>JAKSZT010018658.1:13117340-13176207 GCA_026826555.1 Tolypeutes matacus | reverse complement strand
GGATGGATGGATGGATGGATGGATGGATGGATGGATGGATGGATGGAAAGAGATGATAGAGATAATGAGTGATGAGAGAGAGAATGATATAACAGATGTTGCAAAATACTAATAGTTGGTAAATCTGGGTATCGGTGGGAGGCATGTTGGAATTCTATGTATTGTTTCTACATTAATTTTGCAACTTTCCTGAAGTTTGAAATTATTTCAACATAAAATGCATTTTTTAAAATCACTTGAGTATATTTGTGTGGTTCTATGTCTGGGCTCTTTATTCTGTCCCATTTATGTATGGGCCTCTCCCTCCACCAATGTTACAGTCTTGATTATTGTAGCTATGTTGTAAGCCTTAATATCAGATAGAGTGATTCTTCTGGCTTTTAGCTATTCTGGGTACTGTATTCCGATTATTTTATAAAAGTCTTGTCTATGTTTTCAAAAAACCTTGATGATATTTTGCTAAGTGCATTAAATCTATAGATCAATTCGGGGAGAATTGACATATTTGCTATCTTGATTTTTTTCAATCCATGAACACAGTGTTTCTCTCCATTTATTTAGGTGTTCTTTGATTTCTTCCCAGCATTTTGTAATCTTCAGCTTACAGATCCTGTACATTCTTTGTTAAGTTTATGCCTAGGTATCTCACTTCTCAGAGGGATTATAAATGGTATTTGTGGAGCAAGCTGCTATATGGTGCGTCATGGGATCACAGGCTCAGGCACAACAGAAACTTTCAGCAAATGACCACTTTATTACATACACAGCACAAAGGGTCCAAAAGAGCAGGGGAAGAGACCCGTCATGGCTGGTCTCCCAGGGAGGCCAACTGCTTGGGTCAGTGGGTGGCAGCTCCTCATGTCCCACTTTGCCGCAGAGAGTCCAAGTGTGCTGTTTGAGGCTTAGTATTTATACACCCCAGGGGAAGGCGGCACTGCCACTGAGAGTTCATCCATCATTCTTTTTGTTTGTTATTTTTTACCAGGAGGTCCTGGGGATCGAACCCAGGTCCCTCCATATAGGAGACGGACACCCAACCATTTGAGCCACATCCGTCCCCATCCATCATTCTTGAAGGATGATTTTGCTGGATATAGAATTCAGTGTTAATTCATTTCTTTCGTGTTTGAAAAAGTTGTGTCACTTCCTTGTGGCCTTATGGTTTTAGATGATAAATCCACTGTCATTCAAATCGGTGCTCTCCTATAAGTAGTGATTGTTTCTGTCTACTTTCAAGATTTTTTTCTGTGTCTTTCACTTGCAGAAGTTTATGATGTGTCTTGGCATGGATTTCTTTGGTTTACCCCATTTGAGGTTCACTTAGCTTCTTGAATCTGTAGGTTTGTGTCTTTTGCCAAATTTGGAACATTTGCAGCCATTATTTTTTGAATACTCTTTCAGCTTCACTCTTTCTCCTCTCCTCCTGGGATTTTGTGATCTGAATTTTGGATCTTTTGTTATTGTCCCACAGGTGCCTGAAAGCTCTGTTCATTTTTTCTTCAATCTATTTTGTCTCTGTTTTTCAGGTTGGGTACATTCTATTGATTTGTATTCAAGTTCAGTATTTCTATCCTCTGTCATCCTCACTCTACTCTTGAGCCAATCCAGTGAGTGTCTTTTTATTGTTGTAGTATTTTTCAGTTCTATAATTTCCCTTTGGTTCTTTTTAAATAAGTTCTATTTCTCTGCTGAGATTTTTGACTTTTTTAAATTTGTTTCAAGAGAAATTCTTATTGATTGTTGAAGAATTTTTATGATGGCTGCTTTAAGATACTTGTCAGATAATTCCAACATCTGATTCATCTTGGTGTTGGCATCAGTTAATTGTCTTTTCCAATTCAAATTGTGGTTTTCCTATTTCCTTGTGTGACCAGTGCTTTTTTATTTTTATTTTTTGTATCCTGAACATTTTGTCTATTATGTTAGGACACTCTAGGTCCTATTTAAATCTTTCATCCGAGCAGGCAATCATCCTGTTTTGCTTTAGCACACGCATCCTATTTCACTTTTATGGGCTATGGTTCTAGTGACAGTTTAATATTCAGAGCTTTTGCTGTGTATTTTAGTCTGGCTGGTTTATCTGGTGCTTCTGGAGTACCTCCCCCCAGCCCCATCCCCAGTCCCTGCTGGTACTCCCAGAGGGGGTGGAAGGTATTTCCTCAGTCCAAGCTGCCCAGTAGCTACAGAGGGGAGAGATGACTATCAGGTCCAAAGGAATGAAAAAGCTTCTCTGGCCAGATGTTTACTATAGCAGGATCTCCCTGCCAGTACCCACTGCTAACCCCACCAATCTCTGGGAAGGGGAGGGGAGTCTCAGGCAGGCCACCTGTCATGATGGGCTACTTCTTGCTGGTGTCACTAGCTCAGTAGGGGAGGGAAATCTCAGGCCTGGTGGGGAAGGAGAGCAATTCCCTTGGCCGCTTATTGTTAAAGAGTGTTTCCAATCAGTCCCTCTTATTGGTGGTGGCTGGTGGTATCAGAGGAACTCCCTTTCCATCTCAGGGAGGAATGAACCTATCTAGTCTCCTTTTTTTTTTTTGCCAGCTTGCAGATAAAGAAATGCCAGCCTGGGTCACCTAAACTGGTGAATTCTATCAAATATTTCTATATCTGAAATAATAATTTCTATATTATTTATTGTAAATTTTAATTAAAAATTGATCTCACAATACTTGTGATTTTCTGCATAGGACTTATTTTTATTATGACTTTATTTATTTATTTGCTTGTTTATTAATATAATATCTCATTTCTGCCCACCCCATCCTGCCAAGCACAATTCTCTGAATATAAGCAACACAAGAGTAAGACATTTCTCTGTCTTATGTATCAATCTAGTCCTTATGCTTAGAATGGTAGGCTCTCAATAAAGATTTGTTGAATGGAATTATGAATGAATTAATAAGCTCTGCTTTTGTTCCAATAGATTTTCAGTTAATAGCCCTCCATTTTTTTGAGTAAATAATTACATAACCAGCAACTAATGGTAATTTGGACTACTTATTTACATTTTTATAGCCAATCTTATTTTCTTACATTTTCTTACATAATCACATTTACCAGCACTGTCAAAAGCAATACTTTTGATATTGAGCATTTTTATCTTCATCCCAACTTTTAATATTTCCTTATTAGTGTAATAGATTAGTTAAATAGATCTTTTTAACCTATTAAGATAGCAGTTTCCCATTTCTAGAATTAGTAAAAACACTATCTAGAATGGATGTTGAATTTTACCAAATATCTTTCTGCCATTTCTCAATGTTCTCATTTGGTTTTCTCCTGGATTTACTAAAGTGGAATCAAGTATTGATATAACATTGATAACTGGACACATTTGCATTCACAAAATATAAGCTATTTAATCATGATATATTATTCTTTCTTTATGCTCCTGTCTTTAGTTTGCTAATATTTTATTTTGAATTTTGGTCCTTTCTTTGCCAAATTTTTATAAAAGGATTTTAAAAAGAAAGTCTTTATTATATATTCAGCTGGGAAGCATTTCATCTTTTTTCTTCTCTGTTACTGTAAATCTGATGGGAATCATTGTCCTTTGGAAATGTGTTGAGACTTACACTTATATCGGGGCCAATTTGTAGGTGGATTTTTAAATATCCATATCAGCACCTTCCATGCTTAGTTGTCTGTTGATGATTACATCTTGAGCTAATTCTGTTGGTGTGGTTTGAGTTTTTTGTGGACCCCAAAAAATCTTGTTCTTAAAGCTAATCCATTCTTGTACATGTAAATCTATTGTAGATGGAGCCTTTTGATTAGATTCAGTTAAGGGAACATCCTTTTGATTAAATCACTTCAGTAGGGCATGACCCAAGGTGGGTCTTAATCCTCTTATTGAAGTTCTTTATAATCAGAGGAATAAAAAGCCACAGACACAGAAAAAAGCTGGAGACAGAGAGGAATAAAAAAGCTGAAAGAGAAGACCCTGGGAGCCAGATGCTGGAATCAATGGAACAGAGAAGATGAGAGAAATCCACTTTAGCCAGAAGCTGAAGGCAACAAGGCCCAGATGAGTAGGAAGAGATGAACAGATGCTGCCATGTGCCTGATTGCCCACAGCTGCAGCCCAAGGAGAAAGCATCTCCGATGATGCTTTTTTTTTTTTTTTTGGATATACTAGGGATTGAACCCAGGACCTCATGCATGGGAAGCAGGTGCTCAAAAAACCACTGAGCTACACCCACTCTCCTCTGATGATGCCTTGATTTGGACACTTTCACAAACTCAGAACTGTAAGCTTATAAGTTAAATACCCATTGTAAAAGAAAACTCATTTCTGGTATATTGATTTGGCAGCATTTAGCAAACTAAAACATCTGTTAACTCATATTTTCATTAAAAACAATCCATCTATGATAAGCAGAAAAAAATGGCTCCCCAAAGATATATTCACTTTATAATCCTGGGAACTGGTTAATATTAACTCATCAGGCAAAATAGTGTCTATTACCTCATATAGCAAAAGATATGATTAAGTTAAGAACCTTGATTATCCATGTGGGTCCTAAATTCAAACATATGTATCATTATAAGGAAGACTATGATGGTTTGAAGCTTTATGGACACCAGGAAAGTATATTCTTACAGCTAATCCATTCCTGTGGGTGTAAACTTATTGTAAGTAGGACATTTTGATTAGATTACTAAAATTTACGGTGTGGCCCAGAGTGGATCTTAATCCTCTAACTAGAGTCCTTTATAAGAGAGTGAAATTCAGACAAAGAGAAAACCATGGAAGCATGAGGCTGGAGGCAACAAAACCCAAGAGAGAAGGGAAAGATCAGCAGATACTGCCATGTGCCTTGCCAGAAGAGTCCAGGATCGCTGACAGCCAGTCTTTGGGGAGAAAGCATTACCTGGTGATGCCTTGATTTGGATATTTTTCTCAGCCTTAAAACTGTAAACTTGTAAACTAATAAATCCCCCTTCTGAAAACCGACCCATTTCACAGTATCTGCATTTCACCAGCCCAGTAGACTAAAACAGATTTTGGTACCAGGTATGTGGGATGCTGCTATTGCAAACACCAAAAATGTGGGAATGGCTTTATAAATGAGTGAAGGGTAGAGTCTGGAAGAATTGTTAAGAAGCTTGATAGAAAAGGCCTAGATTGCTTTGAAGAGACTTTTGATACAAAGATGGATGCTAAAGTTACTTCTGATGAGGACTTAGACAGAAATGATGAATGTGTCATTGCAAACTGGAAGAAAGGCAACACTTGTTTTAAAGTGGCAGAGAATTCAGCAAAATTGAGTCCTGATGTCCAGTGGAAGGCAGAATTTGAAAGTGATGAGTTTGACTATTTAGCTGAGGAGAATTTCCAAACTAAATGTGGAAATTGCAGGCTGGTTTCTCTTTTCAGCTTATAGTAAAATGTGACGGGAAAGAGATAAGCTGAGAATTGAACTCCTTGGCACAACGAAATCAGAAACTGATGATTTGGAAAATTCTGAGCTTCCGGAATGAATCCCCAGAGAATAGTGCTGCATGTGAAGATTTAACTGAACATGGAGCCAGTCAGACATTTCATTTCAAGTCAGGACTGGAAATGCAGTTATCCAGAAAGGGTTTGTGGAAGGTCTTAGTGTCTGATGGTTGGACCCCTGTGTACTACATGCAGAACTGACAAGTTTTTTGCAAGATCTATATGAACAGAACCACTGCCACTCTAGAGTAAAAGGGACAGAAAAGGGACAGATTGGAGGAAAAATGACTTTCAAAGGCATAATCATGGAAGCCAGGGTCTGGACAGAAGACATCTTCTTGGGTCAAGAGAGCAGACCCACCCTTGTATGTGGAAAGGATGAGTATGCCCAGGAGCTTGGAGAGGGCAGGCTTCCCATCCCATTGTTCAGAAGAATGTCACCACCCAGTTTTCTCAGATGCCTGGAGGATTGCAGAGAGGCTGGCACAGCTGGACCCATTCCAAAGTTTGACAAGGTTGGAGCCTAGAGTCCAGCCACCATTCCAATGCTTGAGGAGAGTGGAACTTAGAGTACAACTGCCACCTGATGCTTGGAGATGTCAGAGCCTTCACCCCAGTGTTTGAGGAGAGCAAGGCCACTGTGCAAGCACTTGGAAAGGGTGAGGCTACTGCTCCATCAGGCCCTGAAGACAAGCCATCAGTCTCTAAAGGACTCTCAGACCTTGAAATATGAAAGACTATGCCCTGAAGGGTTTTGGAATTGTTTGGGACCCATGACCCCTGTTTTCCTTCTAATTTGTCTCTAAAGGAATGGGAATTTTTATCCTATGACTATCCCTTGTAATTACTAATTACAGGGGACATAAAAAGTTGTACCAAAAAGGAAATGTAATCATATAAAGCACATGGCTAGGCTATGAAAAAATATTTACATGATCATTGTATTAGTCAGCCAAAGGGGTGCTGATGCAAAATACCAGAAATCTGTTGGTCTTTATAAAGGGTATTTATTTGGGGTAGAAGTCCACAGTTACCAGGCCATAAAGCATAAGTTTCTTCCCTCACCAAAGTCCATTGCCACGTGTCGGAGCAAGACAGCTGCCGACGTTTGCCAGGGTTCAGGCTTCTTGGATTCCTCTCTTCCTGGGGCTCCGTTTCTCTCCGGGCTCAACTCCTCTGTTTCCTCCACAAGATCAGCTGTAGACTATGAGGCTCTCTAGGCTTTGCCTCTCTCCACAAGACGAGCTGTAGACTCTCAGGCGAATGGCTCATGTCTTTTCCCAGGGCCTTCTCTCCTTCCTCAAGACCAAGCTCTCTTACTTCCCGGGGCTATAGCTCAAGACTCCAACATCAGAACTACTACAACTCTATCCTTTGCCATGCCTTTTATATTTGATTCCCCATCCACCAAGGGGTGGGGCTCAATGCCCTACTGACATGGCCCAGTCAACGCCCTAATCATAACTTAATCATGCCCAGATTAGCAGACCAGTTAACAAGTATAATCCAATACCTATTTTTGGAATTCATAACTACATCAAACTGCCAAACTGCTACAATCATTAAATATAAAACCTAAATAGTAATTTTACTAACAGCTATAATTTGACTATATTGGAAGAATATGGGTATGGAAGAAAAGGTGGGCATTACAGTGAAGTGGAAAAGGGACAATCTTCATCTTCCATGGTACATGTTTAATGGATAATACCTAAAACTATAAAATCAATAACTATCAATTTAAGAATAAATATGAAAACCATTTTAACGGATTCCATAAGGAAAGAAGAAATAAGCATGCAGAGTATAGGGACTGCTTTTACCAAACATTTTTACAAGTATTTGATTTTTGAAGATATGTATGTGCATTATTCTGATGACATTTTAAAATTTTAATTCCACAATAACTGTCATTATACCCCTTTTCAATTCCTTGATTTAGAATTGCTGAGTCAAAGATTATGTCCTTTTTGAAAATGGATTTTGATTCATCTTGCCACACTACCTGTCCAAAAGGCAGCATCAATTATTTTTACCCAGCAGAGGATTCAATTACCTTCTCCCTACAAACTCTCCAACCATGGTTGTTATAATTTATTTTAAACTTTTGTCAATTTGATGAGAGGTTTTGCATTTATTTGAATACTCTCAATTTTGAGTACATTTTATTAACATTGTACATTTATATTTCTTCTGTAGAAAATTACCTGCTCACATCCCTGTCTCATTTTTCTATTGAAATGTTCGTTTCCCTTATAGATTTAAAGACCTCTATTCCTTTATCTGCCAAATATGAAGGGAACATTTATTCTCAATTGTCATTTGCTATAAAAGTTTGTTGATCATATTTTTTGATGATGTTCAAGTTTCAGTTTTATAGAGTAGGACCTTTGATTCTTCCCTGTATAGTTTCTGACCTTGGGATAGTGATTAGAGCATTCTACTCCACCAAAAAAATGATATAAATTTTATTTTTATTTTCTTCTAGAACTTTATTGCTATTTCATGTATACTCATATACCATTGAAAGTCAAGAAAACATGGTTTGTAGATGTTATTAATGATGCCATGTAGCAGGCATTTCTTTAACTGTTTTGAAGGCTTTAGTCAATTATTTCCAGAATAATCCTATGAGATCCCCTAATACTCATTTAATAAAAGAGGACACTGAGTCTTTAAGAAGTTTAGCAAATTGCTCAAAAATTTCAGAGTCCCAAAGAGGCAGTGTGGGAACCTAAACACAGGGTACAGCATGACTTTATGACCGAGATCCCTTGAAATCTTTTTTTTTTTTTTCTCGGAAGTACCGAGAACCCAGGACCTCATACATGGGAAGCAAGTGCTCAACCAAGCTACTCCCACTGCCCATCTTGAAATCTAAAACTGAGTGTGTATATGTGTGAATCTGATTACCTGTGGAAAGGGGAGCTGATGTGGCTCAGTGATTACCTGTGGAGAACATGCCTCCTGTTCCACAGCGGGCCGGCTTCCTAGTGACAGATTTGCTTAAACCCCTCTCTGGAAGATTATCTTCTGTGTGCTGTGCTCTCACTGATTCCCCTGGACTTCAGGTCAAATGTGTACCCTCGCAGTCTTTCAGAGAAGCCCTCAGCTTAGCGGGGTTCAGCCAAGGCCACCCTCTGTGTCCTGCCCTGGGGCTGGCACCCAAAGACCTCAGCCTGGCAGGTCCTCTGGTTGGCCCAGTTCCCATTCCACCTCCCTTATATTTAAAAAATGTCAATATATTTATAATATTTAAATTATTTTATTCATTTCACAAGTAATACATAAATATGTGTATAGAGAGGCTTTTCGTTAAAAACACACAATGCATTCGTAGGCAAATAAAAAGTTAAACTCACTTCACCACTCTTTCCCCCGTGCTAATCATACTCCTTTCCTCAAAAGTTGTCCCATTATTAGGTCATGTATCTTTCTAAACAATGTCCATGTTTCAACAGATTTAGGTGTATGTACCCATACAAATATACTGTTTTGAGTTCCTATTATTTTATATAAGTGGGATGATACTGCACATGCCATTCTGCAGCACTTTAGCAAGACCTCTGGAGATCCAGCTGTGTTCACATATGAAATCCACGCCCCCCCCCCATTCTTTTAAAACTGCTACATAGTACTGTCTAGAGGAAGGGAACATAAATTTCATTATTATACCCCTGTGTGGCTCCCTCTTGTAAACAATGTGCAATGAACATACTTGTGCATGTCATTTGTGCCCATGTATGTGTGTGTACATGTGTGTTTCTCCAGGATGGATAACGGAATAAGTAGGTTCAAGAATGCACGTGCTAGAAGTCATAGATCCTTCCTATTTGCCTTCAAAAATGCTGAAGAGTTCGTACTTCCACTATCAAAGTATGATAATACATGGTTCCCCACATGCTTGCCAATCCTGGTTGTGAACACTCTTCAAATTTTTGTCAAATGAATAAAAATAATATTGCAATTTGCTTTCATTTGTAAATGCCTGGTTTTTAGGGAGATGCACTGTCTTTATCAATATCTCTGAAAATACTTATTTCAATTATTTAAAGTTCTTCATCCATTCCCTGAATTCTTGCTCTTACAGAGTCAAGTGTTCTGTATGTTTATGTTGATTCTTTTCCTTCATATCACTAATTTCCACAAATGTATGGGATCCTTGATTGTCCAGTAGTCTTGATGATCAGTATTATATTTAGTATTGAATACCATTGAATGTGTCTTCTACACTATATATAAATATTGTGATGTAAATAAACATAAAATGCATTAAATCTACTAAAGACTTTATCTAAATTGATGTATGTGATTGCTGGGCCTCTGTCAGCCATCTAGAACTATGTGATGACCTTGGGAATGGAGCACATGGTGGAGCAATAAGATGGAAAGATTCTGGTCCATGACATTCTGGAACTAACTTGCTAACCTCAGATTCCGTATCTCTGAACATTTTTTGAAAGAGAAATAAACTCTCTTGTTTAACCCACTGTTTTCTTTTGTTTTGTTTATTCTCTGTTACTCCAATGAACCTGTGATTAACCCATTGTGATGGTTAGGCTAATGTGTCAACTCGGCCAGGTAATTGTACCCAGGTGTTTGGTCCAGCAAGCACTGGACTAATTGTAATTCAAGAGCATTTACAGACTTCGATCACCAGTGAGTTTACTGCATGGATGGCTGATTACATCTGCATCAATCAGGGAGATTGCATCAGCAATGGGTGACGCTTTTATCCAATCAGTTGAATGCCTTAAAAGAGGAAGTGATTTCAACATTCAGAGAGAATTTCCCAGCTCGTCTTTGGACAGCCAACTTCTCCCAGAAACTCATCAAGGACCTTTCATCGGACTTTCATCAGAGCCCCTGGCTTGCAGCCTGCCTGTGAAACCTGGATTTGTGCATCCCCACAGTCATGTGAGAGACTCTTATAAAATCTTATATTATTGACAGATAACACTTCCCCTGGTACCTGGTATGCAGCTGTTGATCTGGCAAATGCTTTTTTCTCAATTGCCATTAGTAAGGACCACCAGAAACAGTTTGCTTTCAGCTGGCAAGGCCAGCAGTTTACTTTCACTGTCCTGCCTCAGGAGTAGATCAACTCTCCAGCCCTATGTATAATATTGTCCGCAGGGACCTTGATCGTCTCTCCCTCCCACAAGACATCACACTGGTCCATTATATTGATGATATCATGTTGATAGGACCTACTGGGCAAGAAGTAGCAAAGACTCTAGTTTTATTGCTAAGGCATTTGCATGAGAGAGGATGGGAAATAAATCCAACAAAAATACAGCATCCTTCCACCTCAGTGAAATTTCTAGGTGTCCAGTGGTGTGGGGCCTGTCAAGGTATCCCTTCTAAAGTGAAGGATAAGCTGTTGCACCTGGCCCCTACTACGACCAAAAAAGGGGGACAACGCTTAGTTGGCCTCTTAGGATTTTGGAGACAACACATTCCTCATTTGGGTGTGCTACTCTGGCCCATTTACTGAGTGACCAGAAAAGCTGCTAGTTTTGATTGGGGACCAGAACAAGAGGATACCCTGCGACAGGTCCAGGCTGCTGTGCACGCTGCACTACCACTTGGACCATATGATCCAGCAGATCCAATGGTGCTGGAAGTTTCAGTAGCAAATAGAGATGCTGTCTGGAGACTTTGGCAGGCCCCTATAGGGGAATCACAATGCAGACCCTTAGGATTTTGGAGCAAAGCCTTGCCATCCTCTGCAGATAACTACTCCCCTTTCAAGAAGCAGCTTTTGGCTTGCTACTGGGCCTTAGTAGAGACTGAACGCTTAACCATGGGCCATCAAGTTACCATGAGACCTGAGCTGCCTATCATGAGCTGGGTATTGTCTGACCCACCAAACCATAAAGTTGGGCGTGCACAGCAGCACTCCATAATAAAGTGGAAGTGGTATATACAAGATAGGGTTCGAGCAGGTCCTGAAGGCACAAGTAAGTTACATGAGGAAGTGGCCCAAATGCCCATGGTCACCACCCCTGCCATGTTACCTTCTCTTTCCCAGCCCACAGCTTTGGCCTCTTGGGGAGTCCCTTACAATCAGTTGACTGAGGATGAGAAAACTCGGACCTGGTTTACAGATGGTTCTGCACGATATGCAGGTACCACCCGAAAGTGGACAGCTGCAGCACTGTAGCCCTTTTCTGGGACATCCTTGAAGGATAGCGGTGAGGGCAAATCCTCCCAGTGGGCAGAACTTCGAGCAGTGCACCTAGTTGTTCATTTTGCTTGGAAGAAGAAATGGCCAGAGGTGTGTTTGTACATTGATTCATGGGCTGTTGCCAATGGTTTGGTTGGATGGTCAGGGACTTGGAAGGAACATAATTGGAAAATTGGTGACAAGGAGGTCTGGGGAAGAGGTATGTGGATAGACTTTCCTGAGTGGGCAAAAAACATGAACATATTTGTGTCCCACATGAATGCTCACCAGAGGGTGACTTCAGCATAGGAAGATTTTGATAATCAAGTGGATAAGATGACCCACTCTGTGGCTAATACTCAGCCTCTTTCCCCAGCCACTCCTGTCATTGCCCAATGCGCTCATGAACAAAGTGACCATGGAGATAGGGATGGAGGTTATGCATGGGCTCAGCAACAAGGACTTCCCCTCACCAAGGCTGACTTGGCTACAGCCACTGCTGAATGCCCAATCTGCCAGCAGCAGAGACCCACAATCAGCCCCCGATATAGTACCATTCCTCAAGGTAACCAGCCTGCTACCTGGTGGCAGATTAACTACATTGGGCCACTTCCATCATGGAAGGGGCAGAGATTTGTTTTAACTGGAATAGACACATACTCTGGCTATGGGTTTGCATTTCCAGCACACAATGCTTCTTCCAAAACTACCATCCGTGGACTTACCAAATGTCTTATCTATCACCATGGCATTCCACACAGCATTGCTTCTAATCAAGGAACCCATTTCACAGCAAATGATGTGCTGGAATGGGCACATGCCCATGGAATTCACTGGTCTTACCATGTTCCCCATCACCCTGAAGCAGCTGGATTAATAGAACAGTGGAATGGCCTTTTGAAGACTCAATTATGGCGCCAACTAGGTGGCAATACCTTGCAGGGCTGGGGCAATGTTCTCCAGGAGGCTGTGTATGCTCTAAATCAGCATCCTCTCTATGGTGCTGTTTCTCCCATAACCAGGATTCATGGGTCCAGGAATCAAGGGGTGGAAATGGGAGTGGCACCCTCACTATTACCCCTAGTGACCCACTAGGAAAATTTTTGCTTCCTGTCCCTGCAACCTTAAGCTTTGCTGGTCTGCAGGTTTTAGTCCCAAAAGGAGGAGTGCTGCCACCAGGAAACATAACAATGATTACACTGAACTGGCAGTTAAGACTGCCACCTGGCCACTTTGGGCTCCTCTTACCAGTGAATCAACAGGCAAGGGAGGTGTGGGAGGTGGGCAAATGGGAATCCCAGTGGGTTCCGTGTAATATTTTGGGTAATCTAAGCACCTCTTAAAATATATGTATATATATATATATAAATAACATTTTTGTAAGCAAATACACATATATGCATATATATTTATATATCATTTTACAAATGTTTGTATGTATTGTGAGAATTTTGATTTTTACCCATAATAAAAAAAAAATAATAAATAAATAAATCCTAAAAAAAAAAAAAAAAAAAAAGAAGGGAATTACTGTACTGGCTGGGGTGATTGATCCTGACTATCAAGGGGAAATAGGACTACATCTACATAATGGGGGTAAAGAAGAGTTTGCCTGGAATGCAGGAGATCCTCTAGGGCATCTCCTAGTCCTGCCATGCCCTGTGATTAAAGTCAATGGAAAATTGCAACAAACCAATTCAAGCAGGACTAACAATGGCCCAGAATGTTCGGGAATGAAAGTTTGGGTCACCCCACCAGGCAAAGAACCACGGCCAGCTGAAGTGCTTGCTGAAGGTAATGGGAACATGGAATGGGTAGCGGAAGAAGATAGTGATAAATATGAACTTCGATCACATGACCAGTTACAGAAACGAGGACTGTAATAGTCATGAACACTTCTTCCTTGTTTCGTTTTGAGTATGATTGTATATGTACACAAAACTAATTTCTTGTTTTCTTCCCCAACCTTTTCCCCTATCATATGAAAAGTTGTATTAATTTCATGTCATAATATTTAAGGATGTCAACTTTAAGAGCGAATATTACCCACGGACTTGCACCCTATTCTGTGGGGAATTAATGCATTTCCGGTTGTACACAGGGGAGTTGAACATTGTTAGGCAGAAATATATATGTATGCTTGTCTGTTATTGTTTTCACTTAGAGACTAAATATGGTTTAGGGTAATATGTATGGTTGCCGAGTTGACAAGGATGGACTGTGAGGGTTAGGCTAATGTGTCAACTCAGCCAGGTAATTGTGTCCAGGTGTTTGGTCCAGCAAGCACTGGGCTAATTGTAATTCAAGAGCATTTATGGACTTCGATCTCCAGTGAGTTTACTGCATGGATGGCTGATTACATCTGCATCAATCAGGGAGATTGCATCAGCAATGGGTGATGCTTTTAAACAATCAGTTGAATGCCTTAAAAGAGGAAGTGATTTCAACATTCAGAGATAATTTCCCAGGTCGTCTTTGGACAGCCAAGTTTTCCCAGAAACTCATCAAGGACCTTTCATCGGACTTTCATCAGAGCCCCTGGCTTGCAGCCTGCCTGTGAAACCTGGACTTGTGCATCCCCACAGTTGCATGAGAGTCTCTCATAAAACCTTATATTATTGACAGATATCTCACATTGATTCTGTTTCCCAAGAGAACCCTGACTAATACACCAATAGAACTGCTATAGTGTTTCAGTCAGCTCTTTCTACATTAATGCTGCATAACAAACCACCCCACAACTCAGGGCTTGAAACAACTTTCATTTATTCTTGCTCATGCATCTGTGGGTTGGGCGAGGGTCAACTGTTCAGGGCTGGGCTCAGCTGGGCTTGGTTATTGTATTAGTCAACCAAAGGGGTGCTGATGCAAAATACCAGAAATATGTTGGTCTTTATAAAGGGTATTTATTTGGGGTAGAAGCTTACAGTTACCAGGCCATAAAGCATAAGTTTCTTCCTTCACCAAAGTCTGTTGCCACGTGTTAGAGCATGATAGCTGCCAACGTTTGCCAGGGTTCAGTCTTCTTGGGTTCCTCTCTTCCCGGGGCTTGCCTCTCTCTAGGCTCAGACTTGATTTGTGCCACAAGACTAGCTGTAGACTATCAGGCAAATGGCTTACTTCTCTTCCCAGGGCCTTCTTTCTTTCCTCACAACCAAGCTCCTCTGTATGCTTCTTCCTGGGGCTGCAGCTCAAGACTTCACATCACAACTCCAACTCAAAATGGCTCCAACACTGTCCTTTGCCATGTCTTTTATCTTCGATTCCCCCACCCATCAAGGGGTGGGGCTCAATGCCCTATTGACGTGGCCCAGTCAATGCCCTAATCATAACTTAATCATGCCCAGATTAACAGACCAATTTACAAGCATAATCCAATATCTATTTTTGGAATTCATAACTATATCAAACTGCTAAAATGCTACAGTTATTTACCTAATTATGCCCCTTTTCCTAAACTCTGTATGAATGGCTTTCTGCTTAGGAGAGTGATTTCTAATTGAAATCAAGACACAAGTTTAATTCATTGATTGAGAGCTCGAAATCTTTATACACCCTTCAGCCTGCAAACATGCTACAAATGGGCCCAAGTAAGCAAAACACAAAGACACTAAACATTAAATAACAACTCTTCAGCCTGATCTGTACAATACGATATGCAGGAAATTTGGGCTAATTGAATTAGAACCTGTATGTCCTGTCTCACATTAAAAAACAACAACAACAACAACAAAACTCCTGGTATATCCATCCATTTCTTTATTGCCTCCATCCCCTCCATCTCCAAATCCCACAGGTATCTGTAGCTCAGGAGTCACTGGATTCCTCACCTCCTCCCCAGGCCTCATCAAAGACAGTGAGAGCTGCTGGGCAGAGCTTCCTGCATGCAGGCTTCCCCCTTCCAATTCAGGTCTCCCTTAAACATAGCTCTGACCTCTCCCTTGCTCAGGAACCACGGTGGCTCCCCAGTGCTTCTTAGATGAAGCCCAGACTCTCTGGCCCAGCACTGCAGCTCACGGCCAGGCCCATCCACCTGCCGGGATTGGGCTCCCAGCATGTGGCTTGTCTGCAGATGAGTGTGCTGAAGAAAGCACAGGCCCTGAAGAAGACAAGCCAGGGGTGGCCCCCACCCGCTGGCTGAATGAGCCTGGGTGCATAGTCCATCAGCTTCCTCATTGATAACAGTAGAACTGATTGTTGCCTACTGACAAGAACTTTCAGAAAAACAAAATGGGACTCTGAGGTACCCAGGATATGGAGGAAACTGAACCATTGCTGAGCTAATTTAGTGGGTTTGGGGTCAGGTGCATGAAAAATCAAATCAGAGCCTACTCCTGACCAGCTCCTGTGAATATGACATTTGTGGGTTTTGAGGAAGGGGCTGGGAGAAAGGAGTCCAGACCCACTCAGCTCTGACGTCCCGGGATGCCAAGAGCTCCAGCAGGGGACCCAGAGCAGGCAGGAAGCTCCAAAGGGAGGTGACTGGATCTCAGAATGGATGGGAGAGAAGGTGTAATGTGTCCATTTTACAGACAGAAACTGAGAGAGGAGGGGAGGAACAGACACCCAGGAACACCATGTCCTCAGCTCTCCCAGCTAGTCCAGCTCTTGTGAATGTGGTTGGGAGGACAGGTTGCTGAGGCTCCCGAGTTCCCTACAGTGCCTTCTGGGAGGGTGGGCAGAGGTGCCCAAGGACCACCACCCCCGACCCCATGCAGGATTTCTGCTGTGCTGTCATGATGGTAGTTCCTTGACGCCATTCTCTGTAGACACTGCTGACGGAGCCCAAAATCCCACCACATATCCTGCCCCAGCCCCTCCTGGAAAAATTTAACCTGGAACAGGGGCTGCCATGAGCCCTTTGGTTGCAGGGCCAGCCCCACCCCAAATGGAGAGTTAGATGCCGGACCCAGTAGTTAGATGCCAGACCCGGGCTCTCCTCCCTCCAGCCCAAGTCGCCAGAAGAGACAGAGGGTCAAGAGGGTTCCAGCAGAGTCCTTGCCTGGGGCCCGAGACCCCCGACTTTATGCAAAATGATGACCCATTCACACCGATGAGGAGGCCAAGGGCAAGGAAAGGGGCAGGCTCCTCCCTTCAAGAGCTCACTTCACCCTGGAGAGTGAGGACCCACTTGCAACACAGCAGATAACTCAGAGCTGAACACAGACTAGAGGGACACTGAGATAGTGGTATGTGGGCAAGGGTGATCTTGGGGGCCTGCAGGGAGCAGGCGCCCCTTCCCAGTGGTCAGCAGTGGAAATCAGTGTGGGGAAACAGCTGCTACACACCCTCACACAGAGACACCCTCACACAGAGACACCCTCACACAGAGACACCCTCCCAGGGCCGGCCTTCCTCCCCCTCGGGGTATGTGATTAGATTCAGGGAGGGAGAAGCTGAGCTCTGCTGCAGGGAAAGAAACCTCCTAGAGCTAGCCCCAGAGCTGGCTTCTGCATTCGCAGGCGATTCAGTGGAAGCTTCTGCCACAACCCTGCTTCCTGTCCCGTCTGTGCCTCAGACTTCAGCCAGACTTCGGTGGAAAAGACCTGGGGCAGGAGTTAGAAAGCCTGGTCTGGTAACCCCACAACCTCACTGGGCAACTTGAGCAGATGGCTGACCGTCTCTGGGCCTCACTACCGCCCTCACAGACCTAATTGTGGGAATGCAGAGAGCGCCTATGAACATGCGTCATAAACTGGAAAACTGTACAAGCGAGTGACCGCATCTAGCTCTGAAACTCCACCGTGCTTTCCCACAGTTGGCCCCCCTGGGCACCGATGTTCCTACTGCGCCTTCCTTTGTCCCTCTGCCGTTTCTTCACCTCAGCCTGGCTCACTCCTACCATAAGGAGGTGGGCTCTGCACCGAGGCTGTACGGGTAGCAGGAGTCCAGGGATGGGCAAAGCCGTGGACGGAGCCTCACTTTCCCATCCTGCCCCCCTAAGAGCACACTGAGAGGTCCCTGTGGTCACCCAAGTTCACCAAATGGGTCGACCAGCAGCGCCCGCCCACGCTCTGGGTGATTCAGGCACGATGGCGGCCAAGCCTGCGGCAGACGTGAGCTGGTCAGAGCCCCCAGTGGCTGCAGCTGGAATTACATGCTGCCACACCACCGGCCGTAGTCTCTCTCTGTAAATTACAACCTTTTAAATAAAATCTTAAATGTGCTGACGTTCGCTAAAGAAAGAGATGTTAGGTTCTCTCATCTATTTATGTATTAATGAAGTAAACATTTCTCAAGTACCCGAAGGTGGTGGGAGCTGAGGTGCAGAGATGAGGGCAAGTCCAGACCCCTTTGCTCCCTTCTTCCCGCCCCTCCCCTCCCCTCTCTGGCCCCAACTCATCCATCCCCTCCCACCGTCCCTCCTGACGACTCCTGCTCAGTGCTCTCTGCTCTCTTTGCCCCCAGTTCTCCTGTGTCCCCACCTTTGCCAGGAACCCTCCCTGCGTCTCGGTTCCTGGAATTGAATTTCTACCTCCTCTCCCCTCCGGCACCCACAAAACCTCCGTTGGTGAAGACACATCACTGACCCACCAGGCAGCCCGGGCATGTGGTCTCTGACCACATCCTGGGACCAATGGGACTTAGAACTCTGGTCAGACCTTTAAGTGGCCCCATACCTTGTCACCGACCCTGCAAAGAAGAGGCAGTGCGTAGAGGGAGGGAAAGAAAAGGGAGTGGGCCGTCCATTATTTGACCGCGGCTTCCTCCTGGTCTCCTCAGCTCCTCCCCCTGGGAGGCAGGAAGGTCCTGGTAGGGAAGGGCAGCCAACATCCTCTACAGAGTCCCCACAGCTAGGTGCCAGGGCAGGGCTGAGCCCTCCAACCCAGAGTCACATCTGCAGGTGGACACAGAGAATCAGTCCTCCCTGGCTCCCCCATTTTCCCACTCCAGGCCTCAGCCAGTCTTGCTTTTTCCTTGCACAGCGATGCTGGGAAATCCAAGCAGAATCAGGCCCAGCTCCTGGTCTTGTCTCCTCTTCCTCATGGCCCGGAGAGCCCCACTCCCACTGCTGCTGCCACTGCTGCTATTCTCAGGTAAGCGGAAGGGGGCAAGGGGGGCAGAGGAAAAGGGCATGATGGGGCCAATGGGGACGGCTGGGGCAGCGGCAGGTGACTCTGTGGTCAGAGTGCTGGTTGTGGGGCATGTTCTGAATATGGCCTGACTTATTGCCTTGTTCTCCAGGGTCCCAGGCACAACCTACGGTTGAGAAACTTCAAAAGGTGGCTGGGCAGACACTTACCCTGAGATGCTAGTACCGGCCCAAGGCGGGGCCCTACGAGAGGAAAAGCTGGTGTAAGGAGGTGTCTGCACTTGTTTGCATGAAGTTAGTGACCAGCTCTGGTCCTCAGAAGCTGGCTGGGACCTCTCGGTTTTCAATCTGGGACAACCCTGAAGCTGGCTTCTTCATCGTCACCATGACTGGCCTCAAGGAGGAAGACTCAGGACATTACTGGTGCAAAATCTACAATGCTTTCAGCAATTCTGTCTCTAAGTCCAAAAAATTCTACCTGGCTGTATCTCCAGGTGAGCCCCTTCCCCGGGCCCTCAGGGTGGGGAGGCCTCTCACTCCCTTTTGGTACTTCCATTGCCCCAGGTTTCCTGATGGCAGAAGCCAGGCCCCCATCTCCTGAGAAAATTGTTGGGAGTGTGGTCCCCGGGGGTCCTCATAGGTACACACATGCCTGGCTCCAAGCCTTAACAAACCTTACAGAAGCTCAACCAAATCAGTTGAGCGTGCTGACCAGTTAGGGCCTGAAACTGCTCAGAATCCTTGGAAAAGGCACCTGTGCCCAGCATGTAGTAGATGCTCACTAAAAGTATGTCCACTGGCTGCCAATCATCCCCCACCATGCAGAGCCATGGGCTCCGGGGGCTCCTTGGTATGAGTGCTGGCCTGTCATCCCTCAAGTCCCAGATCAGGGATCAGCAAACGATGGTCTGCCGGCTAAGAATGGATTTGATGTTTTTTAATGGGAGGGAGGGGAGGATGCAAAAGAAAAATAGCATTGTAGCATTGCATGGCACATGAAAATTACAGGAAATTCAAATTTCAGTGTCCATGAATAAAGTTTAATTAGAACACAGCTACACACATTCATTTACATATTGTTTACGGCTGCTTTTGTGCTACAACAGGAGAGTTGCACAGCTGTGACAGAGACCAGGTGCCCACAAAGTCTCAACTATTTACTATCTGGCCTTTTACAAAAGCAACTGCCAACCCCAGGTCTAGATCAGAGTTTCTCAAATGCTCTGTGATGAAGGATCCTTTTTTTTTTTTCCAAATCTCCAATTTATCAAAGACTTTAAAAAAAAAAAAAAGAATTACTAGAAAAATAAAATGAGGGAAAAAAACAAAATACAAGCCTAAAATGTTTGTTATAAGATTCGACAGACATAAAATTACATTTAAATAACTATAATTAGAATACAACATAGGGAAAAACTTTAAAATGATAAAATCATACAAAGTGTTTATTGGCAGTGTGCATACAGGTGTTTGATTTAGTGGTTTAACATCACACCCTAAGGTTTGTTGTTCCTCAATCATAACTACACAAAAAATTAGGAGTGAAAGAGCAATTCTCCATACGAAATGCCAATAATTTAAAGATTTGAATGTGACAATGAGCAAGTTTCTTTATTGATAAATTACTGAAGTACTATTGATGACACCATAACTCTTAGGGGACAATTATAAAGAAGCTGTTTTGATGCTTTGTTTTAATAACACTCATAGTAAAAAAAAAAAAAAAAAAAAAAAAAAAAAAAAACTGGTCTCAGAGGTATGTAGACAAAAATAGAAGAATCTTAAAGCAGTTTCAGCAAACTCAATATTTTATTTTTATCTTTTACAAAAGGCAGCAAGTGATGCTATATTTTTAAAATGCATCTTCAATCCCTCATCAGTAGTGAGTTCCAAAATTTTATCCTATGAAGTTAGAGCAAAAGTTAAACTATCTTTTGATGAAAGAAATGGGTTCTGGGTCTATGAATTTCCTATGCATATATCTTCTTTTCACAGTAAAAAAATTCAAAGAATTCTATCATATTCAGATATGTGATTAGTTTTTGCAGATGTGCAATATTGAGATCATCACCTATTTCAATAATAATTGTTATTAAATTATAGAACATATCAAAATCTATGAAACTCTGTTCTGCTAAGTTTCTAACTTTTGTTTTTGCTCTTAGATCTTATTTGCCATTGAAAATTATGTTGCATTCCTTCTTTGCATGGAAGTGCTAACATCAAAGCCATAATACAGACAAGTCTGACTGTGCAATTTGCATACTTAAAAAAGTTAGTCCTAAACTGTTTTCTTGTCTTGCAGAAACACTACGAGTTCTTTCCATAGATCAAATAGTCTCAAGAGAACTTTTTCTCTTGGTGATTGCTGTACCTCAGCATGCAATAAATAGGTGTTTATGACCTAATATTATCACATAATAAAGAGAATGATTTCAACCTTAATAAATTCACCTTTAGGTAATTCACTATGTTGGTAAACACACTGTTCAATTCAGCTGATATTTTTTCATAGCAAGACTTTCTCAATGAGGGAAACAGTGAGTTGATTTCTATTCTGATATAAAGCTACTTAATCTAGAAGACGACTGTAGAATGTTTTCCTGTCATAGCAGCTGCAGCCATCAGAACATACTCCAATATAAAACTTAAACTCCAAACCACATTTTGATAAAGTCACCCTTCACAGTTTGATATAGTTCAGAGCTGGTTGTGATTTTGACAATGAAGTTAAAAACACAGAAGACTTTTTTCAAGTGATAGTATTCAAATAGCACATATACTAAAAGAATGGCTTTGTTGGCAATATCTGTGTCTTTTCAGGTTGCAGTGGAAAATTTCATTCTTTTTTCTTCCTTTCTTCCTTTATTTATTTGTTTGTGTGTTCTAGGTGTTGGTCTTCCGTATTATTAGCTAATTCCCAAATACATTGAGCTAAGGTGTCAATAGGAAATAATATTTAAGCTTCCTTCTTTCCCACAGATTAATCCAACACTGGAAAGCAAACATCTCTGTTGCACTCTTTCAATATTTATTGGCAATTGTAGATGAATTTTTAGTCTTAGCAACCCAAAGTAGTAATTTATAAGAAGCCCTCAAACTACTGGAGTTTACATATGGCATTACTGACTGTTTTGGAGAGCTTTTTAATTCAATACTCTTATTTTTTTGTTTCCAAAAAAAAAAATAGTTTGCTTTTGAACTTACCTTTTCTATATGCTTTGTATGTAAATGCCACTTGTTTCAGTGGTGTATTTGCTCATTCACCACTGTATCTCAGCAAATAACTCACGGGGTTTTAGTGCTTCACCATTAATTATAGCTAAAAGCTCACATTTTTTGAGTGTATTTGTTTTCTACTGCTGCCACAACAAATTACTTCAAACCTAGTGGTTTAAAGCAACAAAATGTATTACCTTACTGTTCTGAGAAGCTGAAGCCCAGTGCAAGTGTCACTGGGCTACCTTCAAGGTGTCGGCCGGCTGCATTCCATTTTGGAAGTTCTTTGAGAATCCATTTTCTGCTCATTGGGTTTGTTGCAAGAATTAAGATCCTTGCAACTGAGGTCCTGTTTCCTTGTTGGCTGTAAACTAGGGGCTGTTCCCAGGGGTGGCCCATGGCCCCCTTCCTCTGTTTTCAAAACCAGCAAGGAAGGGTTGAGTCTTTCAGTGCTGCATCTCCCTCTGACAACAGCCAAGAAAGACGCTCTGCTTTTAATGACGCATGTGGTTAATTAAGCCCTATTGGATAACCCATCCCAGAGTCCCTTTTGCCATGGATATAGTAACATATTCACAGGTTTGGGGAACCGTATCCCACCTACCACACTGAGGGATTCTATTTCCAAATAAAGCCAGTGCAACCTCTTCAGAATCATTTCAGAGGAAAAAATCTCATTGGAATCAATTCCATCAACATCATTTAGTTTCCTATTACGGCCACATTCATAAAAGACACGTGTTTTCTTAAGGAAAAAGTTTAGTGATCCCTGTTTTGCTGTCTGTTACTTAGGCTGAAAAAACAAATCATATAAATTTTACTATTCTCCTGGGATGCAGCGAAAGCAGTCCTGAGAGGGAAGTTCATAGCCATAAATTCATATATTAAAAAAGAAGAAAGAGCTAAAATTGAAGACCTAAATTTTACTACTCTAAATTACCTAAACATGTTAAACTCTAAATTTTAAAAACAGGTTTGATTTTTTTTAATTTTAATTATAAAAATAAATTTTTCAGGTTTTTATATACTTTGGGGTTAGGGTTGACCAACGTTAAAGCATCTCATGCTGTAACATGGTCCTACTGTGTGCATTATTATCACACAGCTCACACTACAGGCTACTCCCCATGCCCATTTTTTTTTTTTTTTAGATTGAATACATCTTCTTTATTAGAGAAGTTGTGAGTTCACAAAGCAATCATGCATCACATATAGAATTCCCATACAGCCCCCACCAATCATATCTTGCATTGTTGTGGAATATTTTCTATAGTTGATAAAAGAACATTCAAATACTACTAACAATAGTCCACAACTTATATTAGGTAGATTTTTCCATAAACCACCCTATTTTTAGTACCACATATTAGTATAATCCCCATGCCCATTTGACAACACCCAAACTGGTCAATGCCCTGTAGGATGAGATGTGACAACTTGACAGGTCACACACTTGAATCTTGAGGTGTCGTCAAATTAGTACAAAAGTTCTGAAATCCTTACTTCCAATTTCTATTCTTACTTTGTCATAGATGGGTTACAAACAATTCATGACCCAGCACTAGTCCATCGATCATGTACTGAGTAGCACTGGTCTGGAATTTTCTCCAGGTGCCCCGACTCCCTCCTCCAGGCTGGGCACATGGGTGGCTCCTGGCCAGCACTCAGGCAGCCGCGGGACCATTTCCTGTGGGACAAGAGCATGTCCGCATGTCCCTCGGCCTGGGGCTCTCTCCAGGAAAGCCCTTCTAGGGCAGTCTCTGGCCTTGAGGTGTCCCAGCCTCGGGCACCCTCTCCTGCAGGCCTCTCCCAGCCCTCAGCCCCTCTCTTTTCCCCAACTCTGGGAGAGGCTCCTCCCTTCAAGGACCCAGCTGGGGGTGCACACCTAGCCGAGGACATGGAGAGCCCCTGCCTCCTCTCGCAGCTTTGGGGCCAACCCCATTGTCTTTCCCATCTGCCCCTTCCTGCCCCCAACAGCCATTGTCTTCTCTTTATTCTCAATAGGCCCCATCACTTTTCCAGAGGTGAACTCCTTCAGGCCTCCCCGCAGGGCTATGAGCACAGGTAGGTCTGGGGCGGTATTGGGAAGGTGGAGAAGTGAAGGTGGTGGGCAGGTGGCTCACAAAGTCTCAGAATCAAGAGGGAACTCCAGAAAGGCATTTCCATGGCTTTTAAGGCACTGACCCTCAACCAAGAGAGGCAGGGATGTGAAAGCAGCCCTTGAGCCTCCCCATGAGTGGCTTCTTCCCTGAGCCCTGGAGGTATGAGAAAAGGGTATGGATGGCAGAAATGAAAGGAGCCCAAAGGTCAAGACTGCTTTCCCACTTGAGGCTGAGAGACAGAGAAGACCAGTCCAAAGATGTAGCCTGTTTCCTAGTCCAGAACTCCTCCTGGACTCAATGCTCCCACTACTACAGAGGTCTGGCCACAGGTCTGTCTAGTTCTGAGCCAAAGGATGCCACAGCCCAGTCCCCATCCCACCCCAGAGTCTGTTTTCTCCTCTGGGCCAAGGGGCTTCTATTCCCAGTCCAGCCCAGACCAGCCCCAGTGTTCCTGTTAGGAGGAATGGGTGGGCTCTCCTGCCCCACTAACCACACTCGTCTGTCTTGCCCTGGCAGCCTCCACCTCCGTGCAGGACACCTGGGCTCCTGACAACCTGGTTTCATCACAGACCCAGAACTGTTTGTCACCGGCTCCTGGGGCTCCCTTTGGCACGGCTGCCACTTCACCGTGAGTTCTGGGCAGGACCTGTGTCCACAAAGGCTGCACCCAAGAACCCAGGGGTCTGGCTCTGGGGCCCATAGACCCAGGTGACCACCCCGTCCAGCCCTCTCCCCTTCTCCCTCCTCCTTCCAGGCAAGGAAACGCCACCGTCCGGTCTGATGCCACAGCTCCTAGCGCCCTGGTCCCCGTGCTGTGTGGACTCCTCGTGGCCAAGAGCCTAGTACTGTCAGCCCTGCTTGGCTGGTGAATGGGGCAGGGATTGGGCTTGTGGGGAAATGGAGCAAGAAGAGCTTCAGTCCCGGGATAGACAGCTGGAGGAGGCGGTCAGCCAGAGAACACAGAGGTGGGAAAAATCCTAACTGGCATCCTTTTCCAAACTAGACTCTCCCTGATTCCATCCACCTTGCATGTTCACTTAGACATTGAAGACTCCTTTTGTTTCTCAGCTTCAAAGTCTCAATCACACTATCCATGGCCACCCACAGCTGCTGGATTCCCCCGTTTAAGACCCCGTTTAACAGTGTCCCGCTGTCACTGTTTCTGTCTCTTTTATCCCTTCCGCTTCCTCCTCACCTCCCTTTCCCTCCCATTCTCTCCCTTTCCTTTCTCCTTTTCTTCTCCTCCTGCTTCTCCTCCTCCTCTTCTTCCTCCTTCTCCTCCTCTTCTTCTCCCTCCTCCTCCTCCTTTTTGTCCCTCCCTCTCTCATTCATCCCGCCATCAGTAACGCTGACCTGCACAGCCTTCTGGGAAAGCTCTTGCCTGGGGACTCCCTAAAGCCCCATCCTAGACTCTGCCTCATCCAAAATCCTGAGGGCGAGAGGTAAAGGATCACAGGCTCTGGGAAGAAGGGGCCACATGGGGGAAAACTTATGTGGGTTTAGGTGAAAAGATTGCAGGGACAATGCCAGCAACAAAGAGGATCTGGAAACAGGATTAGGTCAGGAAAGAAGGAGGCTTGCTAGAGGGGCAAGCATGGGAAGAGAAGAAAACGGTCAAAGGATGGATCCCTCACTTCGGGTTTCTTTCTCCTCCTCACATTTCAGGGCCTTAAGAGATCGACATGGGCAGCATAAGTTGAGGTCCCTGACGTCCCCAGGGGCCCAGGATGGATGGCCAGTCTCCCCCAGGTCAGCTCCCAGGAGCGCCTCTCTGACCTCTGAACGCTATGGCCCCTGCGAGAGAAAGGCCAAAACCTCCCAGGACTGGATTGAATGCCCTTGGCGACATCCCTCACTCCAGAGCTGAGGATTTCACAGCCTGGCCTCCTCCCAGGGTCCAGGCCCACTTCCTGCTCACATCTGGGCCAGCACCGTCCATTATGGGAACCAACGCCCAACACAGCATCTTTCCCTCAAACCAGAGCCACCGCTGGCTCCTCTTCCTTCTCCTCCTGCTCCTGTCTTTAGCCCCACACAGCTCAGTCACCCAGAAAACCCCCAACTTTTCTGTTTCTGCTCTTTCTCCCCTTACTCAGCTACACTCTGCCAGGAGCTCTTTGTTGCTTCTGCCTCCCACTCCCCCTTCCCCTCCCCCTTCCCTCCCCTCTCCCCTTCCACTTCCCCTCCCCCCTCCCTTTCCTCTTCCTCTACCCCTCTTACTCCCCCTTCCCCTTTCAAATCCCTGCCGTCTCACACCTAGACCTGAACTACTGTGTCAGCCACCTAACTGGTGTCTTTGGTCTCCACTATCTACAAATACCAGTTCGATTGTCCCCCCCTCCCCCATTACATCTCTTTGCAGCCACACCTCTGTGCATTTTCACTGCACAGGAATTGAAGTCAGTGTCTTTACCAGACCCCACGTTGTGCCGAGGTCAGGCATGACTGGTCATCACATCATGTGCCTCCCATGCTGTCCTTCTTACCACCACGGAGGTGGCTGCGTGCTCTAGAAAGACATGAACCCTCCCTTTTTCTGCACAAGCAGGGCAGGAGGCTCCTCGACGTGACCACAGCCGAGATCATTCTGGGCCCTCCCCCGGCACTGCTCTGTCTTCTGACATTCCTATTAGCCAATGTTGGGGACTGAATCATTGTCCCCACAAAAGGCATGTGCAGGTCCCAACTTTTGATCCTGTGTGTGATGGTTTGAAGCTGGATGGACCCCAGAAAAGTATGTTCTTAAAGTTAATCCATGCCTGTAGCTGTGGACCCATTGTAAGCAGGCTGTTTTGGCAAGTAGGATCTTAACATAGGATGTGACCCACCTCATTCAGGGTGGGTTTTAAGTGTCTTACTAGAGTCCTTTATAAACAGAGGACTAAAAAGCCACAAGCTTATGATGATATTCTTTCATCAATCTTAACAAATGTGTCACAATACAAGGTGTTGGTGGTAGGGAAATGTATGGGAATCCTGTAACGTATGCATGATTGTTTTCTAAAGTCACAACTTCTCAAATAAAAAAAATAAAAGATTTTTAAAAGCCACAGGCACAGAAAAGAAGCCTCAGAGACAGAAGAGGTCTTAAAGGCCGGAGGCTGGAATCAGAGGGGCAGAGAGGCATGGAAAGAGGCCCCCGGGAAGCTAGGCCCACAGAGCAGCTAGAAGCTGAAGAGACGAGGCCCGGGGGAGAGGGGAGAGATGAGCAGACCGGCACTTTGCCCTGCCGTGTGCCTGATCGCCCACAGCTGAGCTTCGAGAGACTGCATCTCTTGATGATGCCTTGATTTGGACACTTTCATGGCCTCAGAACTGTAAGCTTTTGACCTAATAAATTCCCATTATAAAAGCCAACACATTTCTGGTATGTTGCATTGGCAGCCTGTAGCAAACTAAAACAGTGTGTGTGAACTCATTTATAAGAAGATGTAGTTAAGGTGCTCCCAAACGGAATGAGGGTGGGCCTTAAGCCTATATGGCTGGAAGTCCTTATAAGCAAAGGAAATTGGACACCGAAGGAGAAGCCAAGGAGAGCAGCCAGAAGCTGGAAGCCAACAGAACCTGGAAGAGAAAGGCGAAGATGCCACCATGTACATTGCCATATAACAGAAAAGCTAACAAATCCAAAAGAGTATTTGCCAGCCAGAAGATGCCAATCCCAGGAAGAAGCAAGCCTTCTAGCCTCTGAAACCATGAACCAATAAATTCCTGTTGTTAGGCCAATCCATTGTATGGTATTTTTTTGAGCAGTTAAGAAACTAAAACACCTGATGTTGGACCTACTGGACTGAGCTTCTAATTCATTACCTTTTCTCTCCTGTTCTCCCTCTATTTTTCTTTATCCTTATTTTCTGGGAAAGTTCTCCAAGGTTACATTTCAATTCTTCTATTCAAATGTTTACAATTTATGCTATTCATATTTAAATTTTTCTGAGTGCTGCATTTGTTCCCTGAATGTTCCTTTTTAGAGCATGCATGTTTGTATTTTTGGGATGCAGTATTTTTTTTTCTAACAAAATTAAAGTTTTAACTTCTGAAATTTTTTCAGTTTTATGTATTTTTGGTTTCCTCCGAGTGCCTTTTTGTATCTTTGGTTTTTTCCTTTCATTAGCCTCTGTCATTCCTCAAAGCTTTCCAGAAACTTCTACTGCTTCTCAGCAGCCCATCTGTATTGAAGAGCGATGCCCTCTAAAGCTGCTCAGATGTGGGTGTGGGGGCTCATGAACTCCTGACTGATCTGCAGAAGCATGACTTTTTTGGGTGGCCCATTGAATCTCAGTATTGCTCCATTTATTTCTCTTTGCTCAATTTCTCCAGAAAGGGCTATTTTCACTGTCCTCCTAGGGGCACAACCTAGATGCCAGGATTCTGGACACCAGCTTTAGCAAAGCATGGGGGTCTCCCTGTCCAGTGGGCCCACTTTTCCTCAGTCCCCTGTTACAATACCCTCTCCCACCCAGATGGCCCAGTGCCCTGAGCAGAGCACCTCTGTGGTGCACCTTCTTCAGGGACTACCTAAGGTTCTCTGCAAGGTGAAGAGTGAAAGGGCAGAGAGAGGATGTGGGCAGCTGACCTATTTTTAGTCTTACGGGAGGCAGAGAATACAAGAGTCTAACTGCTTCTTAGACTGTTCTGACCAACTCCTATTCACCCCATTGGTGAAGGAAGGACGACCCACCCCAAATAGTATGAGATGGCAGAACACCTCCACCAGATGAGCCTGGGAGCAGTTAATTAGCCACATACACTCACATCCTGGGGGAAGAGGACACCACACAGCATGCCGGGCCATGTGGGGGTTAACTTGGGAGCAGAGTGAGCCAGCAGGCGCTGTGGGAAGCAGGCTTTGTAGTGACCAGAGGGTGGCATGACCCTTGGTTCCTGAGGGAGGATGTGATTGACTTGGCTGAATAATTTCACAGGCTGACAGATAAGTGAAACCATTAGGTTGAGGAGCCAGCGGGGTTCCACTGGTCTGGCTGATAGGGAAACTAACTGGATGGGGAGCCTTTCCCACTGGGTGGGGGGCAATGACTGCCAAGAGCAGGGGACCTGGAACTCTGAGAAGCTGTACTTGAGGAACCCAAGTATACCCAAGGAACCTCATCTACACCTGGACCTGATTTAAATGACAGTTTCTAGGCTTCATACTGCTGCTGAAATGGGGTGAGACTACTAGAGGCTTCCAGAGGGGATGAGTGTATTTTGTATGGGCAAGGAATATTATTTGTGGCCAGAGTGTATATGGGGGTGATGTTAATATATGTCCACAAATTCTTTGATATACCTTCTGTTTTAGTTTCCTAGGCTGCTCCAGCAAATACCATGAAATGGGTTGGCTTAAACCCATTTGGCTTACAGTTTTGTAGCCAAGAAAATGTCCAAATCAAGGCATAATCCAGGTGGTGCTTCCTTCCCAAACACTGGCTGCTGGTGATCCTTGGCTCCTCTGCCACACAGCAAGGCACATGGAGGCATCTACTGATCTCTGCCTTCTCTTCTGAGTTTTGTTGATTTCAGATTCTTGCTTCCAGAGCTTTCTCTCTCTTTGTCTGAATTTCATCCTCTTATACAGGACTCCAGTAATAGGATTAAGATCTATCCTGGTTGAGGTGGGACACACCTTAACTTAAGTAACCTCATCAAAATGTCCTACTTACAATGGGTTTATACTCACAGGAAAGGATTAGACTTAAGAACATGTTTTTCTGGGGTATATATAGCTTCAAACCACTACACCTTCTCAACAGATGGAGCTTAATATTTCTTCTTTTGAGTATAGGCTGGACCTAGTGAGTAATAAATAGCATCGGGTGAAAGTGATGGTATGTGGCTTCCTCTTAGCTCTCTCTTGGATTGCTCACTCTGGGAAAGTTAGCTCCCATGTCATGAAGAAAGGCCCACATGGCAAGGACCTGAGACCTTGTTCCAACAACCATGTGATGTGCCATCTTGGAAGTGGCTCCTCCAGTCACTGTCAAGCCTTGCTGATAACTAACTGCAACCTCATGAGAGAATCTGTGCCATAAACACCCAGCCAAGATGTCCCTAAACACCTGACCCCCAGAAACTGTGAGATAATAAATATTTTCATTTGCTGCTTTAAGCTACTAAGTACTGGGGTAATTTATTTGTGGCATCTAATTAGTTAGAAGAAAAACAGAAGAGTTGTTGTTGTTTTTCACTGAAGGAAAGAAAACATTTCAAGAAGGAAAGAGCAATGAACTGTATCCAGGGCTGATTACCTTTTGTGACAGTTTGATGTTCTTTTATGAATCCCAAAAAGAGAAAGATTATGTTTTTGAACTCATCCATTTCTGTGGGTGTGAGATCCTTTTGAGTGGACTACGTCAGTCCACTCAACTCAGGTTGAGTCTCTACCCTCTTACCAGAGCTGATATAAATGGAGACACAGAGAGACACAAACACACAGGAAAAGGGAGCTCCACCATATTATATTGATCCTAAAATGTGAGAGAGGACTGCAGGAAAACAGGGAAGCTCCGAGAGGCTGAGAGAGGTCCTAGAGTCTGGAACCAGCAGAGCAAAGAGGCATAGAAAGAGGCCCCCAAGGGGCTTGGGCCCATGGAGCTGCTCAAGAGGAGATGAGCCATATGCTTTATAGCTCAGAGTTGAACTAGGTAAGAAAGCAGAGCAGCCGAAACAGAGAGGAGGCCCGGTAAGAGACAAGCCCTATGCCAGGTTGCCCACAGCTGAGCTCCAGAAGATGGCAGATTCTGGAGGGAAACGTAGAGACCTTGGCAGAGATCTGTGGCCATTTTGCTTCGCCACTTGGCAGGACCCTAAGAAGGCATCTCTGCTGTTGCCTTGATTTGGACATTTCACAGTCTTGGAACTGTATGCTTTTACCCAAATAAATTTCCCATTATAAAAGCCAACCCACTTCTGGTACCTTGCATCAGCAGCCCTTTGGCAAACTAAGACACCTTTCCAACATGATGAGGATTGGGATTTAACAACGGGGAAGTCATTGGAGACTGTGACAAGTGTTTCAGAGAATGTTTCAAACAAAGGCACAATTGAAGTGGGATCAAAAGAGACCTGAAAGAAGTACTGAAGGCTAAGAGTGTATTTTTAAAAAGCAATAGAATAATGGAGCAGTAGCTGGAGATGCTGTGGGGTTAAGAGATGGCTTTTAATATATAACATCCATTGATATTCTGATTGCCATGACATAGAGAGAGAAATAAAAGATGCTGCAGGAGAGATGGAAGAACTTTTAGAGCAATGTTCCTGTGTAGACCAGAGATGAGATTTGGGCCTGAAGTGGAGAGCTTGGCCTGAAATGGAGCAGGGAAGTGACAGGAAGAAGAGAGTATGGGTAGAGTGCCAGGGCAGGATGATTGGCAGGTGTGGTTGGACTGGGCAGGTGCTGCTGAGCATGAGGAGGGTTTGGGGGTACAGAGGATGGTATGAAATAGAGGTCTTGACTGAAAAGGGGTGTGTGTAATAAGATTGCCACGTCAGAGGTCATGTGTTTACAGTGAGACAATTCAGGGTGACTGGTTATTTTTCTCCAGGCACATTCAGTTTCCCTCCTTGCAGGCACAGACTAAGTAGGAAGCTGGATTCAACCAGGGTTGGAGTTTTGCCATGGAGATTCAATGAAATAGGAGAAGGGCAAAGAAATTGAGGCTGTGTACTGAAGAGTGATTATAAGGATGGATCATGGAAACTAAACTGGCAAAAAAAAAAAAAAGGAAAGCATGAGTGAGGTGAGGGAAAGGGGGAAAGTGGCAGGATTAATAGGTTATAGGTCCCAGTGGTGGTAAAGAGGCACTCTGTCCAGGTTAATAAGCTTGAACTAGAGAGATAGGTGGTAGTTGGAAAGTGGGTTTCTCCGAGTTGAAGTTACAGAAGAGAGCCACATTTCTTGCTGACTGCCTGAATAGGTAGTTGAAGCAGTGCCAAGAAGACCACTGAGGGAAAGGACGTCAAGGAACTGAGAGGCCAGGGGTTTGGAAGGATCATCTTCTCTATGAGTCTATATGGGCTTTGAGGTCTCCAAGAATCATGGCAGAAGCAGCGAGCATGACAATAAGCCAGGGGTTAAGACTCAAGCGGAGTGAAGAGGAGTGTCCTGGGTTATATAGCATCTGCAACAATGATGGGTGGCACTTGGTATAGTCTGGGGGCAGAAAATAAAATTGTGGAGGTGGCTTAAATGAAGAGCAAGGAGGACACAAATCCCAACTTCAGACCTAGTGGTGCAAGACAAGGGAAAGCAAAAGGGTGCTACTGAGAGAACTACAGAGGAACAAAAGTGTCCTAGAGGAGAGGCAGGTTTCAGTGAGAAGAGAAGGTAAAGTTCAGAGAAGGTGAGAATATAGGGACTTGTGCTGACAATCATCCATTTTGGAGGGCAGAGTGGAAACGTTTACGCATTTGGAAGAGTGGGAGATGGAGTTGATGGAATGGATTTGTAGGTCTTATTCAGGTGCAATTCAGGGTGATGAGGAGGACTTGGGGGTCCTGGGCCTCTTGTGGTGACTGGAGTAAATCAGGATAAAGGCATGAAGGGACTGGTTTGGGGATCTCAGTGTTGACAGCAAGAGGGATGGAAGGGGAGCCAGGAGTCTTTACAGGGGCAAGTGGAGATCTGGGATCTTTCTCTCACTCTGCCCATATGGTGGAAGCTTGGGAGGGGCTCCTCCTACTGCTGCTGCTCATGCCACCTCCACCTGGATGAGGGGCTGGGGAATAGGACAAGAGAGGACACAGAGGAGATGGGCGTGGTGGAAGGGGACTATGGGAAAGGTGAGGCAGGGAGCAGTGTTTCTATGGCCAGAAGGACAGCCAGGGGAGATATTATGGACATGGGCACACAGGAGGCTGCTCCCCCTTCCCTAGCCCTGCAAGACACCCTGATCTGAGGTCTTGTACTCCAGGCTCCTGAGAAGAGAGACTTGAGCTTGAGGAACACAGGAAGAAGTCTCTCTGGGCAAGGGCCATTGCCACCCAGGAAGATGGGCAGAAGAGAGAGGGAGTCTCAGCATATCACTGCCACCTGCCAACCACTGGATTCCTAGGCACAAAGCAAGAACACGGACTCCCCATACTCAACCTGGGACAGCAACCCTGGGTCTAGCATCACTGTTACCATAATTGGGCACCAAGTGGAGAGCTCAGGCCCGCTGGTAGGAAACACGGAGCTCCTTGCAACTTTGACAGTATTTTCAGAATCTTCCCCAGATACCTCCAAGTGAGTTCCTTCTCTGGGGAAATGGGCCTCCTGGGTTTCACTCACCCTTTCTCAAAGGAAGGACTGACCCCTCCATACAAACAGCTCCCCCATACAGATCCAATATGGAAAAAGACTGGGTTTTTCAACCTTACAACAAAAGTACAATTCTTATATATGATGCAAAATACTATAAAAATGTTTTTTTAAAGTGGCAGGATAGAAAAATAAAAATGTGTTACACAAAAGATTAATATCCAGAATGTTTAAAGAACTTGTAAGTTGATTTTTTTTTAAAAGGCAGCAATTCAACAGAAGAAACAGAAAGAGATAGAAACCACAATTCAAAGAAACATTCCTGGAGAAGTAATATACAAGACTTCTGATTTCTGGTCTGGCACGAAAGGAGCTTGGAAGTTGTCTCTCCTGTCCTAATAAGAAGAAAAAAGGCAGACAAACTGAAAAACACCTCTTTTCTTAGATCCATCAGAGAACTGAGGTTACAAGGCAAACCACTGACCTGAAAACAGAATAGAGGTGGATAAAGAGAGCCACAGCTTTCCAGAAGAAACCAAGCAACAAAAACTCTCTGCTGGAGCCAATACAGGTAGGAACACTTGAACTGTAACGGACAAATGCTGGAGGCTCAGCGTGGACTAACCTGAGGGTTAAAGACTCAGGAGGCCCCATGCTTTCCAAGTTTTACAACCAAGAGCCCTGCCAGGTTCTCACTGTGAAGACTGGAAGGAACTTCCCTCCTGCTTCCAGCTCATTTTGAAATACATCCGGAGTGATATTTTCTCCTTAACAAAGGCCTGTCCTCAAGGGAAAATATTTTACCAGAGCCAAAACAATGTAGGAGAATGGAATGCCGAACTCTAGCCCCTGCTAGCTTCCTAACTTCAGCTCTATCTCTCTAGCCCTCCTATCTCACTTAAAATGGAGCGGGAGAAAGAAGGGTGGATTGCAAAGCTGAGAAGTACTCATGAAGGTCACATGCCAGGGCCCAGACCCGCTAAAAGACTGAGACCAAATTACAAGATTATAGACTGTTTTCCCTTCCTCACACCTTACCACAACATCAATGGAGCACTTGTACAAGAACAAGTGATTACACCATCAGAAACACTAAATTTTCGTGGCTCATCACTTCCATCAGCAGTAAATTATGCCCAAGGCCACACTTGTAATGCCTGTACTACCACATATGACTCCTGTGATTTTCTTATACTTTATTTTTAAAAATCAAAATTTTATATGTAAACTATGTACATTGTATGTATAACTGTACTTAAAATATTTTTTAAAATTAAAAAAAAAAAAAACATGTGACTACAATAGAAAGAAATGCAAGGCTCAGACCTTATTTAAGGTAATGTTTCAGGGAGCAGATGTAGCTTAAGTGGTTGAGCACCTGCTTCCCATGTATGAAGTCCCAGGTTTCATACTCGGTACCTCCTAAAAACAAAACAAGCAAACAAACAAATGAAAAAACCAACTCTCATTGGGGAGCAGATGTAGCTCAGTGGTTGAGCAGCTACTTTCCATGTAAGAATTCCTGGGTTCATTCCCTAGTACCTCTTATAAATAAATAAATAAATAAAGTCTCTAGGAAAACCCAGGACAATAGGGAAGACAAAAAAAAAAAAAAAGATAAAAAGCACCAGAAGAAATTTTAGCCTCTGATACATACACCTACAGCAAATAGTAAACACAGTTTAACTCCTAGTCAGGTAAACATAAAACTTCACACTAAAGGTCAATTCATTTTACCTAGTACATCATGTCCAGTTTTCAACAAAAAATGACAAGGCATGCTAAAAGGCAAAAAAAAAGACCCACAAAACACAGTCTGAAGATGTGAACCAACTCAGATATGGCAGAATGGCAGAGATGGTGGAATTATCAGACTTGGAATTTTAAATAAATATGATTAATATGGTAAGAGCTCTAATGTAAAAAGCAGGAAGCATAAAAAAACAAAGGGTTAAAGTATGCAGAGAGATGGAAATGCTAGGAGAGAGTCAAAAGGAAATACTAGAAATTAAAAACACTGTAACAGAAATGAAGAATGTTTTTCATGAACACAGCTAAATAAAGAATCAGTGAGCTTGAAGATGTGTCAGTAGAAATTTCTAAAACAGAAATAGATTAAAAAAAGAACGAAAAAGATAGAACAGATTATCCAAGAACTGTGAGATGATCACAAAAGGTGTAATATTCATGTAATGGGAATACCAGAAGGAGAAGAAGGAGAAAAAGGAACAGAAGAAATATTTGATGTAATAATGGTTAAGAATTTTCCAAAATTAATGACAGACACCAAACTACAGATCCAGCAGGTTCAGAGAATACCAATGATAAGTATAAAGTGCTATACCCAGGCATATCATATTCAAATTGCAGAAAATCAAAGACAAATAGAAACATTTGAAAGAAGCCAGAGAGAAAAAACAATACCATATCCATTGAGGAACAAGGGTATAAATTCATCATACTTCTCTTCAGAAACTATGCAAGTGTTCTGATTGACCGAGACAGTGGCATAAGATGCTCCAGGGTGCCATTCCCAACAGAATTGTTCAACAACTAGCAAAAGTTAGCAGAACCATCTTCCTCAAACTCCAGAAAACAGGTAAAGTGTTGCAGTAACTGGGTAAGTGCTGAATCAAGAAACCCAGCTTGAATAATGGTAGGAAAGGGTGTGGTACCCTTGCTGGCTTCTCTCTTGCTGCTTCCCCAACACAGTGTAGAACCAGCTTGCACTCCCATTGTGAGTCCCTGCCTCTGTCCTGGGGGGAGTAGAGTAATCACTATGTGCACATGGGTGCCTGTATGTTGTTGCCAATCTGTTGTGTGACAACCTGAAAGACTGTACCAGGAAACTGGTTTCTGGCTCACCCTTCCAGAACTTGCCCTGCAAACAGAATCAGCTTGCTGATAACTTAAGCAATGTAAGAAACAAAACTTGGGAAACGGATGTGGCTCAAGAGGTTCGGTGTCCGTCTACCATATGGAGATACCGGGGTTCGATCCCTGGTGCCTCCCAGTTAAAAAAAAAAAAGAAACAAAACAAAGCAGCCTGGGACAAAGGATTGCCAGCTTTAAGACATACAATAGAACAGCCTGGGAGTCAGTCAATTTCATAAGGAAGTTTAGATTCCTGTAAATGGGGAAATCCCTAAGTCCATGAGTGAGCACAAGCTCAGGGCAAGATACAGACTCAGGACAGGATCCTACACTTCACTTTTGCCTCGAGTTGCTCTTCTTGATAGGAGGGCTAAACTCTGAAAGAGAGTACCAGCCAACACAAAACCAATTTGGAAAGACTGTGAAAGGTGTTTTTTTTTGCCTTGGTTTGTTTATGGAACTCAGGGGAATCTCTATCATATCACTATTTGGATACAAACCTAAGGAACAGACAGCTCAGGGACTAAATCCCACAGTTAAGACATTAAAATATTAAAATGTACACTGTGCAACAAAAGATTCTAAGAAAAACAAAGAAACGGGAAATTATGGCCCATCCATAGGAAGAAGATAACAATTCAGAAACCATCAACAAAGAAGACCAGACTTTGGACATAGCAGACAAAGACTTTTAAAAATGATGTCCAATATTAAGAAAAAACTAAGTTTACCAGGAAGACAATGAATGAACAATATGAGAATCTCAATAAAGAGAAAGAACTTCTAAAAGGGAACCAACAGAACTACTGGAGTTTAAGGCCACAATAACTGAAATGGAAAATTCCCTAGAGGGTTTCAACAGCAGATTGGAGTTGGCAGAAGAAAGAATCTGTGAACTCAAAGACAACACAATTGAAATGATTCAGGCTGAGAAGAAAGAAAAAAATATTTTAAAAAGTGAACTGAGCCTAAGAGACCAGTGGGACACCACAAACATACGAATAACTCATAACGGGAGTCCCAGAAGGAAAAGAAAGAGAGAAAAGGGCCAAAGGAATATTCAAAGAAATAATGTCAGAAAGCTTCCCAAATTTAACAAAAGACATGAATATACATATTCAAGAATCCCAAAGAACCCCAAACATGATAAACTCAAAGAGAACCATGTCTAGACAATAGTAGACAAACTGTTAAATGCCAAGGACAAGGAGAGAGTTCTGAAAGCTGTAAGAGAAAAACAACAAGTTATGTATAAGGGAGCCCAATAAGATTAAGTGTTGATTTCGCATCACAAACCATGGAGGCAAGAAGGCAGTGGGACAAAACATTTAATGTGTTGAAAGAAAACAATTTCTAACCAGGAATTTTATATCAAGCAAGGGTCTTTCAAAAATGAAGGAGAGATTAAGATATTTCCAAATAAATACAAAAGTTGAGGGTTTCATGACCACTAGACTGCCCTATAAACAATGTTAAAGAGATTCTTCAGACTGAAATGAAAGGACATTAGACAGTGAATTGAAGTGGCATAAAGAAATAAAGACCACTAGTACAATGCCAGTATTATTGTATTTTTGGTATGTAACTCCACTTTTTACTTCTTATAAGTTCTAAAATGCAAATACATAATAAGTAATGATAATTCTATGGTTTTAGACATACAATGCATAAAGATATAATTTGTAACAAGTACAACAAAAAAGGTGGGGGGACAGAGGGGTATAGGAATAAGAGTACAAGTGTTGGTGCTATTGAAGTTAAGTTGGTATCAAATCAAATGAGATTGTTATATATTTAGTATGTTAAATAATTGCCCCATGGTAACCTCAAAGAAAATAAATGAACAATATATACAGAAAGAAATGAGAAGACACTTAAAATGGTAGAATACAAAAAACCAAATAAATACGAAAGCAGACATTTACAGAAGAATTCAGGGACAAAAAAGTATAAAATTTACAAAGGCCAAATAGCAAAATAGCAAAAGAAAGTCCTGCATTATCAGTAGTTTCTTTAAATGTGAATGGATTAAACTCTTCAGTCAAAAGGCAGAGATTGGAAGAATGGATTTTAAAAGCATGACCCAACTATGAACTGCTTAAAAAGAGACTCACCTTAAATTCAAAGACACAGAAAATTGAAAGTGAAAAGATGGCAAAAAATATACCATGCAAATAATAACCAAAAGTAAGCTGAGGTAGCTATACTAATATCAGATAAAATAGACTTAAGGTCAAATACTGATATGAGGGACAAAGAAGGTCACTATGTACTGATAAAGGGGTCAATTCAATAAGAAGACATAATTATAAATATATATGCACCAAATACATGACTTCATACATCTGTCAAAACTCATAGAACTATATTCTAAAAACGGTATATAAACCATACCTCAATTAGAAAAAAAAAATCAGAGACATTTGTCTCTGGCCAGAGAGCCTGCTCACTGTAGCCCTCTGCCCTCTCTGCTCTTGTGGTTTTATCTAGACCTAAAAGTGCTTTCCTTACATCCCTTCTTCCCACCTTTCTTTCCTCTTTCTTTTTTTCCTTCCTATTCTCCCCATTCTTTACCAGTATACATCTCCCTTCAAATGGAATCCTACATGAAACCCTGTATATAAACCTGTTAGAGTGGTCATGTTCTGGATGAAGAAGGGTAGGGTCCTCTCTCAACTGGCCCCCTCTCACCCACCAAAACAGCCCCTGAGATACCCCTGTGGAAGGTTGTTTGACAACAGGAGATTGTCCTCCTGTCTTCATTCTACAGATGAAGAAAGTGGGGCCCCAAGAGGGAAGGAACAGGGCTCCCCCACTGCATCCATGCTCCGTGCTCCCACCCTTCCTCCAATGTAGCAGAGACAATTCTGGGGGAGGCTTAGAGGGGCCCTCATGGTGCACAGCTTATCCTAACCATTCTAGCGTCATCTAAATCTGCAGTCTGCTTATGGGGTAACAAAATAGAAACATACTTCGAGGAATACATGTCCTTTCCAATAACTTACCCCCATCCCCTTTGTGCTGCCTTCTCATCCAAAATAGATCCAGGGAGTCATGTGACCCATAGGAGGGCTGGTTCTTCATATTCACTAGGAGCTATGTCATAATATGGTGACAGCCTTAATAAGGTTCATCTTTCAGCCTCTGTGGCAGGCATGGATTTCTCAAGACTTCAGGGACTCAGAAATCCCACTCTAGGAATTTATCCCACAGATATACTACAGATATGTGAAATGACTTGTATATGGTTATTTATTACAGTACTGCTTGTTATTTCAAAAGATTGGAAACAATATAAATGTCCAAGCTACAGTACATCCATTCAAAGAAATACTCCCTATGTGCTGATATGGACTAATTTCCAAGATATTTTATATTTTTTAGGTACAAAACTCTGTCTATAATGTACCAGCTTTCATGTTTTTAAAAAATTGAGAAATGCATAAAGAAACCTGGATAAAAATTATAGACCATAATAATGGTTGGGGTAGGATGGGAAGTGGATGATAGAGACAGGGTAGGATAAAACTTTTCACTTTTTATATATATTTTTAATTTTTGAACCATTGAGCCTATCCAAAACTAAACTTTAAATGATCATAGGAGATCTTCCACTTCTGGAATAATAAAGTAGATGCATTTTTCCCTGTTCCTCCCACTAAGTAGAAAAGATTACATATAATATTACATATAAAACAAGCATAAGATGACTCTAAAAGGTGGAGTTAAGAAGGCAGTCCCACTAGAGACCTCAGGAGCTGAGGGATAACATGGTGGTGAGCTCCCTGGGTTTTCTTTCTTCCTCATATATCCCAGTCTGGGTACTGGAGAAACTGGCAACCCAGAAACATCAATGGGCACAGGAAAAAAAAAAAAAAGCCCCAAGAAGAACTTTTGCTTACTCTAGCCGAAGGACCAGGAAAGAGACAGTCTAGCAAAACAGAAAACTTTTAGACACTAATAGGTCTACTCCAGCCAAAGAGCACAGAAAACATCTGAGGTGTCACTCTACCCATGTGAGCAAAGCTGAGTTGAGAGTCTGGACTTTCCGTCTCACCAGACTGTGATAAAGCATTCAATCCTTTTCCCCCATTTTGGGGTGGTGTCAGAGAAGACTGAGTGGGGACCCAAGACTGTGCTCATTTGTAACAAGGCCGCCCTCTAGCAGTGTCAATGGTAGCAGAGACCACGTGGCTGCAGAAATGAGGCACCCCTCTTCTTCCACCCAGAGCAGCAGGCCTAGTAAGGAGACTGGCCTACTGCCCTAGTTATAAGGCGCCTCCCCTTGCCTCCAGAATGTCGATGGAGGACAAGAGAAGAAACTAGACTTTCACACCTACTTGGCAGCAATGAAGCAGTGCCCCCTTTCACCCAGTGTCAGAGAATACCTGCTAAATCATAAGATTTAAATCAGAGCCAGTCTTATAATACCCAATATGTTCAGGTTTCCATCAAAAATTATTCACCATACCCAAAACCAGGAAGATCTCAAACTGAAGGAGAAAAAACAATCAAGGGACACAAACACCAAAATACACAGATGTCAGAAATATCTCACAGGCCTTAAAGCAACCATCATTAAAAAAAGATGCTTCAGTGAGCAATTAGGAACATACCTGACAACAAATTAAAAAATAGAAAGTCTCAACAAAGACACAGAAAGTTTCAGAAAGTAATCGAAGATATAAAGAGGAACCAAATGGAAATTTTAGACCTAAGAAAATACAATAGCTAAGATAAAAAAATGCAATGGATAGGCTCAACAACAGAATGGAGAAGACAGAGAAAAGAATCAGTAAACTTGAATATAAAACAGAAGAAATTACCCAATCTGAACAACAGAGAGAAAAATAGACTGAAAAATAAATGAATAGAACTTTACAGACATGTGGGGTTAAAACAAAAGATCTAACATTCAAGTCATCAGAGGCCCAGAAGGAGAAAAGAAAGAGGGAGGATGGGACCAAGAAAGTAAATAATGGATGAAAAGACAAAATTTGGCAAAAGATAAAAACCTACAGAAGGGAAGCGGATGTGGCTCAATCGATTGGGTTCCTGTCTATCATATGGGAGGCCCCAGGTTCAATTCCCAGGGCCTCCTGGTGAAGGCAAGCTGCCCACAGAGAGCTGACCACCAGCATCCACAGATGGCGCAGCAAGATGACACAACAAAAGGAGACAAGCAGACACAGAAGAACGCAGAGCAAATGGACACAAAGAGCAGAAAGGGAGCGCAAGCAGCAAGGGGAGTGGGGATGAATAAATAAATAAATTTTTTTTAATCTTAAAAAAAAATAAAAAAACCTACAGAAGCTGAATGAAACCCAAGAAGATAAACCCAAAGAAATCCATGATAAGACATATTACAGTCACACACAACATTTTCAACTGCTAAAAGAAAATAACTGTCAACTAGAGTTTTATATTCAGTGAACATATTCTTTAGGAATAAAGGAGAAATCAAGACATTCTGACATAAAGAAAAACTAAGATAATTTGTTGCCAGCAGACCTACCTTTTTTAAAAAATGGCTAAAGGAAGTTCTATCAACAGAAAGGAAATGGTAAAAAGAAGTAATCTTGGAACATCAGGAAGAAAGAAACATAAGAAAAGAACACGGAAAAAAAAAAGCTAATATAATGTAAAAAAAGAAAAAAGAAAGAATACAGAAAGAGCAAAAATATGGGTAAATAAACAGACTTTTCTTCTCTTGAGTTTCCTAAATTATGTTTGATGGTTGGAGCAAAAAGTATAACACTGCATAATTAGGTTCTCAATGTATATAGAGGAAATATTTATGACAATTATACAACAAATAGGGGAGGGTAAAGGGACATAAAGGAGGTAAGATTTCGATACTTTACTCAAACTGGTAAAATGTCAACAGCAGTTATGTGTATATAATGTAATACCCTGATAAGTTTTATATATATAAAGGAAATTGAATATGTAAAAAAACCTCCAGAAAATGAAATCTCCAGACCCAATGGTTTCACTGGACATTTGAACTAAACATTTAAAGAAGAATTAACACCAATTCTATACAGTTGCTTCCAGAAAACAGAACAATTAAGCCAGTATTAACTTGATACCAAAACCAGGCAAAGACAGTACAAAGAAAGAAAACTACAGACCAGTATTTCTCACAAATATAGATGCAAAAATTCTTAACAAAATATTAGTAAATATAATTCAAAAATATATGAAAATAATTATATACCATGACCAAGTGACACTTATTCCAGGGATACAAAGCTGGTTCAATATTCAAAAATCAACCAATGCAGTCCACCATATTAACAGGCTGAAGAAGAAAAACCATATATGATCATATCAATTGATGCAGAAAAAAGCCCTTGGCAAAGTTCAACATCACTCACAATTTAAAAAAAAAAAACTCTCAGAAAACTAGGAACAGAGGGAAACTTCATCGATGTGATAAAGAACATCTACATTCCTGGTGTGATTCCGTCCTGCACTGCTATTCTCTGGAACAGTGGTTGCCTATCTCCATCCACCTTCTCTCCCACCTAAGCGCATGCCACCACCTCATGGAAGAATCTATGGACATGGACTGAGCCCCTGGAGGCCCCAGAACTATCTTTTTGGTTGTAAACTAAAGGCTGACAAAGATTATCACGTTAAGATGGATAATGATGAAAATGAGCACCAGTTATCTTTAAGGACAGTCAGTTTAGGGGCTGGAGCTAAGGATGAATTGCACATTGTTGAAGCAGAGGCAACGAATTATGAAGGCAGTCCATTAAAGTAACACTGGCAACTTTGAAAATGTCTGTACAGACAACGGCTTCTCTTAGAAGCTGTGAAATAACACCACCTGCTGTTTTACGGTTGAAGTGTGATTCCAGGCTGTGCATATTAGTGGACAGCACTTAGCAGCTATAGAGGAAGACGCACAGTCAGAAGACAAAGAGGAGGAGGATGTAAAACTCTTAAGTACATCTGGAAAGCGATCTGCCCCTGGAAGTGGTAGCAGGGTTCCACAGAAAAAGGCAAAACTTGCTGATGAAGATGATGATGGTGATTTTGATGAGGAGGAAATGGAAGACAAAGCTCCGGTGAAGAAATCTATCAGAGATACTCCAGCCAAAAATGCACAAAAATCAAACCAGAATGGAAAAGACTCAAAACCATCGACATCAAAATCAAAAGGTCAAGAATCCTTCAAAAAACAGGGGGAAAAAAAACTCCTAAAACACCTAAGGGACCTAGTTCTGTAGAAGACATTAAAGCAAAAAATGCAAGCAAGTGTAGAAAAAGGTGGTTCTCTTCCCAAAGTGGAAGCCAAATTCATCAATTACGTGAAGAACTGCTTATGGATGACTGACCAGGAGGCTATTCAAGATCTCTGGCAGTGGAGGAAGTCTCTTTAATAGTTTAAATATTTTGTTAAAATTTTCCATCTTATTTCATTTCTGTAACAGCTGATATCTGGATGTCCTTTTTATAATGCAGAGGGAGAACTTTCCCTACTGTGTCTGAAAAATGCCGTCCAGATTCCTTTGCCAAGAATGTGTTGTCCGAAATGTCTGTTTAGTTTTTAAAGATGGAACTCCACTCTCTGCTTGGTTTTAAATATGTATAGAATGTTATGATAGGACACAGTAGTAGCAATGGTCAGACAAATGGAAATGGTGGGGAGACAAAATATACACGTGAAATAACTCAGTATTTTTAATAAATTAAAAAATAAGAACATCTACCAAAAAAAAAAAAAAAAAAGCTACAGTGAACATCGTACTTAATGATGAAAGACTGACTGCTCCCTGCTAAGATCCAGAACAAGGCAAGGATGTCCACTCACATCATTGTTATTCAACATAGTACTGAAAGTTCTGGCGAGTGCAATAAGACCAGAAAAAAAAAAAAAAATAGCCCTATTTCCAGATGACATGATGGTCTATGTAGAAAATTCCAAGGGATCTATTTTTAAAAAACAACAAATTTCTAGAACAAATAAGTGTGTTCAACAAGGTTGAAGGAAACAAGATCAATGGGCAAAAATTAATTAGATATCTATATATTAGCAATAAACGCATGGAAGTAGAAATTAAAAATACAATCGTGGGAAGCGGATGTGGCTCAAGCGATTGAGCTACTGCCTACCGCATGGGAGGGCCTGGGTTCGGTTCCAATGCCTCCTGGAGAGGATGGGCTGGTACGGCAAGCTGATGCAACAAGATGACACAGCAGGAGATGCATGGAGGAAGACATAATGAAAGACAACAAGCAGGGAGCAAGATGATGTCCTGTTAGGTCATCATCTTGCTGCAGGACTCAGCGGGGCCTAACGGCGCACCCAGACACGAGGCCTGGTGGCCCACATACCGTCTATATTTTTCTTTATTTTTTTTTTTACCAGGGGGTCCCAGGGATTGAACCCAGGTCCCTCCATATGGGAGATGGATGCCCAACCATTTAAGCCACATCTGCCCCCCCACCCAACTTGTTTTTGACAAGGGTACAAAAGCAATTCGATGGTGGAAGAGTGGTCTTTTCAACAAATGATACTGAAGCAACTGGATATCCATAAGCAAAAGAGGAAAAAATGAACCTCTACCTACACTTTAATCCTTATACAAAAATTAACTCAAAATGGATCATGGATTTAAATGTAAAATGTAAAACAATAAAAGTTTTAGAAGATAACAGGAGAAAATCTTTGGGATCTACAGTGAAGAGTTCTAAGACATGACACAAAAAACACAATCATAAAAGAAAGAAAAACAATAAATGGACTTCATCAAAATTAAAAACTTTTGCTCTACAAAAGATCCTATAAAGAGGATGAAAAGACAAGTTAGAGAATAGGAAAAATATCTGCAAATCACACACCTGACAAAGGACTTATACTTCAAATATATACAGAACTCTCAAAACTCAATAATAATAAAAATACAATTAGAAAATGAGCAAAAGACAAGAACAGACATTTCACCAATGGCAAATAAGTACACGAAAAGATATTCAGCACCACTAGCAATTAGGGAAATGCAAACTGAGACCACAATGAGATATCTCTAAACACCTATTAGAAACTGCTAAAATGAAAAATAGTGACGTTACCAAATGCTGGTGAGGATGCTCAGAAAACTGGCCCTCTCATACATTGCTGGGTAGGAATGTAAAATAGTATAGCCACTCTAGAAAATAGGTTGGCAGTTTGTTCAAAAACTAAACATCGGGAAACGGATGTGGCTCAAGAGGTTCGGCGTCCGTCTACCATATGGAGAGACCGGGGTTCGATCCCTGGTACCTCCCAGTAAAAAAAAAAAACAAAACTAAACATGAACGTGCCATACAATCCAACAATTGCACTTCTGGATATTTAGGACAGAGAAATAAAAAAGTTATGTTCACACAGAAACCTGTATATGATTGCTCGTGGCAACTTTCTCTTTTTTTTTTTTTGAAGCAGCGACACCTTTATTCAGGGCAGGCTCAGGAGCTCTTGGTGGGGCGGGCCCTCCAACTTTCTCTTTTTAATAGCCAAAAACTGGAAACAACTAAAATGTCCCTCAAGACACGAATGGTTAAACAAACGATGATAACAGCCACACCGTGCAATGCTACTCAGCAATAAAAGGAACAAACTATTGATACATACAAGAACTTGGATGACTCTTAAGGGGATTATGCTGAGTGAAAAACAAAAGCCAATCTCAAAAGGCCGCATCCTATATGATGCCGTTTATATAACATTCTCAAAATTACAAAATTATACAGATTCTACTGTTGGTTGCCAGGAGTTAAGAATCTTGGGAATGGGAGATTGGGTGTGGCCTAAAGGGGTAGCAAGATGGAGATCTTTGGGGCAACAGAATAATTCTGTATCTTGATTGCAGTGGTAGTTCCCTGAATCTATATGAGATAAAGTGACATAGAACTTTACATGCACATATACCAATGTCACATTCCTGGTGTTGACAGTGTACTATAAATATGTAAGATGGAACCAGGGGGGGAAACTGGGGGAAAGGTACCCAGGGCCTTTCTGTACTATCTTTGCACATTTCCGTGGATCAATAACTATTTCAAAATAAAAAGATAAAAATAAAAACGACCGTAGAAGTCAAGTGGTTGTGAGAAGTTCTTGCCTTCATGGTGATTTTTTGTGCCTGTCTTCTACTCTGCTAAAATGAGCCCATCAAACCTATGGCTGAGCAGGGCTTCCTCTGACTCCTCACAATGTAGAGTGCGTGGTAAGACCTCACAGAATGTCTGCTGTAGACATTTATCCTGGTGCGATGTTGACACAGCTCTGGGATGTTCTGCAACCAAACCTTCCCCAAAGTTTCACTTCCCTCTCCCAGGAAATCTGGCCTCTGGGGAGGATCCTATCTCCAGGGAAGAAAGGCCTGTTGAGAAGGAGCCTGGCTGCGGCAGCCAGCCATGGCCTGGTCCGCTAGGAAGCAGCAGAGGATGAAGAATGGGTCTCAGAGCTGTGCCGGGGCAAAGAGGAGGCACTCCGCCCAGGGGGCCTCTCCCCAGCCTGGCTCCTGCAGGAACAAACTCAGCTGAGCAACCCCAAAGTGTCATAAAGAGGGAGCCCTAGTGCCACGCAGGGAAGAGCAGTGCGGTGGGCTCAGTGTGGCCATCCCCTGCCTTTTCTCTCATGCCATCTGGGGTTGCAGGGAAGTCCGCCTCCCCCCCCCCCGAGGCCCGTGCCCTTCACCTTCAGGGACAAGGTTGAGATCTCAACAAGCCTGACTCTCAGAGAGGATAAACAGACCCCTGACCCGCGGTCAGGCAACCTGCAGGACAGAGTTGGTCATATGTACGTGACCTGTCTCAGCCGACAGATCATGGACCCATCTGCAAGGGGCTCAAAGGGAGAAAGGAAAAAGGCCTTGGAACATTCCCAGAGACAGAGCCAGGAACTCAGTGCACCTGCTAAAGACATTTTCTAGATGATTCTTCAGGGCCAAGGGGAGGGAGAGCTCTTGGTCTAGGATGGAGGCCAATATATCCCTCTTCTCACACAATGTACAGCAAAGAAACCTGAAAATGAGCAAAGCACTCTGCCCTTTCCTAGCTATTTGTTCTTAGACAAAGTACATTTCCTCTCTTGGCCCTCAATTTCTTTATCTGTGTAGTGATGTAAATGATAGCTCTCTCTCCTAGAGTTATTCTGACGGATAAATAAAAGGAAGCTCGTTGCCAGGCACCTGGCACCTGGCAGGCTATGGATAAGCCTGTTTCTGCGCCCCCTGCGGTCCCTGCTTCAGTTCTGCATCTTGTACCGACCTTGGCTACGGTGCCCTATTTGACCACTGGGAGGCGGTGTGGGACCACGGTGCAGGCTTTGCGCACAACCAGACTCCTCTAGGAAAAACAATCCGCAGCTTGAGGAACAGTTGAATTGGAGCATCTGAATCAGAGACTGAATTTTCTTACCTTCTTGCTCCGGAGTTGCTCTCGCTGCCTCCAAAGTCGGGAGAAGGCACGGGGTAGGCAGAGCAAAGGCAATGGGTTTGGATGGGGTGGGGAGTCAGGAGGTGGAACCAACAGAGATCCTAAGGCTTGGGGGGCAGAAGTTCCCACTCATAGGCCAAATCACCGAGCTGAAAGATTTAGGGGCCCACCCACTGTCCCATGCTGGCCATTTTTCTCAAAAGAATGGGTGGCTGGCAGGGGGCAGACATCTCCTGGGCCCCATCTGGGGCAGACTTGCCTACCGGTTCATATTTGACATGTTGGACTAGGAGTTTGGAAAGCTGAGTTAAGAAATACACAGAACAAATCTGAAAACTATGGGCAAGTTACTTAAATTCTCTGGTCTTTGTTTATCATTTTTTTAAAAACCATAAATCAAATTGTGTCATTTCCCTTGTTAAAAGTCTCCACTGTCTTCATGGCAAGTTTTGGTGTAATCCCCAAACTCCACCAGGGCAGCCTACAAAGCGCTACATAATCTGGCACCATGGGACCTTCCCGCTTCATCTCCTTTCTCTCTCCTTATCAGGCGCCTCCCACCTACAGTCACTGCCTTTGCAGATCCCTCTGCTTGGGACCTGTCCCTCCAGATGTCTGTGTGGGCATTCAGATCTCTGTTCCCACAGAGCTCCCCAGAGGGGCTTCCAGGACTGCCCCACCACCCTCCCTCCCCTTACCCTGCTTTATCTTTCCTTCCTAGCACAAATGCTCCCCTGCCTGACATCAGATTATGTCTGCGTGTTTATCTTTTTACTGTCTTTGCCCCAGGAGAATGTAAGCGGCTCCACCGCCAGGATCTTGTCTTGTTTCTCTGTCATTTCATAGGAACTCACAAAATACTTGTTGAATGAATACACGACGTAATGAATAAATCTACGAAATGTGGAGGCTCAGAAAGGATCATGATGGTGACAGCTCTTTGTAAATTTAATTCAACATGTATTATTGTGTGCCTACTTTGTGTCTGGTACTCACGTTTTAGACAGCATTATTATTGTTATTATTATTCATTATCATAAAGGGAATGAAGTGGGAAACAAATCAGGGCCCAAACCGCAGACCATAGGCGCCATCTCTGCCCTGCTCTTTTCCCATTCTTGGAGCTGCGGGTAGCAGTCGCGCCAGCAGAGAACACAGAGCGGAGAGCCGCACCGAGACGCTTCTGCAGAGCGAGTGGTTGCCCCTCCGCCCCACTCACCCCTCTGAGCCTTGAGTCTCGAAGGTGCGGGGGGACGGAGATGTCCCTGTCCCTCCCCCATTCCGGGCTCTCGCACTTGGCCCCCACAAGCCCAGTAGTTGTGCCGGCTCCGGACGACCTGAGTTTCCGAAGGTTCCCAACCGGGGTTGCAGGGAAGCGCCGGCCTGGAGCTCACTCGGCGGCCTGCGAAAGGCGAAGAGGGGCAGCGGCCGGTTGACGGCGGGAGTTGGGTGTTAAGGAAAAGGGGAGGCGGACTGCGCTGAAACAGAACGCGCGCGCCGCCCGAGTCGTCGGGCGGGCTGGAGGGTGGCGACGAGCAGCTGGTTCCGGAGCGTTTTATTTAGATCCCCGCAGGGAGCCCCGCGAGCCCCGGAGGTTGTGCGCACGTGTAACAAGTGCGCGCGCCAGCACTTAAAAGTGCCTGGGGAGGCCGGGTGTAAGGAGCTTCAGTAGTCACACAAAGAACTTTCAGATGAGTAACGTTTAAAAATTTGGTGGAGAGAGGGGGAAGGGGGAGGGGATGGGGAGGGAGGCGAGAAAGGAGGATGGGGGGGTTAAGGACGCAATCTCGTCCGGGTCTGGGGTGCCGCTTCCCGAATAAGGGCCACGTCGGAACCGAAGAGGACGAGGAGAGGCTTTTCGCCTACTCTCAGCAGAACTTTTCCCCCCTCCCTCTCCCTCGCTCTGCCTCTCTCGGGGCGGTCTCCAGGGACTGTCTCTCACATCCATTCTCCTTTCCTCCTTGATTTATGCTGCAGAGTGGAACGACCTTCCCTGACCTCATTTTCATGACGGCGTGAGCACACCCGGATGGCTACGCACATTCCGGAGGCGCGCGCCGACACTCACTCACACACACACACACACACACACACACACACACGAGACTTGGGCTGCTTGACCCTGCCCTGAGTTCACACCAGCCCCCCACTATTATGGGCACTGCCGGAGCTGTGGACGCTCAAAGAAAAGATCCTCATTAGCATGTTACTTTGAGTATCATTTGCATTTTATTCATTTCAAGTCAAAACGCTCAGAAATCTCTCCCCGGAGCAGCCTGGGCTCCGGGGCTGTGGAATCATAGGCTTCCAGCGCAAGCCCCTTCCCCGCAACTTGGTGGCTACCCTCCACCCACCCTCGCCCAGCAAGAGCACCAATAACCAATAACAGCCCCCACAGGAAGGGCTAAAGTTTCCTGAGTTCTTGGCAAGTTCCGGAACCTGCGCTGAAGGTTTTGTGTGCATTATCTCATTTAATCCTTATAGCAACGCAAAGAGCTAAGTGCGCCCATTGAAGAGTCACGGAAACTGAGTCACAAAAATGACTTGCCCAAGGTCGCAGCCAAAAATGGAGGAGGCAGACCTGAAATCCAAGGTGCCCTGAAGCCAAAGCCGGAAAACGTAACCCTTACGCGGCCCGCTTAGCGCAAGGTCAAAGCTAAGGGTAACTGCGGCAGGAGAAAGCCTATTTTCCTATGTGCAAGTAAGTCGTCCTCTGCCTCGCCACCACCTCCCCCCACCGTGCCGCGGGCAAAGGGACACATTCCCCCGACGGGGGCTCGCAGAGCCTTCCCGCCCGGCCGCCCCCTGTCCTGACCCACTCTCGGCCTGGTCCGACCGCCGTGATCGCCGGGTCGTCTGTCGGCGCTGGCTAGTTAAGAAAAATAAACAACGTTCCAAATGAAGGCTATTCCTTTCAACCCAAGCCCTGCCGCCTGCCAGAGAAATGCAAACAGCAGGGGACGGCCCGAGCCCGCCCCAGCCCCCGCGCCCGAGCTGCGGGTGGGAGGGCCGGGCCGCGGTAACCCGAGCCGCCGAGCCGGCTCCCCGCGCGCTGCCCTCCGTCTGCCCCTTCGCCCCTGACCCCGCCGGCAGCGCGCCCGGCCCGCGCCCGCCTTCCCCGGCCCCCCCACTGGGCCGGAACCCCTGCCCGATGTCTACGGCGCCCCGAACTGCGCCCACCTCCAGCGCGCTCGGCTCGGCCTCCATCCTGACCAGCCACCCGGAGATCCTCGCCGAGTCCCGCGCCCTCACGGCCACATGGCTTCTGTCAGCAACGCTCCCCTGCGGGCGGCCACGCGTCAGGCCCCGACGCTGGGATCGTTATGCACCAAAGAAAAATGGGAGGAGGCGTCAAACCCGCCTTGCAAACTGATGCGCTTGAGGGTCAGGGATGGGGGCTGCTTCCAAGTATGTCCCTCCCCACCCGGGAAACAACCCGCGGTGCGCGGCCGGGGCAGCGATGGGCGCCAGGGAGAAAGGCCTGACTTGGGCGGGGCCGGGAACAGGGAGGCTGCCGCGGGCTAAACCCGAGGGAACCTGGAGGGCAGCGCTTCTTGCGCGGGTCTTTTCCCCCAGCTCCTCCTCGGTGCTGCGAGCCGGCGCCCTGGACCACCAGGGGGAGCCGACGGGCGAGTGAGGATGACCCCGCGCGCGTCCAAACCCCACTTGAAGGAAACGCAGCCGGGCGTGCCGTCTGCGCAGGCCACGATAGTGCCGTCCTCGTTTTTTAATGCTGCGCCAGTGACTCTAGGGAGTCGCGGTGGCTGCACGTGCGTATGCGACGCGGGAGAGCGTCGAGAAAAGGTCCGGGTGTAAGGAGAGGACGGGGTCCCGGAACATTGACACGGTGGCCTCATAAACTTGAGGAGGGGTTGCTGCGGCGCGTGCCCAGCAGCCCTGTCCATCGGAAGAGCCCAGGGGATCTCCGCCGCCTCGTGCCTTGCGGGCCACGCAGCTGACGTCCTGCCCGCCACCTGTCGAAAGACCCGGAGTCTGGCGCCCAGAGTATGAGGAGGGGTGGTGGTGCACCCGCTTCCTCCGAATTCGTTCATTGCGAAGCTGGGCCGCCTCGAGGGCTAAGAGAAATGCCCGGAATAAAGCTTCGAGAGTCGGGGACAAGGGAAGGCGGATACCCACGAGTTTCCGGTCCCTTCTCTGGCTCTTTTTCGTGTGACAAGATTGGGTGGATGTCTTATAGGTCCATCTTCAACACAGTCTCCCTGCGTCCCTGTCTTCGTCCTGGCCCCCAACTATCGGCGGCGTTGGGAGCCGAGCGTTCTCCCGGGAGCGCACACGTGCATGCGCGCGCCCCCTGCTCACACTCAGGCGCACACACTCGACCGCACTTCCGAGCCCGCTTCCCGCGTTCCTCCCCGTCTCTGCGCTGTGTAGCACGTTCGCTGCTCGGGCTCAAACACTTCTCGAGGTCCAGGCCTTGACTTTGCTGCAGTCGCTGGACCCGAACAGCAGCAGTCACTATTCGCAAAGTGTGCCCGGCCCTTGCGCTCCAACTTGCTTACTGCTTCCCGCCCTCCTCCCACCTGTCCCCTGGTCTGGCACTACACCCCTTTAGAACTGTTAAGAGATTCCCTCTCTCGCAGTTTCGTGAGAACCAGGGAGAATTACTCCTCGAGGATTCTCTATCTGGGTTTAAAATGGGTATTTTTCTCTATTGTAGTAAAAGGAGGGGAAAGTTTGTTTAAAGAGTAGGAAAAAAAGAAAAAGATGTGACCACCACCACCGCCACCTCTCCCCAGCTTCCTAATTTGGTTCCTTTTAGCCAGTTGAAACTAAGCAATTCTGCCAGGAAGGCATTCGTTCCTTTTGGGTCCTTCAAAAAGCACCATTTTGGAATTGACGATAGATCTGTGCTGAATTCCCCCCTTATCATTGCTCCTCCCGGATCCTGCCATGTGGACGTGACCTTAAAGAGCCCCCAAGGGAGAAGGTTTGAAAGCCCAGCCCCGAGTTCCTGGGGCAGCGTTTGACAAGTCAGCCCCCCTTTCCCCCTCCCCCTAGTCCGGTCCTCCTCTCCGCCCTCCCCTCCGCTTGGGACTCAGACACCGATCCTGGGGCGGGGACGCGGCTGACAGTTAAATTGCAATGTAGGCCGAGGGGGGGGGAAAGGGACCGTGTCTCTTTAACGGGCCCTCTAGACAAAGCGTCTCCCCTCGCAGCGAGCCGAGCCCCGCGCAGCCGCGCGCAGACCTGTCAGCGCGTCTCCAGCGCTTGGGAGAGAGTTTGCAAAGTCATAATTATATCTCTTAACCTGTCTTGCTCTCTGCAGAAGAAGGTCCCATTATATTGAAATGAGATTATTAGCCATCAAATACTTTCTTTCTCGGGAGTTTTTTTTTTTTTTTTTTTTTTTTTTTTTTCCTTTAAATTCAAATACCTTAACGACTTGGCAATTGCATTTTGATCAGATTTAGTTGGAGCCCCAGCCAGGCGCGGGAGCCGGGGCGGGAAGGCAGCTGGTTGGGGAGGGGGGAGGTGTCAAAAGAGTTTGCAAAAAGAAGCAACCCCTCCTTTATCTTTATCCTAGATCTTATCTAGCTGGTGGAAACCTTTAGGCCTAGGAAGGGAACGTGATAAAGGGAAGTTGGGGTGCTGGAAGGGTGAGTCGTGGGAAACGTCTGCTACCTTTCCGGACCGACGTCTTCAGCTACTTTTCCGCAAACTGCACGCGAATTTCAGTCGGAGCGGAAGTGGATCGCGAGACGCAGACCAGGATGCGGAAGTGTGAGGGTGCAGGAATAGGGGTGGCTCTGAGGCACCAGGTAAGGGTTGAGGCTGGAGCTGGGGCTTGCGTGGGCTTAGCTGTTTCCTCTCGAGTTTGGCTCAAGGCTCGGGCCAGGTTCCTGGCGGTTGGAATTTCGGTACGTAATAAATGGAGTTTTTGCTCCATGCCCAGGGTCTGTCTGGTTTTTACTGAAGATTGTGAGACCCTTGAGGGTGAAACCCACTTTGTTTCCGGGCCTTGGAACCCCTGTTCCTACTGTCAGCAGAGGCCCCGTTCCCTCCCTGGACATTGGCAGGATGTGAGGTGGAAGACTTTCCAGACTCTAATTGTAAAGCCCTTCACCCTGACTTCCCCCTGGTGGGAGGAGGAGCAAGGCTCCTGTTTTCCTTGGCTTCGGCCCAGACTCAAGGAAAATATGGGGAGCAAGACTGCTTACCAGTCCAGCCCTTCTCCCACACACTCACCCTCTCCTATTTCACATATAGCCCTGGGCGGGGCGCCCCATCCAGGGCCAGCTGAGCACCTCTCCTCAAGACTGAAATGCAGATCCAGAGCCCAGAAAGCTGGTTGCTAGACCAGGCTAGAACCACCTCCAACCAGTCAGCCCTTGTAGCAGCCTCAGTTTCCCCCTATGCACAGTGAAAGGCTTGGGCTGTACAAAAGAGATTTGTACAGTCTCTTTAACCTCTGATAATCCTTCGTTTCCCGTCGTGAAGTTTCTTAGGACAGACTTTGTCATCTTGATGATTTCAGAGAGGCCATCCCACCCCTCTCCTCCCAAATCAAAAAAGCAGCTCAGAGGTAAGAAAATCAATTATGGCATTAAAAGCCTTTAAATACAAAATCTTTGGGAAACTAACAGTCTATTAAAGCTGAACCAATGCATACCCTTTGTCCCAGCACTTGCTCTTGTAGGCATTTACCCAAAGAAATGTGCACATATGTTCACCAAAGACATGTACAAAAAGGTTCACAGCAAGACTCTTCATAATAGCCCCTAACTGGGAACTACCAAAAGTCCATTAACAGTAGAATGGATAAATAAACTGTGGTAGATTCCCATGATGGAAAACTATGTAGAGACGAGAGAATAAACTATTTATTGCTCCACACAACAACATGAATGACTCTCACTGACAATGTGGAGCAAAAGAAGTCAGACAGAAGAGCACATACTCTGCTTCCATTTACATCAAGTACAACTGAGGCAAAACGAATCTATGCCATTGGAAGGCAGGATGATGGTTATTTCTGGAGCGGAAGATGAAGCTTGAGGAAGACTTCTGGGGTGATAGTGATCTTTTGATTCTTGGTCTGGTTACACAAGTGTGTTCAGTTTGTGAAAATTCATTGAGATATACACCTATGTTGAGTGCATTTTGTGGATACATGTTGCACTTAAGCCTCAAATTAAAAATCCCTTCTCTGCAATCCCCAGTCTTACCACACTTTCACATATCCTAATGCCCCAAACTCCATACTAGCAGGAAATCTATCAATAAAGTTTATTTGGCCCTCCTTCCCTGTACCCAGCACTGTGGAACATTCATAAATATATTTGAGTCCCTCACCCAATTGAGTTTGGGAAGCCGGTGAACACACAGTAAACAACTGAGGGGACATGCATCGGGGCAGAGGAAGTGAATTATATTGTGGAACCCAGACAGCCTGGTTCAAATCCCAGTTCCACCACTTACTAGCTGTGTGATCTTGCATAAGTGACTTCACCTCTCTGCTCACCAATATCCTCATCTGGTATATGGAGAGGATAATACTAGTATTTACTCACAGATCTGTTTTGAGGATTACATCAGATAGCCAGCTTGCAGTAAGTGCTCCATAGGTGTTAACCACTATTATTGTTACCTTGTGTGGTGTCAGCTCTGGCATGGGCTTTCAATGTTCAGAGAAGAGAGATGTGTACACAGTGGGGGAGGTGGGAAAGACCTATGGAGGGAAGGACAATTTGGACTAAGCCTGGAGAGGTTGATGAAGAGGAGACTTTAGGGAGATCATCTGGAGCAGCAGTTCTCAACCAGGGGCAATTTTGCCCCCCAGGGGACATTTGCAATGTCTGGAGACATTTTTGGTTGTCACAACTCAGGGAGCGGAGGGGGATGTTCCTGGTGCCTAGTGGGTAGAGACCAGGAATGCTGCTAAACATCCTACAATGCACAGGACAGTCTCCTACAATAAAGAATTATCCAGCACAAAATGTTGATAGTACTGGCGTTGAGAACCTCAGATCTGGAGGACAAAGGGGACTTGATGACAAGGAAAGACATTCCAGGGTGTGTCCTGGGAGTTCCAATACAAACTGACAGTGGGGGACAGTTGGAAGTGCCCGGAGGGGTCCCTGTTCTAGTTTTCTTCCCCAGGACTGCATACACCTCGTGCAGCTCCCTAATTTCAGAACTTGCTCGGGGTGTAGAAGGCTCCTGCTGGGGCTGCTTTCTTTGCTGCTGTCAGAGGAGACTTGAATAAAGCAGAGAAGGTTCTCAGGAGCTGTGTGAGGCCACCGCAGCTCATTGGAACTCCAGTTGAAGGAAACCCTTAGTGTTGCGGAGTTCACCCCTCTCCAGGAGGCCTTGAAGGAGGAAGCAACTTGCCCACAGTCGTGCAGTGGTACTGGGAACGCCCAAGCGAGCCCAGGGGAGCTTCTGTTCTTGAAGTACAGCAAGCTAGGGAAGAAGAGTCTGTAGATATTGACTTAATCTAGAAGGAGGAAATATGGCATTTTATAAGGTCAAAAAGGAATGAGAGCACTAACATTTGGAAGTACCCAAGAGAATAAGGTGATTCTCTAAGGGCAGGCGTAATTCCAGGCCCTAAAGCCATGCTTCATAACCATAGGGCTCCCGGAAAGAAATTGACATTGATTAATAAAAATTTATTTTAAAATGTTTTTCCTGAGGCATTTGCTAAGTGACAGGTACTGTTCTAAACACTGGGGATACAGCAATGAACAATAGAGGCAAAGCAAACCCTCATGGGGCATATATAACTGGGGAAGAGATGATATAAAAAGCAACGTATAATGTGACGCCAGATATTTAACTGAGCACTTACTATGGGTTGGGTGTTCTTCATAAGTATTCTTAATTTCACAAGAAGCTTTAAAGTAGAAGTTCCTTCCCCTAATTTAAGAAAGAGGAACTGAGGCTCAGGGAAGGTAAGTGACTTTCCCAAGGTCAAATGACTAGTGAGTAGCAAATTTAGGATTTGAATTCAGGTGGCCCATTCCTGATAAAAGCACTATGTAAACTAAGAGTAGAGGGAACTTCCTTAATCTGATAAAAGTTTATCTACAAATAAACCTTACAGCAGTGGTCTATATTTAGTGATGATTGAGATAGTAAAATAGAGACAAGACCAGGGTATCCACTATCAACACTTTTATCAGTATTGCATTAGACATCCTAGCCAGGACAATGAGACAGGGAAAAGAAATAAAAGACCTAAGGATTGAGAAGGAAAAATTAGAAATATTATTATTCGTAGAGGACATAAGTGTGTACATTAAAAATCCAGAAGAATCTACAAGCTGCTAGAATTAATAAATAAATTTAGCCAAGTCACTGACTACAAAGTCAATATCCTAAAATAATATTCATATTATCTATACCAGCAACAAAAAGTAGAAAATAAAATTATCAAAAGCAATAGAATTTGCAATAGCAGAAAAACACATCAAATGCCTAGGAATAAATCTAATGAAAAATGTGCAAGTCCTCTACGATAAAATTATAATACACTATTGGGAAAATTTAAAGACCTAAATAAATGGAGAGATATACCACGTTTGTGAATGAGAAGACTCATAAAGAAGTCCGTTCTCACCAAACTGACCTATAGATGCAATATAATTCAAATTAAAACCCTAAAAACCTGTGGAAATTGAACCCAGGTGTGTCTGACTCCATGGGCCTCTTTCCATGATACCACTGGAGCCTGGACACTATAAAGATCCAAGGGTCACAGTGCCCCCCATACACAGAATTATAGGCAGCCATAAATGAAAGACTATCAAAACCCTCAACCACAAGAACAGGGCCCTAGAAAACCCAAATGGAAGTCAATGGAGGAGAATAATAATATCCTCCATTAGATCCTTACCATGCTTTTGGTAGAGGCAAGAGAAAGACCACAATTGACCAAATATATTTTTATTCAAACAAGAATGGTAGGGAGGACCAGGGTTTGTTACTCTCCACCAGTGATATTGCTGGGGATATCCCTGACTGGGTTACAGCTCTCTGCTCTTATAGCCCTGGGGCACTGCATTGTCCCTTGGGGTTTCCCTATACCAGCCCATACCTTTGTAAATAGTCCTTTTATCACACTTTCCTCCAGTTCTCTAAATTTGAGTGTGCTGTCTTTTCTTGTTGGGATCTTCTCTCGCTCATCTCATCTGTTACTCTTTTTTTTTTTTTTTAAGATTTTATTTATTTATTCATTTATCCCCCCCTTGCTGTTTGTGCTCACTGGGTCAGCCAGCCACGCCGTGCGGGCCGAACCCGGGGCCTCCCATATGGTAAACGGGAGCCCTACTGATTGAGCCACAGCCGCTTCCCTCATCTGTTTACTCTTGGTAAGCCCTGGCACTCAAGACCCTCCCTAATCAGGTTCCACACTGCTTTTCCAGCCCTCTTATTGCCTGGTCTCCACAAATGTGAATCCATTGCCCCAGTCAAACTGGTCTCTAGAGCTAATCCTGCTTTGCTTTTTTCCCCAGTAACCTTTGCCTGGTTCTTCTGCCCAAACCTCATCCATCCTTAAGCCCAACTCTACCCTTCCTCCTCCAGCAGGATGCCTTCTGGAGTTCCCCAGCCTGCAAAGATGGATCTTATTAACTCTCGAGCCAGCACATGAAGGTGCACATCAGTGACATTCACGGTGGCACCCTGTGTATGCTTCCCCACAACTGGACTGCAAGTTCCACGAGGGCAGGGAGGGTGCCTTATTCTTTATTTCAGGTTCCACAGTGCTGGGTACACAATGATGAGTGTGAAGAAATCCTAAAGTGTTTCTGGAACTGTTATCTTAGTGCACCATCGGGGAAGAAGCAGGACCTTCCTGGGCTCCACAGCTCAGTGAATCAACCTGGGGGCCTTTGGGGCTGACTAATTCCAACCCACCTATGATATCATAGCAGGAAAGAATCCTTCACCAATGTGTTCTAGGTACACTTTCATGGACTCAAAAACAGACTCCAAGAGGAGGGGGAAATACCTCATCTCTCCCTAGTTACATCTTCTCTCTGTTCCCCTCCTTCACATTTCAGGTCCCCGTTTGGACTATATAAAAGGGTGAATCAGACTGGTTGATCTATTAGAGGTGTGTGTTAGAAGAGAGGATTCTGAGGGTTATTCTCATTCTCCAGACTGGAGGAATCAGACTTCTCTTTGTCTTCCATCTTCTTTTCTTCCCTGAAAACTCATCTGGCTCACTGGTATTCATAGCCATCAGCTCCCTCCTGCTGGCTCTCAATTTCGCACGCTCTCCTCTCTCTCTCTCTCTCTCTCTCTCTCTATCTATCTATCTATCTCTATCTCTATCTCTATCTCTATCTCTATCTCTATCTCTATCTCTATCTCTATCTCT
>JAKSZT010018658.1:12798340-13117330 GCA_026826555.1 Tolypeutes matacus | reverse complement strand
TCTCTATCTCTATCTCTATCTCTATCTCTATCTCTATCTCTATCTCTCTCCTGGGTTTCTATACTTACTGCCTGTAAGGAGCCTTAGACAAGTCCTTTAATATCTCTGGGACTCAGTTTCCCTTTCTGAAAATAAGGATGCCCATCTCACAGAGCTGCTGTAAGGATGAAATAAGAAAATTCACATTTGCCCTTTGACAACTAGAAAATCAAGAACAATGGTAGTTATTGTCTGCTTGCTATCTACACTTCCTCATCTCCCACTCTTTAATTCACTCCATTTATTCCACTGCAATTGGGCTAGTCAAGGTCACCAGTGACCTCCACATAGCCAAGTCCAATGATCAGTACTCAGTCCTCATTGTTAGCAACTGATCTGGGGCATTTTAGGCTGTCTGTCACTTCCTTCATGTTGGCTCTGGGCATCACACTGTCCTGGTTTTTTTCCTGCCTCCTTGGTTGCACCTTTTCAATCTGTCTTGCAGGACCTTCCACCTCTTCCTGACCTCTAAAGGATGCAGTTACCCAGAGCTCCACCCTCGGGACTCTTCTGCCCATCTCTGCCCTCATACCCCAGCTGATCTCATCTGGTCTCATGGCTTTAAATACCATCTCTACACTATTGACCCTCAAATGCCTATCTCTAGCCCAGACTTGGCAACTGCTCTCTGCCTCATACATCCACCTGCCATCTCTGTGCCTCTGCCGACACGCCTCATCATCACTTTATACCTAAAGTGCTCTGAATGGACTTTTGTTCTGCTACCTTGGTCTTCCCCATTCTCAGTAAACCGCACTACTTCTCAACCACTGGCTCAGGCCAAAAACTCGGGTGTTATCTTTCATTCCTCTCATTCTCTACATATCCCCACCACCACCTCCTCAATTCATCAACATATTACATTGACTTCGCTTTCTAAATATATCCGAAATCCAACTACTCTCACCACCATGGCTCTACCATCCCAGTCCAAGCCACCATTCACCATCACCAGCTATAGGAGCCTCTGACCTCATCTCTCCCACTCCCCTCATTGCTGGGACAAAGGCCAGGTTTGTATCAAGTCCCACCAACTGACAATGTGAATTTATTTTCATGAAGATCTAAACTGCTTCTTCCTTTTTTTGGTACTAGGGTTGGGGATTGAACCTGGGACCCCGGAAGTGGGAAGCCAATGCTCAACCACTGAGCCGCATCAGCTCCCCTGAGTTGGTTTTTTGTTTGTTTGTTTGCTTGTTGTTTATGTTTTTTTTTTTTTCAGGAGGCACTGGGACCTGAACCCAGGATCTCACATATGGGAAGCAGGCGCTCAACCACTTGAGCCACATCTACTCCCTGGACTGCTTCTGACGTCACATTTAAGAGACTCACTAAGACTCATGTCATTCATCTCTAGCCTTCAGGAGAATTATATTCTCAGGGTTTCTTGTGCTTTGGAGTACTTTATTCATTCATTATCCATGCACATTTATTGAGCACCTTTTCTGTGCCAGATACCCTCCTGGACTCTAATAAAATAAGGATGAATAAGAAATAGTCTCTACTCTGGATATGTTCCTAATCTAGTAGGAAAATGAACAGGTAAAAGCACATTTTTCTTTTTTTTTTTTAAGATTTATTTATTTATCTATTTCTCCTCCATCCCTGCCCACCCCCCGTCCCCCGCCCATTGTTTTGCGCTTGCTCTCTGTTCTCTGTGTGTACCTCTGTGTCTGCTTGTCTTCTCTTTAGGTGGCATGGGGAACCGATCCCGGGACCTTTCAAAGTGGAGAGAGGCTGCTCAGTCTCTTGTGCCACCTCAGCTCCCTGATTTGCTGCATCTCTCATTGTCTCCCTTCTGTGTCTTTTTTTTGTTGTTGCATCATCATGCTGTGCCAGCACTCTGTGTGGGCCAGCACTCCACGTGGGCCAGCTCACCGCGTGGGCCAGCTTGCTTTTCACCAGGAGGCCCCAGGAATCAAACTCTGGACCTCCCATATGGTAGGCGGGAGCTCAATTGTTTGAGCCACATCCGCTTCCCAAAAAATTCTTCTTGAGCTCCAGAGAAGTGGACATCTAAACCAGCCCTTGGGATGTCAGAGAAGATGGCCCCAACCCCTCAAAGGAATGCTCTATCAGGTCCGCCCATTCTTCTCTCTAGCCATCCCATAGTCACCCAGAGCTTCTTTCAATCCAAACACACCTCTGTTGAGATTCTGTTACCTTGTGTGTCCTATCTAGTGGTGAAGATTACTGTGTATTTTTTAAATGTATCCATGCAACAAATATATTTTTTGTTCAACAGAAATTTAGCAAGTGAGGTGCTGGTGCTGGGAATGAAACAGTGAAAGAGCAAAGTTCCTGCCGTCATAGAACTTGCATTCTGGTGGAAAAGGCAGATAATTTAAAAATAGGCAAATCTGATTTTAGTGAGATCAGGGATGTGAAGAAAAATAAAGTGAGGAATGATGCGAGCTACTTTCTTAGATGGAGAAGTCTGTGAAGCCTCCTGAAAAGGTGACATTTGAGTAGAGACCTGAATCAAGACCAGAAGGGAAAGTGCCATTTACTGGGAGGAAAATTCTCCAGACAGAACAGGAAAGACTAGCAAGGAGACCAGCAGAGCTGCAGTGGAGTGAGTGATGGGCATGATAAAGTCAGAGGAAGAGCAAGGCTCAAATCACAGAAGGCCTTGAGGGCTGAGTGAGGACTTGGGTTTATTTTTTTTAATTGTGGAGAAATTTGAGCAGAGGCATCACCTGATTTGGCTTAACTTTTAAAGGGGACTCTTTGGACTACAGGGGGGCCAAAGTAGAAACCGAGAGATGGATTATTATGCCCTATGATGGTCCACCTGGGAGCTCATCACGGGAAGGCTGTGGGGGCCACTGCAGTATTTTGATCAAGAGCATAACATGATTAGGTTTTTGTTTCAAAAGAGTTATGCAGAGAGTGTGGAAAATGGGTTGAGAGGATCAACATTGGACAGGACTGGCAACATAATTTGCAAGGTTCAGTGCAAGATGAAGACTTGGGGATCCTTGTTAAAAAATAAGCAAGAATTTCAAGATGTTAGCAGCTGACCACAAGGCCCTTCTAAGCACAGGGCTTCCAGATTTTGTCCCCTTCTCCTCTTGAAGATCACCTCAAAGTATAAAGGAAAACAAGAAACAGAAGCACAATTCCATCTTCAGTGGAACCAGGGGTTCTAAATCCCTGAACCACAGTAAGAAACAGAAAAAATGATGGCAGAATGGCATATGACCTAGCAGAGTGGAGGAAGTCAAGCCCCAATGGCTGCATAAGATACCATGTAGAAGAAAACCTATGGGCCACAGAAAACCTATGAAAGACTTAGAAATGGGAGACACCTGCTATTATAGGAAGCAGAAATGAGGCAGTGGGCTAACACGGGGATTTTTTGAAACTCTGTGAAAGGAGTGGTAAGACCCCTCCAGGGCCCCACCCCCACAACCAGGCAATCACACCTCCCCACCCTGAAGGAGACCTTTAGTTTGCTTGAGAGATAAGGAGTTATGAAAAAAGTGAACCAGAGAAGCTCCAAATTGAGGACATTAAATATAGAAGAGGGCAGAGGACACCAAATGACCCAGGAAAATCAAAGGAGGGTACGTACTAAAGAGCTCCCTAACCCCTTCCCCACCAGACACCAGCAGCTGGACCTCCACATGGGAGATGGGAGAATCATCCGGAGAAACCAAACAACCCCAGAGAAAAGCCAACCAATACCTGCATTTGGAAATCCAATTTAAAAAAAGCTGGCCAGCCCCTGTTGAGCAGTGTACTGTGTATGGTGTGCTTACCTGTCCACTCTAGAGCATTGCTTATTACAGTTTTTTTAAAGATGCTGTGCTGTAAAATACTGTCATATTTGCTATTCCCTGGTACCGTGTAGTTTTTCCCACTATCATTTGAATAAAAGCATGGCACCAAAAAAAAAAAAAAAGCTGGCCAGCCACCTGATCAGGACACACCAGTCCACATGCTCACCCAATACACTTCCCAACAGAATATCCAAGCAAATCAAGTACTTAAGTAAAGCCTCGACCAAAAAAAAAAAACAAAACAAAACAGATGAACAAGGGGGAAAAAAGCTCATGGGGAGGAAAAAAGGCAATTGCAGAAGAAAAATTCAAAGAAATTATAATTAATAGCCTCAAAGAGGGAAGTGGATCTGGCTCAAGCAATTGAGCTCCCGCCTACCACATGGGAGGTCCCAGGTTCGGTTCCCGGTGCCTCCTAGAGAAGACGAGCTGGCACGACAGGCAGGTGTGGCAAGCTGATGCAACAAGATGACGCAAAAGAGAGACACAAAGAGGAAAGACAATGAGAGACACAACAAACCAGGGAGCTGAGGTGGCTCAAGTGATTGAGGACCTCTCTCTCACATGGGAGGTCCCAGGTTTGGTTCCCAGTGCCTCCTGAAGAGAAGAAGAGCAGACCCAGAGAGCACACAGCAAATGGACACAGAGAGCAGATAGCGAGCGCAAACAATGAGACGGGGGAATAAATAAAAAATAAATAAATCTTTAAGAAAAATAGCCTCAAAGAGATAACAGAAGATATTTTATCCATGAAACAAAAACAAGATGTGATGTTTTAAAAAATGAAAAGGAACAAAGAGCAAATTAAAAATGGTAGTCAACATTTAAAAGTCAGCAGCAGGGTTGGAAGATAGCACTGATGCAATCTCCTAGGAAGTAAAACAAAAAAGATAAAGTGAGGGGCAATAAAAGAAAACAGGTAAGAAAATTAGAGGATTAGTCCAGAGAAAGTGACTATTAGAATTATACAGAAATAAATGAAAGGAAGAGGAAATTGTGGCAGATTGTATTTTTCAAAGATGGCTGTAAGAAAGATTTAAAAAAATAACGAAAGATGGCTATAACAATATCTCCTAGATCTCAAGAGGTGGTATCCATTTCCCTTACCCTTGAATCTCAGATTTGTGTGACTGTTTTCACCAGTAGAGTATGGTGGAAAGGAGATTATGCCAGCCATCAAAGGCCGTGCTTGCTCTAAGACTTGACCTAGAACCTGAAACACTTGCAAACAAACAGCCTCACTGCCTTAAGGCCACCATACTGTGAGAAAGCCCAAACTAGGCCACGTGGAGAGACCACATGGGGAGGTCCGAGACTGCGTGAAGAGAGAGAGATGCCCAGCGAGCTGCCAGCTGCCCCAGGCCCGTAGTTCCAACTCCAGCTACCATCTGACTGTGATCTCCTAAGAGTCCCCCAGCCAGATCTGCTTGGCTGAGCTTTTCCCAGGTCCTTGAGAAGTTCTAAAATGATTGTTGTGGTCTTAAGTCATTACATTTTGGAGTGATTTGTGGCACAGTGATAACTCACCAGAATATTGCTCAATAGATTTTTTTTTTAAGTTTCCCAGATTGAAAGATACGAGTCTCCAGATTGAAAAGGCCCACTGATGGCCCAGCAAAATTCAGGGAGCAAAGATCCACTCTAGGGCACCACATGTGAAATTCCAGAACAAAAGGATAAGGTAAAGATCCTAAAAAAATAAAAATAAAAAAATTGGTAGGGCTAGGGGGAGACCTAAATCAGGGAAATGATATGGAAGAACAGATTTCAGAATGGCACCAGACCTCTCAAAAATAACAATGAAAGCTACAAATCAATGGATCACTGTCTTTGCATCAGGTGGGACAGGCCATGGTAACAACAGACCCACAATTTACACTGCAGAAGTTTATTGTTTGCTCATGTAATGGTCCTGGATGGATGTTTCCATCAACAGGCAGGCTCTCCTCCAGCGGACCCAGGCTCCTTTCACTTCGTGGCTTAGCCACACCACAGGGCTGGGGCTCCCTCCTAAATTTTTTTGGTCCCTGGACTGTGGTGACAGGTCTGGCAAAACCTGTAGACCCTGTCTTAGTTTGCCAGGCTACAATGGCAAATACCACCCAACGGGTTGGCTTAAACAATGGGGATTTGGAGGCCAAAAGTCCAAAATCAAGGCATTGGCAAAGCAGTGCTTTTTCCCCAAAGGCTGTAGCATCCCAATGCTGGCTTGCTGCAATCTTTGGGGCTTCTTGGCTTGCACCTCTGCCTCCTGTCGCATGGTGATTCTCTCTCATGTCTGCTTCTCTGGTTTCTGCTGACTTCTGGCTTCTGGCTCCTTGTGGCTTTCTCTGACTTCTCTTTACAAGGTCTCCGGGTAATTCAGATTAAGGAGCATCCTGCTTCAGTTGGGCCACGCCTAACTAGGATCTTAGAAGAGCCTAGTCACAAAAGAGCACACACAATACCTGATCAAACATCTTCAAAGGGTCCTATTTACAAATGAGTTCACACCTTAGGTTCACAGATTAAGATTAAGAACATGCGTTTTATTGGGATCAATGATTCAATCTACCATGGACCCCTCTCAAAATATTTGTTGTTGTTTTATTTTTTTTTTTTTTAAGACTTATTTTATTCATTTATTTCTCCCCACCCCCTCGTTGTTTTGCACTTGCTGTGTCTGTTTGTCTTCCTTGTTTCTTTGAGAGGCACCAGGAACCAAACCCTGGACATCCAATGTGAGAGGGAGGCGCCTAATCTCTTGAGCCACCTCCACTCCCTGCTTTATTGTGTCTCTCATTATGTATCCTTCCGTGTGTTTCTTGTTGTGTCATCTTGTTACATCAGCTTGCCGTGCCTGCCCGTCGCATCAGCTCACTGTCTTGCTTGTCTTCTTTTTTAGGAGGCACTGGGAACCTCTGCTCCCTGCTTTTGTTGTATCTCTCATTATGTTTTTCTTCTTGTGTCTAGTATTGCATCAGCTTGCTGTACCTGCCCATCATGCCAGCTTGCTGTTTTCTTTAGGAGGCACCGAGAACCAAACCTCCCGTGTGATAGGCAGGAGCTCAGTCGCTTTAGCTACATCCACTTCCCTCTTGTTTTATTTTCAGAAGAGCTTTAGATTACATAAGTGTTACATTGAAAATATAGGGGATTCCCATATACCCCACCCCACACACACACTTTCCCCTATTAACAACATTTTTCATTCGTGTGGTACATTTGTTACAATTGATGAATATATATTGAAGCATTGCTACTAACCATGGTCTAGAGTTTAAATTATGTTTTACACTTTGCACTGCACAGTTTCATAGGTTTTAACAAAATGTATAATGGCTGGTATCCGTCATTGTAGTATCATGCAGAACGATTCCAATGTCTCAAAAATGCCCCATGTTAGAAGTACAAAGCTAACCAATCATATCAAAATATAGCTGTCAAATATAAAAAGACAATTTGTGATACGGTAATAAATGTATAATTCAATAGATAACAAGACAATACATTTAAAACATAGATGAGTTAACGTTACATTTATTTTTTTAAAGACTTATCAGTGTGAATATTGACTACACTTGGGTCTTGCCTGCCTCTCAATGTTAAGGAGGGTTAGGCTTCTTATTTGAACCATCCAGTTTTGCAACCCTTTAACAAACAATGGAAACAACTCACCTACCTCCACAGATTAATCAACCAACAACTGGAGCCAGGGATTGCCGGAAGGCAACAGAGATGTCTGGTTCTCCAACACGAGGACATGTGACTTCGCCATTGGGTGGCTGAATGCTTCCTCTGCTCACTCACGGTCAGCCAGTTGCCTTGCCTGACTGTCAACAGGAAGACTGCAATTATGTGCAATCTAGTGGCAGGTCTAACAACCGCCATAATTTCCAAGCAGTGATGAATGTACCGATATTTTGAGATATCTGCTACAACAGTAATGTGATATGAAAATATCCGGGATTTCCTGTGGTGACAAAGTCATAGGTACTGCTGATATCACTGTGGTCTGTTGTCTACATACATAATAGAAAGAAATGTTAAATTTCCATCCGAGGTTAGGGAAAATAAAGATGTACCTTTTATATTCAAGGTCATAGACTCTCTTAACTTTTTCACTTGGACTCCCAGCGGGTCTGTGGACCCCAGGTTAAGACACTTGCTCTGGAGGTTAGGACCTTGTCACAATCTGCAGCCAGCCCATAGAAAGGGAAAGAGGTTAGAGGACTGCATAGAGGAAGTGTTTATGGGTCAGGCCTGAAATTGGCACACTTCCATTTTCATTCACATTCCACTAGAGAGGATTTAGCCAGATGGCTACACTCCCTCAAGGGATGCTGGGAAGTATGTAACCTCATCTGCGTGCCCAGGAAGAAGAAAGAACAGAATTCGGTGCCCAGCTTGTCCCTAATCTTCTGTAGTCACAACTGAAGTGGTTATTGGGAGGATGCCCTTCTTTGGGGTCCCACAGCATTGACAGCCCACTTCTGGCTCAGGGAAGCTTGGGGACCCATGTGCTGTTTTTAAAGGTAACTGTGGTAGATGTCTGATCTATTCACATGTGCCAGTCACCACATCCAAAATTTTCGAGACATGGTTCTTAAGGCTGTTTATTTATTCGTTTGTTGTTTGTTTTTCGTCCCATGCCAATCTCTTGATGTCAAATTAATGTCAGCTGCTGCAAGGCCATCTGTAGCAAGAGACTTATTGTAGAGACAAAATCCTTAGCCTGGTCTCTGCTGCAGGGCTGTGCCACTTTGTTTAAATGAGAAGACAATTGGTCTTTGTGGCTCAAAGACTTATTCAGTCTTATCACCTCCTCTTGAGGGTCCCCAAACAGTTTGTATCTTCTTCGACTCTTAATCTCTGCTTGCAAAAACCCCAGCTCTATACGCAAAGTACTGCATATTGTCTGACTTCATCTATACAAAATGTAAATACAAATAAATTTATAGAGACGGAAATAGATTAGCAGTTATATATGGCAAGGAAAGGATAGAGGGATAGAGAGGTGACTACTAAGGGGTAGGTGGTTTTTCTTTTTGGAGTAATGAAAATACTCTAATATTGTTTACAGTGATGAAGGCACAACTTCATGATTATACCAAATGCCATTGATTGTGTACTTTAGATGGATTGTATGGTTTATGAATACATTTCAATAAAATTGATTTTTTTTTTTTTTTTTAATGAAGTCAAACTTAACTATAGGCCATCAGCTCTTCCTCTTACTGTCAGGTTTTGTTCAGGAGGTCGTACCAGATATCTAAAAGAAGTGGAGGGTCGGATGTGGCTCAACTGGTTGGGCGTCCGTCTCCCATATGGAGGGACCCGGGTTCGATCCCCGGGACCTCCCGGTAAAAAAAAATAAAATAAAAGAAGTGGGGAAGAGGATGCTTTAGAAGTGGCATGTGAAGTCAAGAGCAGAATGTATTTTAATGGTCCAGTGTTCCAGCCCTGACTTGGCTACTGGCCGCTTAAGCTTGGGTAAATCACTCAATGTTTTTGTCCCTCAGTTTCCATCTCTGTACAATGGAGACTATACATTTTAAGTGCCTACTCTATGCGTCTTACAAGGTTACTATTAAGCCCCAAATGTGATTGAGTAGAAGAAAGAAGTGGTCACTGCCCCAGTTTGCTGCAGTCCATAATAGATGACCATGTGAAAAACTGAGTCAACTTGCAAGACTTTAAATAGTAATAATAATACTTGCTATTGTTATTCCCTAATATACTTATTACTAATTAGGTAATATAATTATTGCTTAATAAAAACACTTATAACAAAAGCCCAGTTCTTTCCTGAGTTCATCTATTTCTTGTGACAATCTGTGACATGAAGTGACAGCCCACAAACACTGTCTGCCTTTTTCCCATCTCTTCCACTATGGGTAGAGTCTCCATAAGAACTTAAGTTATTCCAGGTACCAGTTTTACCAAATGCTTTTGTCTCAATGTAACAGGCATCTCCAGCTTGCTAGCCTATTCTCTGTTTCCTTACCACCTATCCCTAAACCAATGCTCCTTATTTCTGTTTTTGTAATGGCATCACCACACTCCTAGAACCAATTTCTATATTAGTTAGGGTAAGCTAGGCTGCATAAAAAAGAGGCCCCAACATTTCACTGGCTTTACATAATGTATTTATTTTTAGCTCACATAACATTCCTGGGTGGGTTACTCAGAGAAGAACCATTCTTCTCCATGTAGTCACGCAGGAACTGTGTCCCCTTTCATCTCATGGTCCTGCCAACCTCTAGGATATCGTTGTCACTTCTGCATCCATCTTGACAGAAAGGGGGAAAGCATTGAAGAACATGAGTAAGAGGTTTTAATGAGCCAGGTCTGGAATTTTAATTTCTATTAAAGAGAACTTAATCATATAGCCAAACCTTACTGCAAGAGAGGCTTGGACATGTAGTCTAGCTGTGAGCCCAAAATTTGGATGGATAGCTATCGGTCTCTGTGATGTTTATTTTCAACCTAGTCTTTTATACCCAACCAATTTATCAATCAAGTATAAGGATGGTAAAAAGACATTTTCAGATGTGCACAATCTCAAAAATGTATCTTCCATTGACCCTTTTTCAGAAAGCTACTAGAGGGTTTGCTCCACCTAAGAGAAGAATTAAACCAAAAAAGAAGAAATGTGGGATCCAGAAATCAGGGAATGACAACCATGAAAATCTAGAGAGCCTTTATTCCGTATTTGAGCAGAAATTTAGAATACTCCAGGAAAGCTCTCTCCAAGACAAAAGAAAAAGTAGAACTGATAACTTACTTGACAGTGTGACAGAGTGAAAAACCATAATGAGGTGCATTTTGTGGAGAGCTGTTGAAGGATGAGGAGAATTTAGCCAAAATAAATGAAAAAAAAAAAAAGAATTATTAAATCCAGCAAAATTTTTAAAATTTACAATAAAGAAGATTTAATCATAAAGCATTACGTAGCTCAGGACTGAGCAATCTTTACATAATCATAAAATTGAGAACAATGATGATAGACTTAACCAAAGAATTGAGATGTAATTAGGAGGGGTTTGGAGAAATAGTACAAATGAACTAAATTCCTCATAATAAAATATATATTAGTCAGGGTAGACTAAGTTATTGTACAGTAACAACCCCCAAATCTAAGTGGCTTAAAATAATAGAAGTTTCTTTCTTACTCATGTTACACACCTCATGTGGGCTCACCTCACCTGTAGCTACACCATCTGGAACAGTCCATGGCAGGGAAGAGGAACTGGAGAAGCACATGTGGCCTTTTCCTGTCTCGACTTAAAAGTGATACTCTTCACTTCCTCTTACAATTTCATCGCCCAGAAACCATCACAGGTCCCTGCCTAACTGGAAGGGGGTTCAGAAAGAGTCTTCTGTGTGCTCAAAAGGAGATCAGTAATGCCCACCACGGGAAGTTTACAAAAACAGTCTTAAATGAATGAATCAGGAGACAGTGTTATTCGCATATTATTTTAGAATATGAGGTGAGTACCAGAAGATGTTGAAAAAGCTAAAAGAAACGGCAAAAAGGGTTGAAAAATGTTGCCTCTGTTGAGCCTGATAAGTAACCATGGAGAGTGAAACAGAGCAAGGAACAAGAAACTGCTGGGGTTTGTTATAAGTTTTGTTTTTTTTGCTTTTTTGTTTTCAGCATTGATGACCTTTTAAACTAGCTGCATGTACTATTTTGATTAAATTCAATGTAACTTATTTTTTTAAGTCACTTGAAAAATAAAGACTGAAGCCAGGGAGACCATCACAAACATACTTTCGGTTACCCCATCTGGAGGCGTAGCTGCGATGGCTGATAGACAAGCTGGTCAGCCGTTTGCAGGATCCCCAACCTTCCTCAGTTGCTGAAGGTCACTGGCGTGCCTGGTCTGGCTTCTTCCCCAGGTCTCTCCCTAATCCTGATTCGGGAGACCTGAATTTGCTTCGAGAACCCAGGTGCTGCCTTACAGCCTCTGAGCCTTCCTCAGGCTGCGGATCCCCCTCGCCAAGATCTGCCTGACATTTCTCAGTTTGAAGATGCTTCTCCTTGTGAAGACAAATGCCAAATACCAGTCAAAAAACTCTGTTTTTCACTGTTACATATGGCATTGAACCCAGGACCTCACACCTGCAAAGCAGGCACTCAACCACCGAGCTATATCTGCTCCGCATTTTTCTGAAAACTTTTTAGTTAAGTCAAGGCTCTGGCTTTTGTCCTTGTTACCCACTCTTCTTACCACCTTTTGTAAATGTCCTCTTAGAGGTTTCCTAGGCCAGTTATTTAGCTAGCTCCTTCCTCCCCTCCTCCACGCAAGGTCCAGCGTGAGCTTCAAGGACGCACATCCAATCACTGCATTCTTGATGACTCCCCTTGGTTGTTTTAGCAAAATGGTCCAGGTCCCTTACAATTTGTCCTGACCCACTTTTCCACCCTTCCCTTTCCCTGCTCCCCATACTTCCTCTGCTCCAGCCACGGCCCCCTACTGCTGTTTTCCAGAAACTGTCAAGAAACTTGGGTCTCCATTTTGGCTGCTGCCGGGCCTCCTGCCTGGAATACTGCCTGCTGCAGGGAGCATCTCACTCAGATGTCAGATCCTTTAGGAAGCCTTCCCAGATTCCTGGCAGCAGTGGAGTAAGGGAAAAGAGAACCATTAGAATGAGCGGTGGGAATTCAATATCCACCTAGTAATTCTAACACTGGGAAAGTCATTCATCTTCTCAGAGCCTCCATTTCTTAGCTGATATATTAGGAACAGTCTGGATTATCTTTACCATCTCTTTCAGGTTTAATACTAGGCACCCCCTTCCCATGAAAATTATACTGATTTGTAAATTAATTTTTAAGAGCACAGATTCTGGAGCTAGAACCCAACTACATGGGCTCAAATGTCAGCCCTGCCCCTTACAAGCTGTGTGACCTGGAGCAAGTTACCTTCCTTCCTGTGTCTCCATTTCCTCACTATTTAATGGGAGAATAGTAATGGCAATCATCTCATAGGATTGTTGTGAAAATCAAATGAGCTAATACATATTAAATGCCCTATAAATGGTAGCTATTAATTATGATCATTAGCCTCCATTTCCAAACTGAGCAATCTGAGGGACCGGACCACACCCATTCTCTCTAAACCCCCAATACCTAAGACTTTGTCCGGCATGTAATAAAAACCCAAGCAATGTTTCCCAATGAAAGGAGAGAACTGAGATCTGTAATCGTATCAACTGAAGGGCCACACAATACGAGGGCAGAACCAAGGAGGATGTGTGACAAGGGGGATAGAGTGAAGGGCTGGGGAATTGGTCCTTGAGGACCCAGGGGGGAGGCAAAGAGAAGGGGCAGCTCTCAGAAAGGCTAGGGGTTAGGTTGATGATGCAGACTGAGACACATATCTCTGCCCATTTCCTCCATTATAGGTTATTTAATAAAAAGCTGACAAAGTGACTGCAATTTCATTGTTCATGTACTGATGCCTTGCAGTTCTGCTTCTTAACCTCATTGCTGGGACTCGAGGGGCCCCCTCCCCACCCCTTCCTCCCCAGCCCAATGTCCCCCTGCAGCCACTGAGGCAGAGCATCTCATTTTTCTAGAATGTCATCCATTTATCAAAGGATAGGATTAGCCCCCCTCCTCCACTTTCAGAAGGCACAGCCCTCCTCTTTCTAATTTCAACTTGGCAACAACTTAGGTTATTAACCTACTGAAATATCCTCCGGGGTCTCCCTCTCACACCATGCTACTTCCCCCTCGTGTTTTCCCAGCGTTCACTCCCTGACTCTCTTTTTCTCTAGGGCTGTGGTACTTAAACTTTTTCCCTCTGTAGATCTTTATATGTGGATAAAAGACATCTCCTCCTCACTCCTGTTTGTTGCTAGGTGGGGAGTGGAGGGGCACTAATGGTGAGCTAAGGAGCTGAGGGGTTGGGGGGTGGGAAATAGGATGCTGCTTTTAATGAGATGTCAAGGAGGCAAGAAGTGAGGTGGAAGGAGCTCTGAGCCAGGAGTCAGAAAACCTGGATTCTGGACCTCACTGTTGCTGACTTAGCCTTTGACCTTGGGCAAGTCAACTTCTCCCCCCTGGGCCTCAGTTTCCCTATGTGTGAAAGGAGAGCGATGGATAAGACCTAGGGGTTTGAGGACTCCATCCTCCAAGAGTCAGTCAGGTGGTTTACCCAAATGAATGAACTGGCCAGTATAAGACAACAAGAGTGGTAGGACCTGTTGCAAATTGGAAGGCACATGTCCAAACTAAAGGCATTCAAATTTTTAAAACTAATTTCACCAGGCAAATTGATCTGCCCATGAATGACCAGCTCAAAGCCTCTGGAGAATCATCCAAGGTCACTTTCCACTGTAACATCTGCGATCTAATCATTCTACATGAACAGCGCCCATGTTAAAAGCACATTAGATATGGGGTGAAGTCAGGAAATAGGTATCCGGCCTACCCAGCCCCAGCCTCTGACATATACCTGATTTACCAATACCTGAAATTCCTTGACTAAGTGGAGTGGTTTTAAAATACATCCACGGGGAAGCAGATGTGGCTCAAGTGATTGAGCTCCTGCCTACCACACGGGAAGTCCTGGATTCGGTTCCCAGTGCCTCCCGGAGAAGATGAACAAGATAGTGAGTTGGCACCCTGAGCTAATGCAACAAGAGGTTGCAACAAGATGATGAACACAGAAACACAAGGAGGAAAGACAATGAGAGACACAACAAACCAGGAAGCAGAGGTGGGTCAAGCGATTGAGTGCCTCTCTCCCACATGGGAGGTCCCAGGTTCAGTTCCCCATGCCTCCAAAAGAAAAGATGAGCAGACGCAGAGAGCACACAGTGAACAGACACAGAGAGCAGGCAGTGAGCACAAACACCAGGGCGGGGAAGATAAATAAATAAAATAAACCTTAAAAAAAAAAATTTAAAAAATAAAAAAAGTAAAATAAAATACATCCACAAAATAACTTGACAATCCTTCATTCGAAAGGTAAAAACAAGCCCCCCTCCCCTCGAGTGTGGGCTGGACTTAGTGGCTTGCTTCTCACAAATAAAATATGGTGGAAGGGAGAGCATGTGACTTCTGAAACTAGATGGCAGGAGATATGTGGCTTCCTCCTTTTATCTCTCTCTCAGAGCATGTGCTCTGGGGGAAGCCAGCAGCCACGCTGTGAGGACACCAAAGTCGCCCTATGAAAAGGTCCACGCAGCCAGGCACTGAGGCGTCCTGCCACCAGCCGTGTGAGGGAGGCATCTCGGAAGTGGAACCACCAGTCCCAGTCAAGCCTTCAGAGATGCAGTCCCACTTGACATCATTTTTTTTAGGAGGTACCGGGGATTGAACCCAGGACCTTGTACGTGCGAAGCAGGCGCTTAACCACTGAACCCCACCTGCTATCCCTACCTGACATCTTGACTGCAGCCTCATGAGAGAACCGCAGCCGAATGACCTAGCTGAGTTACCCCCCGATTCCTGACCCTCCAAAATTGTGATATAACAAATGTTTCTTGGTTGTTGTTTTTTTTTAATTATGTTGAAGTATATTCAATAGTAATTATATGAATATAAATGTTCCTCTTAAATAATCAAAGTTGTCATGTGGATTTAAAAAGAAATATATCTATATAGATATATAAGATATATAGATATAAGACACACAGCAAAGTTGACAGTAAAAGGTGGAAAACAATATACCATGTAAAACTTTAAAAATAATAAATTTGTTTCTTTGTTTTGGAGGTGTTCTTTTTTACCATTTTATTGAAATGTATTCATAAACTACACAATCCATCTAAAGTACACAATCAATGGCGTTTGGTATAATCACAGAGTTGTGCATTCATCACTTCAATCAAATATTGGAGCATTTACATTGCTCCAGAAATCAACAAACACCACTAGTTTTTTCAGAAAGCAGATCTACCAGCACACCACTGTTGCCAGGCAGCCATCTCTCTCTCTCCACCCATTTGTCTATCTTGGGCTTCCTCACAGCATGGCAGTCTCAGGGCAGTTAGGCCCCTTACAGACTGGTCTGGCTTCCCTCAGAGCAATGTTCCGAAAGACCTGAGCAGAAGCTACACAGCTTCTTATGGCCTCGAAGTCTCCGAATGTCACTTTTCTCACATTCTATTAGTTAAGCATATTACTAAGACCAGATTCAAGGAAGAAGATTGGACTCCACCTTTCAATGGGAGAAGAACACGTGGCCATTTTTATCTTCAACAGCACAGGTAAGGGAGACTGTATGATGTAACAGGGGGCTACTAGGTATATGTCAGAGGATTCAAGCTCTAGCCCTACCTCCACCACTTACTACATGTGTGCCTTGAGCACGTCATTCCACTGACTTTGACTTGAATCTCCTTTTCTTTGTGTATTAAACAAGATAAGAAAAAGAAAGGGAAGGGGAAGGGAGGGGAGGGGAGGGGAAGGGAAAAGAGGGGAAAAGAAGTGGCAACAACCTTTATCCTGCCTACTTCTCAGGATTATCATTAGGAGCAAGATAATTTGTATGTATTTATACATATTTTAGCACCATCTACATTCAAAATTTTGTTGCAATTGTTTTTTATATATGGGCTACAACTAGGATGACCAGACAATTTATAGTTCAAACCAGGACACTTTTAAAAGTGAAAGAGGAGGCTGTTAATAATTATGTAACAGATGTAAACAGTACTGACCCCAGCAAACCGGCTTGCACAGTCACCCTAGCTCTACAATAAATATACCAGTTTTCAGAGAAGAAACTGAGTCATTTGAATAAGGTCAAACTACCTAACAGTGGACATTTAGTGGAAGGAAAATAAGGAAACATTCTGTGAAAGACTAGCAAGCCAGAGATCTAGCTTAAAACCTCTCCCAGAATAAGACAGACTATAAATAATAAGGACAAGAAAATCTATTTTGTTCTCCAGTTCCAGCCTCTTCTCCATTCCCAGTGTCAAGTAGCCCAGTTCAGGTCCCCCACACACCTCCCAGCAGGTGTGCTTGCCTCCAGTCTCACCTCTCTCCAGGCATTTCTCCACTGTGCTCCCCTCCCCCAGAGAAGCTTATCAAGAATGAAAAATTCCTTGGGTTATTTCCCTGGCATAAGATCCTTCAGTGGCCCTTCCACACCTACAGAAGATACATCCAGCTCCAAGCATGATACAAGCTTCCTGTGCTCTGGTCCTCCTCCTTTCTCTCCAGCCTCCTCTCCTGGCCCCTCTGACCTCACACTTTATTTCCATTTTGGAAATCCAGAAAGCCTGCATCCCCTGGCATGTGGTAGTACTGGGGCTTACACTGCAATGCCTCCCTCCGCCAGCCTCACAGTGCGGAAGCTCTTCTCCACTTCCTCTGTCTCCCCAGCTCTCACTTGGGATTGTGGATGCTACTCAGGAGTCATCTTCTCAAGAAGGACTTTCTAGATCACCAAGGCCAGAGTCAATGCCCTCCCTGATGGTCTCTGGGCATCCTGGGCATGGCTCTGCCACGGTTAAGGACACAGATGTGGGGTCCAGGCTGCCTCTGTTCAAACCCAAACTGACCCTAGGAAAGTTACTTAATTGGTCTATACCCCAGTTTCCCAAGCTATAAAATGGATTTAATAGGATTCACCTTTTGGGGTTGTTATGAAGATTAACTGTGTTAATATAATAGTTAATACAATGCCTGGCACATAGGAAGTATTCAATAAATGGCAGCTATTATATTCTGACATGGCCTGCATCTGGCCTCGGCCCCAAGGGTCTAATTCACATCTGTATCCCTGGGAGACTCCAATTAAGTATTGGCTGAATTAAACTAAGCTTAGCAGCTCCTGGGGACTTTCCGAGAGAATCTCTGCTCCAAAGGAAAAAGACTAGAAGTCAGAGGATGGCAAGAGAAAGGAGGCTAATAAAATGAGACATTGAAACTTCAGTCTCAGCTGGCTGTGGGGTAACTTTGTCAGGAGGAAAATCACCTACCATTTGCACAAAGCCATGCTTCCCCTCTGCCAAAATATTTAGGAGAACTCACCCCAGGCCTTTCCTGCTTCAGCCTGCCCTGGGCATTTCTCCTAGTTTCTTTCTCCCACTCCCTGCCCTTGGTGGCTCCTTTCTGAAAAATGGGCGGCTTCCGACACCTAACCTCCAGAACCACACACAGGCCTAACCACGTGAGCAAATAAAAAAATAACTAAATATAAATATATATATAAACTTATATATATATATGAATCAGGGGGCTGGAGGCATTCCCTCACTTTTTTTTTTTTTTTTTTTTAAGATTTATTTTTATTTATTTATTTATCCCCCTCTTGTTGCTTGTGCTCTCTGTGTCCATTTGCTGCACGTTTTTCTGAGGCTGCTTGTCTCCCTTTGTTGTGTCATCTTGCTGTTTCAGCTCACCGCACGCCACAGGCTGCCTTGCCTTCACCAGGAGGCCCCGGAAATCGAACCCAGGGCCTCCCATATGGTAAACAGGAGCCCAACCAATTGAGCCACAGCCGCTTCCCTTTCCCTCACCTTTTACCCTCCCTTTCTCTGGCTTCTCATCTCTAAATATACCCAAATGAAGATATTATGAGCAAACCAAGTTACTCATAATAAAACATTAAACATTTTTTGCATTCCTAACCTGATATAGTGATTTAACTTTGTAAAGGGCACTTAAAGTATTACATATGCTTCAAAATATCCTCAAATTTCCACTTTAAAAAAAAAAGGGGGTTTTGAACAGCTCCAGATCCCCAGACATTTTCCTGCTCTAGGCTGACCCTTGAGTGGCAAGTTGTGTCCACGAGGCCGGCTGGCCCACAAAAGGCACTTCGGAGCTGAGAAGACAGAGGCCTCGGCATGCACTTTGAGCCCAGGCCCCAACTCCTCCATCGCCATGGCCTCTCACCACCTGGTGCTGCTGACCTTCACCAGGAGAGGAAGGCATAAAAAACAGCTGGAGTTGCCTCTGCAGAGTCAAGCTCCAAGATGCAACTGCCAAGGGCTCCAGCTCTTCTCTTCCTCTCTCCATGGACCTCTTGGCAAATGCCTAACTGCTGCCTGCGGAGATCGCACCCAGGAAAGTACTTCACTGGGTCAAGGAAGAGAAGGAGACCAGCCAGTTACCCCACCAGCACCCTGTCATAACAGCTCTTGCGTCCAGAGGGTGGGTCCAGTACCACAGAGGGTGATGTGCTGGTCTCGGTAACTGCAGGAATACTAGGTATGGATTCTTATCACAACTGTTTACAAATGCCATTAACAAACCGTCGAAATATATAGTTACAATATGCGTTTCAATTTAGAAAAGGTAGAAAGTAGAATTATATTTACCGTAAGTTATAAATATTTAATATTATTTTTATTTTAGTATCAGTTAATCCTTCCAAAATGTAAAATTCTTCGTGAACCAATACTTGTTAGAAGAATGACCTTTGACCTTTCACAGTATTGGGAGCTGGTTTGGACCAGGAGATGGTCAGAACTGTATGGGCAGGAATTGGGGCTTATATTTCCTGAGTTAGTGGGTGGAATGAGGACAAAGAATTTAGGGAGAGACATTTATAGTAGGTGCCCACTGGCATCTTTGCAGGAAAGGCAGCATAACCTGCCTAGAGCTCAGAGCTCTAGAGTCGCCGGGTCCTGGGTTCCAATCCTAACTCTCATGCTTACCAGCTGTATCCTTGGGTATGTTATCTTCTCTCTCTATTCAGCATCCTCATCTGTAAAATGGAGATGATAAAAAATAATAATAACACCCATATTATGGGTTTGCTGTGTAGATTGAATACAATAGGGCATGTAGAGGGCTCCATATAGAGCTTGACATATAACAAGTGCTCTGTAAATGTTACAATCATTATAGTTATCCCCAGGGTTTGTGATCCCTCAGAACAATAAGGAGTTAACAAGTCTCTGAGCCAGCACCTGCCTTTCTGCCACATGACCTCATCTCTGTCACAAAGGTAAGGCCTGTTCACTCCACCTGACAAAAGCCTCAAAAAAAAAAAAAAAAAAAAAAATGCATCCAAGTCCCCAGCTGGCCACCCTCAGCCCTTTCCAGGGCCCCAAGTCCACCAGTTACCTGTGTCCAACCCCTCTCCTTGCCCCATCCCAACCCGGCTCAGGGGGTAAGGATGCATGCCAGAATCCCAAAGACCTGTCCACTACTCCCTGCTCCACAAAAGGGGGCTCCAACAAGGCAGAGCAGTAATGAGATGGAAGATTTGGGTAATCCTGAGCCAAATGAGGGTCTAATTCCTGCTGTAAAAATCTGTCAGCTGCTAGTTAACAGCTCCTCTGGCCCTGAACTTGGGGGAAGGAGGAAGCCTCTGCTTGCAGGAGCAGTTGGGCCTGTACCTGGGGTGTTGTTTTTCTCCCTTTTCCTTGTTTTTCATATTTTGGAATGTGAATATAAACTTTATGGAGGGGCCTGGTCTCTGTTCACACCGGGTGCTAATAGCCCGCAGCTGAAGGCAGAGGTGCAGAGGAAAACTGGGAGGTGGGACGACCCAGAGGGCTACAGGAACCCGGAGAGGCCGTGAAGGGGCAGGAGGAGGGGCCGGGAGGTGGTGGAAGGATATTTAATATTGAATTTGCTTTTCTTTTTCTTTCTTTCTTTCTTTCTTTCTTTTTTTCTTTTTCTTTTCTTTTTTTTTTTAATGTGGAAACTTTTAGACACAAACCGGCCCCTGTGTTTAAGTCATTAAAACATCTTTAAGCATTTTCTGGTTTGAGTTTGCTCCACAGCCATCCTGGTTCCTGGAATGTATTTTATTTTTCTTTTAAGTCGGTGAAAGCAGAAGCAGAAGGAGGAGGGGGTGACCAGGAGGGGTGGGGGGCGGGAGTGCATTTCCAACAGATTTTTCTTTTTCTGGTTCCTGGGGTGGGGGAAGAGAGCGGAAAAAGAGAGAACAGGGCTCCCAGTGTCTTATAGTTAATCCCCAGGAATCCCACTCGGCCTTTTATGGCCGAAGCACTTGCTGACATGCTATACATTCTCCGTCTGGGTCGGGGGCGTTGCCCGCTGTCCACGCCAGAGAATCGTTACAAGCTCGGTTTAACGTCTCCCTATAATGGCCTTGGGGACCGCCCCACCTCGCCGCACCACCCCGCCTCCGCATGGTGAGGCAAGCCCGGGCACGGGTGTCCCGCGGCCCAGTAATGGGGACTCTTGCCTCCTCTCCTCCAGGTCACCCGGGGAGGACCCTGCAGCGAAATCTCACCCACTTCCGCTTGGCACCCCGGCCCTACATCTGCCTCGGTCGTCTGGGCCAGACGCCCACCCATGGAGCAGGCGGTGACTAATGCGGCCGCACTGAGGCCAAGGGCAGAACGGCGCACGTGGCGGCCAGGGCCTTAGCCCCCCACGCGCTAGGTACCGCCTTCCTGGGCCCCAGGGTGAAGCCCTGGCGTCTTAAAGGAGGCCTAGAATTCGGATTCCTGGGCAGAGGGGATCTAAGCCAGGTCTCAAAAGAGCAGCAGCTGGGAGACTGACATCGGATAACCACTCAGAAACTGCTTTCTCTGGAGAAGCCCAGACCAGGAGCTAGGCTGGTACTTTAAATAGGGTCCCCAGGCCACGTCTGAAAATTGAGGCCTTTACCAATTACCCCGGCACTACTCCATCCTCGTGACTGGGCCAAATGATTGGCATCCCCAGGATGGAACCCTAAACATGGCAAGCAGTAGGTGCCCAATAAGTGAGAATGGGAGTGATGCCATCAGTGGCAATCAGAACTTCATGGCTCCGTCAGAATCCTAGTCCCATTCCCAGCTCTTCTGGGAACGCCTGTTCCTGCTGAATCTGTTTTTCCATTTGAACAATTGGGAGGTCCAAACACCTTTGGGGGAAAGGAGAAGTGTGTGTTTTCCGAAAGGGATTCTTTCCCATAACATTGGGAAATAGGATGAGGGTGCGTCCAAGAATTGGACGGATGGGAAAACGGTGATGAAAAGCTCAAGGGTGTGCTGGGGACCGTGTGTGTGTTGAGAGACAGAGACTGGTCACCTTAGGGAAGCTCTTCATCTGGGAAAGTGCTCTTGTAAGGTGATCTGTCTATTTTTGAATGGCAGGCGGCCGCCAGGCAGGCGCAGATGGCCAGTCTACCTGCTCCGGGGAGGACTCAGGCGGGCTAGACGACCGTCTGGAACGTGGGTCAGGGCAAGTCCGGGGTCAACGAGGAGCGGTGTGAGATCGTCGGTGGAGGCCTTCTCGCCGAGCCGAGAGCGGTGCCTCGTCAGATCCTCTGGCCCTGCGCGACTGAACGCCGAGGGGAAGCAGGCCTGGGGGACGCCGCCGAGTGTGGGGGGCAGGCAGTGGGGGGCGGAGGGCTTGAAAGACTAGCCGGGACAGATCCATTTCTCGTTCACCCACCCAGAAATCTTTCAGGGTGCTCTTCACAGTGCTAGGGGTGGGAGGACTGTCGCCCCGGGAGGCGGGTGGGGCGGGGAGGAGAGGGAGAAAACAAGTCAAAGGTCAGTCGAGAAAGCTTATCGCCCTGGTTATCTCATTGCCTGAAGACCTCGTTTGGAATCTTGGCTGTGCTATGAACTGGCCTTGTGAAGACTATGAGGACGCAACTCGCGCTTTGAGGGATTTGTGTCTTAAAATCAGAAGGTCTACAATAGGTCAGGAAACAGGCCCCGGGGGTCATGGCATGAATGCAGGCCCAGTCCATCTCCATCCCAGCGTGCGGGCTCAGTTTCTCAGCCACCGGCCACCTCGCCCCTAGCGCCTAGGTGCATGGCTGGCGCCCCCGTGAGGAGTAAGGCCAACACGCTTATTTGCAAAACGGAAGAAAAGAAAAATGTCCAGAACCACCTTCCATTTGTGGGGAGCTTTACTCCCTAAAAAAGCCCCTCGTGTTCTGGCGATGGTGGGGGCTGGAGGACTAAGACCTCGCTTGCGCAGGGCAGCGTGAAGCCTGAGCGCTCCCTACGCAGTGTGAGGTAGGGAGCCGGCCCGCGGGGACTGGTGGGCGCTTCCCACATTGCTGAGGGCGCCCGGCCCGCTGCACGCCCTCGCGCCTCCGGAGCGGGAAGGGCCGATCCAACCCCGGCCCAGTACGCCCTGCGCGGCAACTTCCGGGAACCCTGGCGGCGCAAACGGCTCTGCCTTCGAGACGCCGTTCTATTCTGCAGACAATCGGGCCCCGGCAGTAATTTGGCTCTGAAAATTGGTGCCACAGGAACAGCTGAGAGCTGGCAAGGCCGGCACCCCCGCGGGTCAGCTTCTGTCAGTCCGCATTAAGATATGCAAAGCCGAGGCGCCCGTGCAGCCGCCGTCGCCTCTCTGCCCGGTGCGTAATTGGTGTCAACTGTTTGATTGCGATAATTGCTACTGTCTGGGGAAGTGGCTTCCAGGCCCCTGTGGGATGGAGCCCCGTCTGCAGACGGCTGGGCGAGCGACTCGCCCCCGGTGGCCTCCCCAACTCCGCACTCTTCTGTGGACTGCCAACTGCTCCCGGGAAGACCAGGAGGCCCCGGTTTCCACTGGGACTCCCCATTCCTCCCTCCCTACCCCCCACCACCAGAACAAACGACATCTTATTATGGAGGGAGGACTAGGCAAGCTTAGGCCTGCATGATTCACCCTGTCCCACATTTCCCATCCCCCTAATTGTCACAATAGTAATTACCTTTGTGGCCATTATCACAAAGCTTGGGAAGTCAGTGTTATTAAGTCCTGCTTTAGAGATAAGGAAACAGGCTGGGTGGGGGGGGGGGTAGGTAACATCCCTCTGTCATGTACCTGGTAAGAGGCAGAGCAGAAAGAGAAGTTGGAACTTGGTTCCCCAAAGCCTTACCTCTTTCCTGAGCAGCACACAGACCCTCCAAGAGATGAGGAGGCTGGGCAGCCTACTGCATTTGGGAATTTGTAGTCCGTGCACTAGGCATCTTGACTGTAAGGGGCAGGTATCTGAGCCATGGAGGCAGGGCCATTTGGGGGAGTCATGCGAGCTTCCCCAGTCTCCTATCACTTTTTTTTTTTTAAAGCCTTGACAGAGGAAAGTGGTCAAACAGGGCCTCTCATGATGGAGCTGGGCCTCTAGAGCAGAGTTTCTCGACCTTGGGTGGGATAATTCTCTGCAGTGGGACTGACCTGTGCAATGCAGCATATTTAGCAGCATCCTGGCGTCCTGGATGTCAGCGCCACACCCTTCCTCTGCCCCCAGCCGTGACAACAAAAAATTCCTCAAGAAATTGTCAAAGTTCTCCCAGGGTGGGTAGGAGAGCCAATGGCCCCCAGTTAAGAGCCACTGGTCCCAGTTGTTTCCGTGGTATCAGGAGCCAGGGGTCTGGCATCTGGCAAGTGAGCTCAGTTCATTTCATTCAAAGAAAATTTTCTACATCACCTCTATGTATAAGAAAGACACTAGGTCCAGGTACGTGGGGTCTACAGAGATGACCAAGGAGCCCACCCTGCTCTCAAAGCTTAGCTTGCTGGTTAAGCCCATGGAGATTGCACCCAGCCTGCCTGGGTTTGAGTCTCAGCTCTGTTATTTCCTAACATAATGAATCTTTGTGCAACAGTTTCTCTATCTGTGAAATGCAGGTAATAAGAGTAAAGACCTCATAGGCTTTGGGTATAGATTCGATGAGCTAATGTTTGAAAGTTATTTAGAATAGTCCTGGCACATGGTAAGTGCTCAATAAGTGTTGGTCAAATAGAATAAATAGAAATAAAATCCTTACACCTGTTGGGGCTGAGAGGGATTCTTCAGGGTCCTCAAATGAGCAAATTATGTTCATTCTTGAGGGAAGGGTTGACCAGAGGCAGGAGCCCAGCAGTGAATGCCTGGGAAACTGTAGTGGCCGTGGAGTGGGGAGGCCAAGCTCTAGAGAGAAGGAAGAGGTTCAGGCCTGGGGGCCCACTTGCACTAGACGTCCACCCCAGCACCCCAGACTGTCACCAAGACAAAGCAGATTTCATTTGTAGGAAGGGGTGGGAGTGGGGAGGGGGAGGGTGCCCCGAGGGCAGTCCTGCTTTAAAGCCTCAATCTAGAAACCCCTTCCTCCAGGGAGTCCTCTCTGACCCCTTCAGCCATTCCACAATGATCCCCTCTCCTCTGAATGTCTGCAGCACTTACTGCCCTACTCACTGGCTGTATAATCAAATAAGGCTTGTGTCATTATTCTTATTAGCTATTTACTTTGTGCCCACATTATGCTAAGTACTTTATTATTATATTAGCAGAATGACTATATCCTTTAGTATTTATATAGTAATATTTATTATGCACCAGATTATATGCTAATAACTTGTATGCACTATCTCATCTAATGCTCACACAATGATATATGTCCATCAGGTGAAGGTTAAGAGCATGGACTTTGGAGTTGCAATCCCAGCACTGACACTTAACAGCCATGTAAGCTGGCTGTATGGAACCCCTCTAAGCCTCGGTTTCCTCATCTATAAAATGGGCTTGGGAAGCGGCTGTGGCTCAATCAGTAGGGCTCCTGTTTACCATATGGGAGGCCCCGGGTTCGGTTCCCGGGGCCTCCTGGTGAAGGCAAGCCCGCCCGCACGGCGTGGTTAGCTGACCCAGCGAGCACAAGCAGCAAGCGGGGGATAAATGAATAAATTAATAAAATCTTTAAAATAAATAAATAAAAATTTAAAAAAATAAAATAAAATGGGCTTAATAACACCTAGTTCCCAAGAGGAGTGTGAGCATCACATGAGATAATGGGTGTGAAGCGCTGAGCATAATGCCTAGGCCATTGTATAGCACTCTTACAAACTTGCTAGGCTTTGACATTTATTAAATTATAATAACAATAATGATTAAAATGTATGGGGAAGCAGGTGTAGCTCAGTGGTTTGAGTGCCTGCTTCCCATGTACAAGGTCCCAGGTTCAATCCCCAGTACCTCCTAAAAAAAATGTATTGCTATTTGCCTCTGTTTTCTTTACTTGCCTGGGTTCATTTGAGATGGGTTGGAGCCAAGACTCTTGGAGTATGAGGCTATGAATGTGCAAACCTCAGGGAGAACCAAAGGCCAGGCGATAAGAGGAGTCTGCCTTGGGTGCAGGCAATGAAAGGTTCATTGTCTGTAGAGAATTTAAAAATAATAATAAAATCAACTAACAGTCTGCTTGCTTTCTTATCATCACTGTGCAACAGCAATTCTGTGTCAGGGATAAAATACTCCTCCCTGGAAAGAAAGAAAGAAACAAACAAAACTTCTGTTGTGCTATGTTCTAAGCAATTACTGTGGTTACTGTAGAGTTTCAATAATATATATGTGTGCTTCAAATGAGTGCATCGCTATGACTTAGCCTTTATAAAAGATTGTCTGCTACATGATAGTTAATTTGAAGAACTCCAATGTACTCAGTCAGCCTGGAACATACAGGATTCAGCTGCGCTCTTCGTTTTGTGAATGTTTGTAACAATTCAGTGTCCGTAGAGAGTCTTCCACTCTGACCGTGGTAGTTTTACATATGTCTGCATTTAAACAGTAGATTCAAAAACAAACAATGACAAAACCATAGACAGTAAAAAGATCAGTGGTTGCCATGGGTTGGGCGGGTAGAGGGGTGGGGAACGAACAGGTGCACACAGGGCATCTTTAAGGCAGTGAAACAATTTTGTATGATATCATCATGGCAGATACGACATTCCACTTTTGTCAAAAGCTATAAAACACAAGGAGAGAACTCTAATGTAAACTATGGGCTTCATTCACTAATGATGTATCAATATTTGTTCATCAAATGGAACAAATACACCACACTAATGCAAGATGTTAATAATAGGGGAAACTATTTGTGTGGGAAGGTGGACTATATGGGAACTCTGTACATTCTGTGCAACTTTTCTGTAAACCTAAAACTGCTCTAAAAATAAAGTTTATTGTTAAAAATTAAATAAATAAATAAAGAATGACAGCACAGTGATTGCAAAAACAAAGAAACAGACTCCGAGCTCCATCAAGTCTGTCATTCTCTTTGCAAATCATTCTTTGAAACTTGCAGCGTTCATTCTTCTCCCCTGCCCTGTCCGGAGATCGCTCCCTCATCTGCTTGCTTATTGTATGTTTGTTTTCTTTTACGAGGCACCGGAAACTGAACCTGGGACCTCCTGTGTGGGAGGCAGGCACCCAACTGCTTGAACCACATCTCCTCCCTGCTCGTTTTGTTTTTGCTAGCTGTCTGCTCGTTATTTGCTCATTGTCTTGCTTATTGTCTGTTCATTGTTTGTCTTCTTTAGGAGACACTGGGAACCAAATCTGGGTCCCCCTATGTGGGAGGAAGGCACCCAGCTGTCTGAGCCACATCCGCTCCCCCAGAGTTCATTCTTTTGGGAGTGTTTCTTCATGCATCCCCCCTCCCCCAACACCTTCATATGATTTTGAAGTATTAATCAATTACTTTTATCTTCATTGATTTTATTTATTATTTATTTACTATTATATATGAAGTTTATTAAAAGAACATTTTAATCAATTTTATTGGTAAATAGTAATAAAGCATACATTCCATCCAAACTGTTCGATCAATGGTATTTGGTATAATCACATAATTGTGCATTCATCACTTCAGTCATTATTAGAGCATTTTCATTATTCCAATAATAATAATGACAAAAAAACTCTACCTCTTAGTAATCACCTCTCAATCTCTTTATGCTTCTCCTGCCATACATAGCTGCTATTCTGTTTCCATCTAAAAGAACATTTTAAATAAAATTTTATTGAAGCATATCATCCATACATGCACACACAAAACAATAAGTGTTTAGTAAAAGTCGTGAACTTACAAAACAAACATTCATATCATCATACAGGGCTCCCATAAATACTTCACCCCACCAACAACAACTTGCATTGTTGTGAAACATTTGTTATAAACTATGAAAAAGCATCATCAAAATATTACTACTAACTATAACCCATATCGTATATTAATGTATTTCCCCCAACCCCACCCAATTATTAACACCTGTATTAGTATTATATATTTGTTATAGTTCATGAGATAATGTTCTCTTTGTCCTGTTAACCACGGTCCATCTTCCACCACTGGATTCCCTGTGTTATACAGTCCCATGCTTTGTACAATCCATTCAAAGTGTGTACACTCAGTGGCTCTCATTTTCATCACAGAGTTATGCTGTCATCACTTCAGTCAATTTTAGAATGTTTCCATTACTCCAAAAGAAAAAATCCCCTAACCCCTTATACCCCCTATTTTTGTCCCTTAGAATTGATATATCTGCTATGCCATTACTGCAAAAATATTACAATATTACTGTTAATGATCATCCATAAGTTACATTAGTTGTAATTTTCCCATGTACCACCATATTCTTAACACTTTGTAAAAGAGCATTCTTATATTTATACTATTAACCACAATCTTCATCCACCACCAAAATCATTTTATTATACATTCCCTAGATTATTCTCTAGCTTCCTTTCAATTGATATGTATGTCCACAGACTACCCTTTTCAGCCACAATCACATTTATAAATCAGCAGTGTTAGTTATAACTCACTATAATGTGTTACCATCAACTCTATTCATTTCCACACTTTTACAATAAGCCTTATTAAAAATTCTATATACTTTAAGTATCAGCTCCCATTCTTATCCCACATTCTCCTAGTAACCTATACTCTAGAGTTTAGACCATACAATATTTGTCCTTTTGTGTCTGTCTTATTTCACTCAACATGTCCTCAAGATTCATCCATGTTGTCATATGCATCCCGATTTCCTTTCTTCTTACAGCTGAATAGTATTCCATTGTGTGTATATACCACATTTTGTTTATTCGTTCATCGGTTCATGGACACTTGGGCTGGTTCCATATTTTAGCAATTGTCAGTAATGCTGCTATGAACATCAGTGTGCAAATGTCAGTTCGTGTCCTTGCTTTCAGTTCTTCTGAATATATTCCAAGTAACGGGATTGCTGGATCATACGGCAGTTCTATATTTAGCTTCTTGAGGTACCATCAAACTGTCTTCCACAGTTTGGCTGCACCATTCTACATTCCCACCAACAGTGAAGCAGTGTTCCTATTTCTCCACATCCTCTCCAGCACTTGTAGTTTTCTGTTGTTGTTTTGTTTTGAATAATGGCCATTCTATAAGGTGTGAAATGGTATCTCACGGTAGTTTTGATCTGCATTTCCCTAATAGATAGTGATGTTAAACATTTTTTCATATGCTTTTTGGACATTTATATTTCCTCTTTGGAGAAATGTCTATTTAAAGTCTTTTGCCCATTTTTCAATTGGGTAATTTGTCTTTTTATTGTTGAGTTGTATGATCTATTTATATAAAATAGATACCAAACCCCTGTTGGATATGTAGTTTCCAAATATTATCTCCCATTGAGCGGGCTGCGTTTTTACTTTCTTGACAAAGTCTTTTGAAGAACAAAAGTGTTTAATTTTGAGGAGGTCCATTTATCTATTTTTTCTTTCATTACTCATGCTTTTGGTATAAGGTTTAAGAATCTACTGCCTACCACAAGATCTTGAAGATGTCTCCCTACATTTTCTTCTAGGAGTTTTATGGTTGTAGCTTTTATATTTAAGTCCTTGATCCATTATGAGTTAATTTTTGTAGAAGGTGTGAGATAGGGGTCCTCTTTCTTTTGGATATTTGAATATCCATTTGTTGAATAGACTGTTTTGGCCCAGCTGGGTGGCTTGACAGCCTTGTCAAAAATCACTTGACTGTAGATGTGGGGGTCTATTTCTGAGTTCTCGGTTCAGTTCCATTGGTCTATATGTCTATCTTCATGCCAGGTCCATGAAAAGCCACAAACTCTTGATACGCATACCATGGATGGATATCAGGGTGCTGTGCCAGGTAAAAAAGCCAACCTTAAAAAGTCACAGATTGGATGATTCCATTTATATAACATTCTCAAAATGACAAAATTATAGAAATGGAAAACAAATTAGTGTTTGCGAGGGATTAGGAATGATGAAGATGGGTGTGGAAGCGCCAACGGCAGGGGTATGATGGAAAGAATGGAATAGTTCTCTACCTTAATGTCATAGTGGTTAGACAAATGGACACCTATGGGTCTGGTTGGCGGGGAACAAAAATTTTTTCTGTCACCGCGTGGAAAGTCAAGCAGGGCCCCGAAAGGGAGCCCAAACTGCAAACTAAAACTCAAAATTTTACTCGATTGGACATTCCAACTATACTTGAATATTTTGTCCAAGAGGACATGGCGATTGGATGCTGAGCATAATATTGGGTCTGAGTTGAGCCTCTCATCACAGAAGAAGATAAAAGAACATTTTTACTGCTTTTCTTTTCTGCCCATCGTTATTATTTATTTTTATTATTTATTATCACAATAATTTTGTCATAGGGAGGAGTGTTAAAAATGATCCACTCAGGGTGTCAAATACAGCAGGTGTCCCCGATCCAGAGCTCTCCTTGAGACCACCACTGCCCAGCCCCTTGTGGCTGTTCCCCAGGCCCAGGTACCCCTCCGCACCCAGGGGCCTGGCAGAGAGCCCAGGGCGCAGTATTGCCTAGTTCTTCCCTCCCACCTGACTTCCCTGCTCAGTCTCTTCAGCAGCAGCTCCTGCTCTCCCCGTCCCTGTCCTCTAAGGCCAGTCTCGGCTGCAGCTCTCTAAGAGAGGCTCTCTGAGGACCCACACATCAGGGGCACATGCACTTCAACCCCAGCAGGACCTGAGGAAACTTCCTGTTCAGCTCCTCAGCACATAGAGGAAGCTGAGGCCCGCAGAGAGGACGTGCCTGGCCTGGAGCCTCCCAGCTAGTTAGAGGCTCAGAACTAGAATGCAGCGAGGGTCCCTCCATTACACCCTCGACCTTACCCTAATGGACCATGTGCTAATGGTGGAGCTTTAGTCACCAGAGGTGGGCCTCAGCGGATGCCCGTTCTGGCCAAGAGGACCATCTTACGGCCACTTTTGGAGTCCAGAGTCGCCAATCCCCCAGCTTTGGGCTGCTGATGGCATTGCTCTTGGTACAGGGGAAGCAGCTGATGGTTTTTAATGTCATTCACTTATCAAACACATACCTACCCCCTACCATGTGCCTGGCCTTGGGCTAGACTCTGGTGACACAGATAAAAGCAAGTCAGGGTCTCTACCTTCTAGAGAAAACCGATATACAGGGCTTAAAGGCAGATATCATGTCAGAAGCAGCACAGAGTGCTTGGGGGAGCTCAGAGCAGAGCTCCTGAATCAGGCTGGGGTAGTCAAGGAGACCTTCCCGGAGGAGGAGGCCGTGCTTGAGATGGACTAGTAGATGACTGGGGAAAGGGGTAAGGGGGGTGGGGCAGCTCCAGAAGAGGATACTATTCAGAGTGCCGATTTCCCATTGGAGCCCGCAGAGACCTAATCACACAGGTCACCTTCTGCCAAGCCCTCCCTCCTAAATATCGTTCAGAATTCCCCTCCAAGCAACCCACCCTAGTTCTTCTGATGCTGTTGGTCCCCTGGTACACCTGTCAACAGGACTGGACTCATCTGCATGTGGCTGTGCTCGGTCCCTCTCCTAAGCATCTGGGGTGGTAGCTGTTATGCCTCTTCCTGCCCACCCCTCCAGCTCAGTCCAGGCTGGAGCCCTGAGCTCAAGTAGCCTTTCCCTCTTTCTCTCCTTCCTCTCCTTCCTTTCCCCTTCATTTTTCTCTCCCTTCCTTCTTCCTCAGCCCCATCATTCCCTCCTTCCTTTTTGTTCCTTCAGCGCAAGCAAGGAGCAGGGCCAGGTGTGTGATGGAATTCTCTAGAAGGGGGACCATGTGACCTGCAGCCCAGAGTGCTGGCCTTTCCCTGGGGAGCTGGGGCTGACTTCAATCAGGCTTCTGGACTCTTGGCCTAGATCTGGGGAAGGGTGGGGTGGGGCGAGGATGGCATGACCCAGCCTGGTGAGTCTGCCCCTGTTTTTTTTTTTTTTTTTTTCAGGAGAATGCAAATCTGGGGTCCCTTCAAGGTAAAAGACCTTTAGCTCTCTGCATGTGTGAGTTCTTCTAGGAAGCCCCTTCCTCCGGCCCCAAGTTCTGCTGCTGCCGAGGCGGCTGCTGCTCCCATTTCAGCCAGCACCAGAGCCATTAATAGCATCAATTTTATTTGCACCAGCTCCAGCTCCCTCCCCGTTCCCCAGGGGCACCCGATCCAGAATGCCAGGCCCTGCTTCCTTTTCTCCTGGAACATGCTGACTCCCTCCCTTGGGCACCCGGGGAGTTGGCAGGATAATAACCTGTGAGAGGAAAACTCTCTTCTCCCTGCCTTCTAATCTTCAGCGCTCACCAAATTAGAAAAGGCATCAGAAGCCCATCAGGCCGACTGCCTGCCGCAGGGATGTCATGCCATTAACCCCAGGCTGCCTCCTGCTGGTCCTGGCAACACACACACACACACACACACACAACCTTTAGCAGCCCATTTCCTTCTTCCAGCCTCCTTCCTCTAAGCAGGAATGGAACCCACCACCACCTCCACTTTAACTTTCCTTCATGCCCACCCCCATCCTCCCCATCCTCCCCCTCCCCCATGCACACCCCCCTCCTCCCCCTCTCCCATGCACACCCCCTCCTCCCCCTTTCCCATGTGTACTCCCATCCTCCTCTTCCTCTCCAGCCTCCATGCCACTCCTGTCATTGGCATGGATTCCTAGAATAGCCAGAAGGGCCCTTTGAGGTCCTCCACTCCAGTCCAAGCCCTCAATTCACAGGTGAGAAGACTGTCATCCCATTCCTCCTCTAGGACCTAGCTCAGCTGTTTTTGGCTGCTTGACAGACTGTCCCCCCTCCATGGTGTAGTGCTAGAACCCTCTGTGTGACTTGGGCAAGTCTCTCCCCCTCCCCCAGCCTCAGTCTTTTCATGGACTTTGAGATGTCGACCTAGATGGTCTCGAGTTACTTTCCCCTGTCGAATTCTAACTGTGATTGTAAACATCAGTCCCCTTTATGGGTCTCTGTCAAGCAGCATCTTTTCCCCTTATGCTGGGGAAAGATTGTCTGCCAGGACAAGTCAACAAGTGAGGGATACCTGCAAAATGCCTGAAGAGGGAGGGGCCAGGCAGCCTCTGGGAAGGATCCTTCCATGGGATCTGGGAGGAGGGAATGAGGATCGGGTACCCTGTATGTTTTGTTTTGTTTTGTTTTGTTTTGTTTTGTTTTGTTTTGTTTTGTTGAGGTACCAGGGCTGGGGATTGAACCTGGGACCTTGTATGTGGGAAGCTGGTGCTCAACCACTGAGCCACGTCATCTCCTCTGAGTTAGTTTTTTTTGTTTATTTGCTTGTTGCTTGTTTTTTCGTTTTTAGGAGGCAATGGGAACTGAACCGGGACCTCCCATGTGGGAAGCAGGTGCTCAGCCGCTTGAGCCACATCCACTCCCCTCCCCATATGCTTTTTGCATATTTAATCTTCGCAGCTTCCCTGAGGTGGGTGTTCTCATGCCCATTTTACAGATGAGCAAACTGAGGTTCCTCTCCAAGGTTACCCAGCAAGTGAGTACCTAGGTGGGGTCTGGGGGCAGGCCTGCCCATGGCACAACGCTGTCTTCCCTAGCCGCCCTGGGCTGTGTGTGCCGACAACTGTGCCCCGTGCCTGCACTGCAGGTGTGCACACCGAGGCAGGGAGGGTGTGATCTGGGTTGTGTTTACTATGGAGAGCCACCTTCAGTGTGTGTGTATGAACGAGAGAGAGCACAAGTGAGCTGGGGGTGACTGGGAACCTAGAGCAGGGAAAAGGGAAGGACAGAGAGAAGGCGTTAATACGCAAAGTTACGAGGACAACAATAACAATAATAACAACATGATGAAACCAACCTTGCCTTTTTTTCCAAGCCGAATGTGAGCTGGAACAGGGCTGAGGGGATTAATCTCTTAAAAAATAAGTGCCGTGTGAGGAGACAGGCAGTGATTAAGGTTTTAACTGATCAGTCTGCATCTGACAGTGAACCAGCTATTATCTTAACGGAATCAAACGAACATTCAAAGCCGTGCTCAGCCCCAAACATGAAAGGAGATGTCATCTGCTGGCAGCTGGCAAGCCGCAGGGGGAGCCGAAGGGAAGAGGAATGGAGGGAGAGGAGAAGCAGAGAGAGAGAAAAAAAGAGTGTCACAGAGAGGGAGAGGGAAAGATGGAGAAAAGGAGGGAGTGACGAGGGGAGGGAGGGATTTGGCAGTGCCAGGATTTGGCCCCACTTCTTCCTCCCACGCAGCACCACCAGATTGCACCACCCTAAAGCACAGGCCCAATCGTGTCACTCCCCTGCTCAGAAACCTTCGGTGGCTCCCCATTTCCTGAAGGATAAAGACAGAACATGATGAAGGCAGAGACCAAGCGCTTGAGATTGTGAGGCTGTGGCTTAAATCTTGTTTCCTGGAGAGCTGAAACCAGGGCTCCTGCCTGTTCCTTTCTCCCACAGCTCACAGCTCAGCACCTGACATAGAAAAAGGCTCAGTAAATATTTCTTAAGTGAATGAATGAAAGAAAAAAAAAACAAGATGAAAAAGAGAAGGGAAATGCCTTTTCCTGGGCATTTAAACTCATTTTCTTATTTAATTCTCCCAATAATCCAGCAATAAAAGTTATGATTTCTGTTTCGTAGACAAGCAAATGGAAACCAGAGTGCTGAGGCCACTTGCAGCAGACCCCACAGCTTTTAAGAGGCAGAGCTGGGACCTGAACCCAGGCCTTTCTGACTCCAATTTCTCTGCTTTTCTCACCAGAAAAGGGGATAAAGGAGCAGAGATGAAACTGGGAAGCGCAAGACAAACTGGAAAAGGACACTGGGAGTGATTTCCCTTTTTGCCTTTATGCCTTAACATCAGGAAAGACAGTCCCAGTCCCATCCCACTCTCCCAAAGCAAGGGCGCTGAACAAGAGGGTTCTAGAACTGGCTTCCCCTGGGCCCCTGGGCCAGGACCAGTGCCTGGCACATTGTCTGTGCTCAGTAAGTTCTTGTTAGAAATGTCACAGGTCATGTTTTCTGCAGAAGTGGTGGAGAGAGTTACCTGGTCTGAGGGCAGACCCCACCCCCACCCCCAGGCAGGCTCTGACCACAGGAGAGGCCTGGGTGCGGGGACAGAGCTGGCGCTGCCACCTTCCCTCCAGTGGAGCCAGCCTGACCTCCAGGATCCCCACACAGAGGTGTACCCAGGACTGCAGCTGGGCCTGAGCATGGGAGCTTGGGGGTGGGGTGGGAGGGCAGCCTAAAAGAGAGAAGGAAAAAAGCATTGGAAAAGGAAAAGGAAATGTTTAGAGAGAGAGAAAAGGGAAAATATCTAAAAAGCCAGAAAAAAACTGACTCACACAGGGGCCCTGTACTCAGGACAATTTATTTTCTAATGTGGAACTGACCCTCTAACCCCACTTCCCTTCTTCTCTTCCTGACTCTCTCACCCTCTTGAGGAGACATCTGTTTCTCAAAGAAAATAGGCATATGGTCCTCCCTCTTTCCTCTTTGTCACACACTCTCAGTCTCTCTCTCTCTCTCTCTCACACACACACACACTCTCTCTCTCTCACACACATACATACACACACAAACACGCTCTCTGTCACACATACACTGTTTCTCTCTCACAGTTTCTCTCTCACACACACAGTTTCTCTCTCACACACACAGTTTCTCTCACACACACTCTGACTTTCTCTCTCACACACACACATTCTCTGTCACATACAAACACAATTTCTGTCACACACACACATGCTTTCTGACTCTCCCTCTCTCTCTCTCTTTCTCTCTCTCTCTCATTCAGACACACACACACACACACATACACACACACACACATACACTGAGAACGAGATCTGGGTCCCTGCTCATAGTCGGCCTCTCTGGGCCTGCAGGCCTGATTTGGCCCACAGCCAGGTTCCAGAATTGTTCCTTTTTGGTCCAGGTCTACACCTTGAGATCCACTGAGATCCAGTCAAGTCTCTGTGGCTGGAACCAGCCCTGCACTTCCCCAGGTCTCTGCTCCTCCCTGAATGCAAGCTTCCAGCCTTGCCTAGAAGAGAAGAGGCCATGTCAGAAGCCAGTAGCCAGCCACCATCTTTGGCGGTAGGTCAAGAGGGCAGGAGGCAGAGGGTTCCCCCAGAGCAGGGCTTCTTAACCTTTTTTGTTCCACGGACCCCTCTTCCAGTCAGGTGAAAACCACGGTCCCCTTACTAAGTCCACACTGTACCGTGTATTACTTAATAAATATATCACACCCACACCAACACGTCCACACAAGAACAATGTGTTTCTGAATTTCATTTCAAGCTCATGGACCCCTAGTTAAGAACCCCTACCCTAGAGCCTGCAGTAACTCCCTCATCTACGTGCCTCTCTCAGCTACCAATCCCTGCACTGCCCTCTGTCTTGAACGTGATTCAGGATGTCCCAGGGTCATGCCTGGGTTGTGGCAATAGCCTCCTAGGCCATCTCCCAGTCTTTAATCCACCTGTGCACCACTGCCAGGGAGGGGTCTCTTTCTAAGACACAGCCCAGATGGCATCCCTTCCTTGCTAGAAACCTTGAATTATTCCCCTTTGCCTCTAACGACCAAGTCCAAGCTTCGCTAGCTGGGCTTGGCGGCTCTCCACAATCTGCCCTCCTCCCTCCTCTCTGACTTGGCTCTGCTGCCTTCTCAGGAGCTTCTCCCCCTGGGCAGGGTCAGCTCTCCCTCTGCCCTTCAGCAAGACGCCTGCATCTCCCTGCTTCACACACACCATCTCTCTTTTTGCCTGTCTGGTGCTTCTGTCCCTTCTCTCCACCTAGCCAAAGCCTCCTGTTTTTATGGATCATGAAGTTAACCTTTGTTGAGTACTTACCACGTGCCAAATGCTATTCTAGGACCTTTATAGACTATACATCATTTAATCTTCCTTTAAGCCTTATAAGACAGATACACTTTACAGAAAGAAAACTGAGGCAAAGAGAGGTTAAGCATCTTGCTAAGGTCATATAAACACATCAAGAAAGTGGCAGAGGAAAGCAGATGTGGCTCAAGCAATTGGGCTCCTGCCTACCACATGGGAGGTCTCTGATTCAGTTCCCAGTGCCTCCTAAAGAAGACAGTGAACTGGCACAACAGGCAGGCATGGCAAGCTGATACAACAAGATGACGCAACAAGAGACACAAGAAGAAAAACATAATGAGAGACACAACAAAGCAGGGAATGGAGGTGGCTCAAGCAATTAGGCGCCTCCCTCCCACATCAGAAGTCTGGGGTTCGGTTCCTGGTGATTCCTAAAGAAACAAGGAAGATGAACAGACACAGCAAGTGCAAACAACAAGGGGGTGGGTAGAAATAAATAAAACAAATCTTTAAAAAGAAAAAAAGGAAATTTTTAAAAAGTGGCGGAGCTAAGATTAAAAAACAGGGAGTTTGGCTCCATAGTTTGCTCTTGACCACTAAGACACACGGCTCCTTGCCCCCCCAACTTCCTTAGGCACATGCTACCTGTACCTCTCATGGGCTCCTTAATGACACCATGCCTTGAATTCATAGTTTAAAATCTGCACATGTTAATTTTCTCTCATGAACTCAATGATTTATTATCAAGGGTGTTTGCCATTACTCTTGCATGGCCTGGGCCCCAGTTACCTGGCATAGTGCTGGGCACATGGGTTAGAAATGAAAACAGCACCCATTAATGTGTAGCGAGTACTTACCATGGGCCAGGCACTGTTCTCAGTATTTTCCACGGATTAATTTATCCTTCACAGATGAGAACACAGATGGAAAATTAGAAAGATTAAGTGATTTCCTTGTTCAAGGTCACACAGACTGTGGTGGATTAAAGATGACTACAAATTCTTCGTCATTCCATTATCAAAAGGTGGAGTTTGTTTCTCTTCCCCTTGAATCTTTAACCAATAGAATGTGGCACGAGTGAGGTTATTCCAATTCTGGGCCCAACCCTTCAGAAGGTCTGGAAGCTTCCAGCATGATGCTTTGGGGAGTTCTGAGTCACCATGTAAGTGGTCTGGTTACCTTGCTGGTGAGACCATGCAGAGAGGAGGGGTACCGAGAATGCAGAGAATGAAGGCCAGGCCACCCCAGCATCTCCATCAGTCCTCCAGGGGGCTGCAGGAACTGCAAGAAACACCAGCAGAAGAACCGCCCAGCTGAGCTCAGCCAGCCCACAGACCTAGGAGAGGTAGTACAGGGGTTGCTTTAAGTCGCTAAGTACTTGGGTAGTTTGTTATACAACAGAAAGCTCAAACTGGTTGATCCGGTCATTATTTCCATTTTTCAGAGGAGGAAAAAGGTGGAGGGCTGTAAAGTTTACATGATTTACTTGCCCCAAGTCATGCAGCTTTGTAAGTGTTGAGGGGGAGCTGAGGTTAGGGCCCAGGTCTGTGCTTGGGGAGAATCAGTTGCAACAGCAGGTCCTCGGTCAGTGAGTTCTCACGGATTGGGGGTCTGGAAACACCCCCAACCAACAAGGCGGGTCATTTCTGTCCCTGAGCCTCAGCTTCCTGACCTACAACAGGGGAGCATGAGAGGGCAGCTGCTTCCCAACTGTACTCGTGGCATACAAAGCAGGGGTCACAGGGAGTGGGGTGGGGCTGAGCAGGCAGGACTCTGAACACCACCCCTGGTCATTGGTCTGATTTCTCTATAGAACCTCCAGAAGCTTTTCTTTGAAAAATGTGTTCTAGTTGGAAAACCACTGGACCAGATAATCTCTAAGGCCCCTTCTGGCCCTGGCATTCCAGGATTCTATGAATGAATGATGGGAATTAAAGGATGGATGGATAATCAAAATGCTGTGGTTCCCGACTCAGGATGAATGATTTTGGAGGTACACAGTGAGGGAATGGACCCATGAAGCACTGAGTGACGTGTAATGCAGGGGAGTTCTGGAACCTGGCAACAGAGGGGTAGGGTAAAGGGAAGATACCAGAGATGAAAAGGGATGGGGAAGGGAAGGCCTGGGTGGAGATGGAGCTGGGGAGGCAGCTCAGGGTGCCTGGTACTCACCACAGGAAGGCAATGTGGCATCGAGGGTTAAACACACCTGCTGGGTTTAATTTCCAGTTCTTCCCTTTACTAGGTGCTGGCCTGTGGCACTGTATTCAACCTCTTGAAGCCTCGGCTTTCTCATCTATAAAACAGGAATTATATAGTATCTACCCCATAGGGCTGGCATGGGGTAAAGTGAGATGTTGCAGGTGAAAAGTATCATCAGCACCTAGCTCTGAATGAGCACTTGGTAAATGACAATTGTGACTTCTTTCAAGGAGCCCCTGAGTGACTTGGATTTGCTTGGCTCCCCATATCACAGCCAGCCCCAGAAGGCCCAGAAAGGTGCCCTCCAGGTGCCCCTAGGCCCAGGTACGCATGGTGTGTGTGCTTGGAGAGGGGAGTTGGTAGTGGTGGAGCACAGTCTGAGGCAGGTGGGGCTTGGGGTGTCATGCAAGGAGATAGCAGGGACATGTGGCAGGTACCCAGATACCTCCAGGCTCCCAGGAGCTGGGGACAGAGTGACAGGAGAAGGTGATGGGGCTGGGAAAGGGCCGGCCAAGGTCATTGGGGGGATGTCCATGAGGGCAGGCAGTGGTATGGGCCTCTTGAAAAGGCTGAGGATGAACCTGGGATCTCAGGTGCCATCCCAGCCATAGGTACACCATGAGAGAGGCATTGCTTTGACTTGTGATGGCCCCAGCATAAGGTGAATATAATCCACAAGAATTTGACAGCTCACAGAGGTTGAGGCCAGGCCCACTAGTGACACGGGACAGAGAGAGAATGCTCCATAGTGGCCAAAATCTCTGGAGCCAGGTGCCTGGAGTTCATATCTCAACTCTCCCATTTGCTAGTTGCATGACCTTGGGCAGGCTATTTAATCTCTCTGTGCTAGGTGCTATGGTAGGGGTCTAGTAGGGGAGAGAGATACTCAGAAAAAGGTTACCAACACTGTAGGTGGCACGTGATATCCCCATTCACAAGGGACGGGCAGTGTTGTGGGCTGGAGCCGAGCTAAGGGGGATACCCATGCAGATTCCCAGGGAGGCCCTCATGGACCTTGGAGTGCCAGGCTGGATTTGGAGAGATTAAGGGGGAAGGCATTCGGAGAGAAGGGAGCCTGGAGAGAGAGAGATGCAAATGGCCTGTCTGCTGGAGCAGTGAGGTGGGGCGATGGGGTGGGAGTTAGGGCTGGAGGGGCCCCAGGAAGCCAAGCACCTTGGACAGAGATGAGGGAGTTTGAAACTCCCAGTGACATTTGGTCTCTCTGGGCTGAGGTAGGGGTAGGGGGCATGATGACGAGTCAGGGGGACAGTGGGGCTCACAGGTGCCTCTTCCGAGTCTGCGTCCACCCTGGCAGCCCCTGCCAGCTGCCCCAGCCTTCCTGGGTCCCCAGGGTCAGGCCATTACAGGGTGAGATTTATCACGGGCAGGTGTGCTCCAAGACGGTATATTATCCAGGATTATGAACTGTAACAGGATAATCTCTCTAATGTAATTCAAGCTCTCGACATGGCTTATGGCTCCTTAATGTACCTCAGACTGAAGAATTACAAGAACATTCTCCCCCCACCTCCCCGTGCCCCCTCCCTCCCTGCCCTGTCAACCCCTAGATGATTTAGGCAATTGCCTGAAGCCAGATCTTGGCATTTAGTCATAATTCAGTGCAGTTCAGTAAACATGATGGGCAAGGAGTTTTCCCTGCCTGCCCCTCTTCCTCGAAGGCCTCTATTTCCTCAAATCCACCTCCCAGGGACAGGACAGACACAGGACAATTTGTGGCCCTCAATATCCCAGGAGGACCCCAAGATACCCTGAGGCTACCAAGGCTTGAGCTGTCAGGGTTTGGTTTGGGGTTCGCATCCATCCAGCACGATACTGCCCTGGACTGCATTGCTCTCTAGACTGAAAAAATAACCCCCGAGCCCCAGAACATAATCATTCCAGAGCCAGTGGGATCTTCAGAACGCTCTCATCCAGTGCACTGACCTTGTAAACTCATGCCCCTTCGGGGAAACATTCAAATCTTATGCAAGCCGCACCAGAGAATGTTTTACGGCGTTTTACATTTTATAATTTTGCCCCTCTTGCAAATTCTGATATGTACCTTCACCAGGGAGCTATGCCCTCCCCTCCACCCTCCCCCCCAAATTGAAAATCACTCATTTAAGCCAACTCAGACAGAAGGGCCTTTCGTAAAAATAGCTAATAGTTATTGAGTACTTACTATGTGCCAGGCATTTTCCCAAGTACTTTACATAATTAATTCATTTAATGCTTCCAATAATCTTTGAATAGGAACTATTATTATTGCCCATTTTACTGATAAGAAAATTGAGGCTCAGAGAGATGATGTCAAGGTCACAGAAGCCATCTGGGGGCGGGGAGGGGTGGCTATTTGAAGCTCCTCAGCTCAACTCTGGCAAGTAGCCCCTTCCTCTAGCCACCCCATTACTGCTCCCCTCTTCCTCTGCTGCATTCTTTGCACTCACACCCCACCTCCCCCACCTTACCCTGTATCTTAAACGTAGAGCCAGAGGCCCCTCTGGGCCACCAAGATCCCAAGAAGGTAGGAGAAATTGCCTTCTTGGTAGGAGGGGGCCTGAGGTTGGGGTCCCCTGAAATCAGATCAATAAAACAATGCAGGGCAGTGGATGTGGCTCAGGTGACTGGACTCCTGCCTACCACATGGGAAGTTGTTGGTTTGGATCTCGGTGCCTCCTAAAGAAGACAGCGAGCTGGTGCAAAGGGCAAGTGCAGCAAGCTGAGACAACAAGAGACACAAGAAGGAAAAACATAATGAGAGACACAACAAAGCAGGGAGCAGAGGTTCCCGGTGCCTCCTAAAGAACCCAGTGAGCTGACACAACTGGCAGGTGTGGCAAGCTGACACAACAAGATGACACAACAAGAGACGGGAGGAGGAAAAACATAATGAGAAATACAAAAAAGCAGGGAGTGGAGATGGCTCAAGCGATTAGACACCTCCCTCCCACATCAGAGGTCCCCCGTTCGGCTCCCGGTGCCTCCTAAAGAAACAAGGAAGCTAAACAGACTCAGCAAGTGAAAAACAACAAGAGGGTAGAGAGAAATAAATAAAAATAAATCTTAAAAAAAAACAAAAACAATGCAGTGTCCAGGGCAGGCAATGATATCTACTGAGAACCTTCTGTATGGACTGCACTGGCCTCTCCCTAATATTCTCCCTGAACTTGGACAAGTCACACGGTGCTTTGGTGACATGTGGTTCTCATCTCTAAAATGGGCTAATAATAGTAGCAAGAACTAAATTAGAAGATGCAGGTGAAAGAACATTGGATAATAAAGTAGTCCACATCCATGCTTGTCAAGCACACACACCCCTCTGGTTGAGTTGATCATTGTGGATCTCTAAAGACTGGGTTGAGCTGTGTGCCCATCCTCATCCTTGCACTCTTAAACCAGTAAGGGAAAAACCCATCTCTTGGCTATTCCTGATCTCTGACCCCCAAGCTGTGGTTATACCAGCCACTCTGGGTACAGAGTCTTTGACATTTAGGCCCTGGGAAACGCTGAATGTAGAAGGAACTTGTAATCTATACGGCTTGTCCACTGAGCGTCATAGATGTATATGACACTCCATGTAATGGAACGAGCACCAGTGTAGTAGTGTGTGGACATCTGAGTTATGGTCCTGCCTCTAACCTGAAACTCAGTTTCCACATCTGTAAAATGGGGTGGGGGTGGGGGCAGGACCCCTTCTGGTCTAACATTCTATTTGAGAATTTATTTCCCTTACAGATTTGCCCTGCTCATTTTCCCACATCTTCAGACCCTCCTTCTTAGGATCTCTTCCCGTTCCCTTTTTGCGGTCAACCAGGCGCTATCTCTTACTGTTCTGGAGGTGCTGAGACCTGTCATTCCAGGACATGCCACGAGGGGGAGCCTGCATTTGGCTGTCTGGGGTCAGGAAGGAAGCCAATTCCAGTGTGAGGCGGAGGAGCCAGCAGTCCCGAGGGGCCCCACCAAGACCCAGACTGAAAAAGAAGGTAAGGGGGGTTCTATGTGCCTCTCTGACCTCGGGAGGGGGCTCTGAGCTACACAGACCGTATCCGAGCTCTCAAAGGACTGAGACCTTGCCATATGCGTCATTTCCTGTCCCTCTGTCATACACTTTTAAAAGTGTATGGGTGATGGATGAACCCTGAAGACATGGTAAAATAAGCCAGACACAAAAAGACAACTACTCTATGATCTCATTTATATGAAATAAGCAGAATATGCATATTTATAAAGTCAGAAACTAGGATACGGTTACCAGGGGCTGAGAGGGGGGTGGGAAATGGGGAGTTAATGTTTAATTGGTATGGAGTTTCTGTTTGGGGAGATGGAACAGTTTTGGCAATGGATGATGGGAGTGAAGGCACAATTTTGTGTATGTAATTAATACCACTGAATATTCCAAAAGGGATAAAAAGGGAAATCTTAGGTTGTATGTTACCAGACACACACACACACACAAACCATAAAACTGTACAACATGAAGAGTGAGCCCTAATGTAAACAGTGGGCTGAAGTTAATAGCATAATGGTTAAAATATCATTTCATGAATTGTAACAAAGATACCACAGTAATGCAAAATGTTAATAATAGGAGGAACTGTGTGTGAGAGTGGGGTATATGGGAACTTCGTACTTCCTGCATGTTTCTGTAAACCTACAACTGTTCTAATAAAAAAAAGTCTAAGGGTGAGAAGACTGCATATAACCCTCAGTCTACCAGGGGTTCTTAACCATTTTTGTTCCACGAACCCTTTTGCCAGTCAGGTGAAAACCACCGACCCCTTACTAAGTCTACGCTATCCTGTGTATTATTTAATAAATATGTCAAACCTGCACCAACACGTCCCCACAAGAATAATGGTTTTTTGAATTTCAATTCAAGCTCATGGACTCCTTGTTGAGAACCCCTGGTAGTCCATGAGTCAGGCAGAGTAGATGGAATCATCTCTCACCTCCTTACAGGTCTCTCACCTCCTTACGGATGGGAGAACAGAGGCTCAAAGAGGTCCCAGGCTCACCCAGAGTCACAAGCCAACCTGGAGCAGAGCTACCAACAGCCCAGGTCTCTTGAACACTGGCACCTACCTCCCCCAGGGCCTTGCTCCAGGCCAGGCACCAGGGACCTCCAGGGGATGGGCTCTCTGGACTGGCCTCCAGCCTCCCTGGGGTAAGCCTTCTCTGCCTGGAGCTGGTCTACACAAGCAAAGACAACAAGCTGATACCTCGGTTCCACTTTCTACCCCACGCTTTCACCTTCCCCGTGCAGTGCCCCCATGATCAGAAAACGCTGGCACTGCAGTCATGCCCTTTCCCAGAAGGCCCTGCCTTCCTTGTCTGTTCAGCTTTCAAGGTTTGCTCTGGTATGAAACCTCCTCCAGGAGGCCTTCTTTGACATCCTCTCCCACTACGAGAAGAGTTAGGATCATCTCCCTCTCTGCCGCCAAATATGGCGCCTGATTATAACACAACATCATTTTTTTAACCACTGGATACTAGGCTGTGTGCTTCTCCATGGTGAGAACCAAGTCTTACTCACCTTGGATTCCCGATGTCTATCAAAAATCAGCTCAGTCATCAGACCCATCTTGAGCACCCCCCTCCTTCTCCCCACAGCATTAGGAGTCACTGAGCCTCTGCCCTGGGGACCTTTGTGTCAAGGCATTTTAAGCCTAAGCAGCTTGAATTCATGATTGATTAGCACCCCCTCCCCCTTACCTCTCCTGATCCCTCAAGGATCAGAGAAAGTAACAGGTGGTGTTTCTGGAGATCCTGGTCTCCTCAGAGCCTTCCGTTTCCCACCCTCAGCCCCTCTAAACCCTTTAAACCACCAGCTTCCCACACCTCCTGGGGATATTTTACACAGCCAGCATTCCCCAGGCTGGGCTCCTCAGGTGACCAAGGGCCAGAGCGGAGAGTGGGAGGAGGGCTCCTTTTCCATCCCCTCCCACTGACCAGCCCTCCCCAAGCAAACCTGACCTCAGATCTCCCGTCCCACAAAACCCAGCTTATACTTCCTCAGCCCCCCTTTCCTCACCCTACCAAGTAAATTGTAGAAGGCCTAGGTCTAGATATATAGCAAGTGAGGTTTGGAAGGAGCCACGGGACTGTCAAAGCTGAGGGGGACTTTCATTGAATCCAACTCCAATGAAAGTCCAACTTGTACAGGTAAAGAAAGTAAGGCCCAAGAAGGGACAGTGACAAGCTCTTTCCTCCATCTATTCACTCCTTCAACAAATATTTACTGAATACCTACTATGTGCCGAGCCCTGTTCTAGGGACTGAGGGAGGAGATAGACAAGCCAATCAGCAGGTAATATATAGCGTGTTAGATGGTGATGGATGCTACTGAGAAAAGTAAAGAAGGGGAAGGGAGATGGAGTGTGTGGTGTGGATCCTGGGGGAGTGGAGTGTTGGTCAGAGAAAGCCTCAGCAAAATGAGAGAAGGAGCAATGGAAGAATCTGGGAAAAGATTATTCCAGGCAAAAGGAATAGCACGTGCAAAGGCCCTGAGGCAGGAGTGTGTTGTCCTGCCTGAGGAACAATGAGGAAGCCAATGTGGCTGGAGCAGAGTGAGTAGGACAGGGATTGGAGAAAAGGGTAGAGGGGCGGTCAGATTACCTAGGACCTTTTAAAGAGCTTCTATTCTAAGTGAAATGTGCAGCTATGGGAGGTAATTTTGGACAGAAGGGCGGCATGATCTTATTTTGGTTTTAAAAAGACAATCCTGGTTGTTCTGTTAAGAACCATCTGAGGGGGGCAAGGGCAGGTGCAGATGGATGCGTTAGGAGGTGTTGCAGTACTCCAAGCAGGAGAAGATGGTGGCTCAGGACAGAGGGTAGGTGGGGAGATGGTGAAGAGTAGCAGATACTGGACATATTTTGATTTGCTAAATGCACGTAGATGAATGATGAGAGAAAAAGAGAGGAGTCACGAGCAACTAGAAAGATGAAGTTGCCATTTTCTGAAATGGAGAAGATTGTGAGAAGAGCATGTCTGGAGGGAAGGATCAGGTTTTCCAAGCTGGACAAGCTGAGCTTGAGATGCCTACTGGACGTTGGGGTGGAAAGAGGAAACTGGATTTACAGGTCTGCAGGTCAGGAGAGATTAATAGTAGAGCTAAGAGAACAAAAACAAAAACCTAAGCCTCCAGGCTTCAGTAGAGTTCTTTCTACAGTGTGGAGAGGACCCTGGGAAGACAGTCCAGCCGGTAGATTAGAGAAGTGAAATACCTGCGCTCAAAGCCAACGGCGCAGGGAGAGGAAATACGGTAACTGTGTGCAGACCCACTCCGAGAGCGGCCGTAGGCCCCCATACCAGACGCTCTAGAGCGCGGAGGCTGGGGGAGGATCCGGGAGAAGGGTCGCGCCGAGAGGGGCCTGGCTATCTGGGGGAGCTTGGGTGAGGCCCGAGGGAGCCGAGGGCTCGGCACGGATCAGGGGAGGAGCGGGGGCTGCTAGGGCTTGGGGGCGGATCTCCACCGACGTCTGGGTTTCTTCTCTCCGCAACGGCAACGGTCTTGACTCGTTTCCGTGAGCCACCGTCAGATATTTATTTAACCTCGCAGTTCAGCCTCCCGGGGGCCTCCAGGGAGGGATGGAGGCAGGGAGGAGGGAAGCTGGCGGAGATGTGGAGCGAAAGGGGAAATCTTTTCCTTCCCCTGCGCAGGCCGTGGCTGCTTCACTCACGCGTGGGGTCCCGCCCCGGGCCCCCAGACCTTGGAAGGTCAGCCTGCCCCTTGGATGCCAAGAGTCAGCGTGAGAATTCAGGGATCACGCTAGTCCACGCCCTCACCTTAAGAACTAGGAAACTGAGAGGACGGGTAACGTGCCAAGGTCACCCAGTGAGTCCCGGGCGGTGCCAGTCTCTGGAGTCCCACATTCCTCCTCACAGTGAGCACCAGAAGCCCCGGGATGTACAGGGAGTCGGGAGACCGGAGTTCTGTGCCAAGTGCATTTACTGGCCTTGTGACTTTAGGTCGGACCCTTCACCTCCCCGTGCCTCAGTTTCTTTATCTGTAAAAAGGGAATCCTCACCTTGCCCTGCTGCAAACCTAGCTGCCACTTGCTGAGGCCGGATGAGCCTGGCACTGTCCTGGGCGCCTTGCTCAGGGCCTCGAGTTCTCCCAGTTTTGTAAATCCCACGGCCTCCCCAGTCAATGAGTATGGGGGTTAGAAGGAGGGGTGGGGGGAGGCCAGATCCGGGCTCCCAGTACCTCAAGCCGTGGCGCCCGCCACCGGGCCCAGGGGTCAGCTCTGAGGGCACTGGGGGAGGGGAAGCTAGGGGACAGGAGGAGCGGAAGTCCCTGCTCAGAGGCTCCACTTCCCCTCCCCCCGGCCGGCCCCGGGGCAGGTGAAGAGGGGACCGGGCTCCGCTCCAGGTGGCGGGGCAGCGACGGGGGTGGGGAAAGGCCCGGCAACAATAGCACTTTTATTTGGGACTGTTTGGTTCTGAGCGGGTGGGCGGAGGAGGAGGAGGCCGACGGGGCTGCGGGGGATGGGGGTGGTCAGCGGCATCTGGCTACACACCTGCTCCTGCTTAACCCTGTGCGTGCTGGGGCGGGGGCGCGGGGGCGCGAGGGGAGGGTGAGCAGACGACAGAGAAGAGGACCTAGGGCAGCGGCAGAAAGTGCGGCTGCCACGACTGCCAGCCTCATGGCTCCCTGGCCGGGCCCGGCAGTCTCGGGGCGCCCAGGAATGGGAATCCCTGGCGGGACAGAGCTCCCCTTGCCCTTGACTGTGCTTCTGGGCCTACACTGGGCCCCTGGGCGCGGCCCGCGGCTCCCGGGTCCGCCTCCGGCGCGCCAGCGAGGCCCGGGCTGGAAAGGGAAAGCGAGGGGTGGCTCCCGGGCTTCGGCGCGGATTCCCCGCCGCCCTCGGGCCGTTCCGGGAAGCCAGCCTTCCGGAGGCGGCGCGGCGGCCACGGCCATGCCAAGGGCGCGGGGCGCGGGCCAGAAGCAGCGGGCGGCCGCGGGGCGGGGGAGCTGGCGTTGGGCACGCCCTCTCGCGCTAAACGCTTCCAGGCGCCGCGCGGCAGGTGAGGCGGGGCGCCCTGCGCACCTCTCACCCGGGCGGGGACTTCTCGGACGCTCCCTGCCGGCCCGACGCGGGGGCCGCGGAGCCCCGCGCTGCACCTGACCGCGCCGGGACCCCCGCCCGCCTTCCCCCCACCGCCCACCCCAGGGCTGGCGCGCTCGCCTGCCGCACAATCGAAGCTTGTTTGTGGGCGGAGGAGCCGGGCCGGGTGCGGCGGCCCCGCGCCAGCCCACTGATCCCATAAAATATTATTTGTGTTTAAAAATTCCAGTAATTGGCTATGCAGCCGCTTTTTCCGAGTCCCGTGCCAAACGCAGTAAAATCGCAGTCCCGGCTGGGGTTATTTTCATCATGCAAATTCCCATTTCTGTAAACAGGGTTAAAGTCCCTGGAAGGGGCCGGCTGGAACCAGAGGAGAAGGAAAGCAGAGGGACGTGTTCTCAGAGGCTGGGAGTTAGCCAAACCGGGTCTATGTTCCTGCAATTATCCGGGTAATTGGAGGAGAGTTATTCAGATAATTCCCCCAATCGCTTTGCCTTGAAGGCCAAAGGCCAGTTAATAGTCATGGTTTCCTTAACTTTCCTTTTTCCATCTGAATAACTTACATCATTAAATCACGGAATGGGAATAGCAATTCTCACCTCCTCTTTCATCACAGGACCAAACTGAGGCCCAGAGAGGGAAAAAGACAACCAAGGTCACACAGCAAGGTTGTGCTGCAGCCCAGACTAACACATAGCCCTGGCGCGCAAACAGGACCGGGGTGGGGCTTGGGGCTTGGAGGCGAGGAAGGAAAGGATGGAAGCAGGTGCCCAGTGCACGCCAGCTCTGGGGGATGGGGGACGGGACTGGAGGCCATGAGCATAATCGCTGGAGGAGATTCCTTCCCTCTTCGGAACTACACATTTCCTGTCCCTCGGGAGCGCAGAGCCCTGCCTGGAGAGGGGGAGAAGGGAGTCCCTTGCAGGGCCTTGGAAACCCTGAGTAATGGACAGGGGAGCCTCTGTCCTGCTCCACCCAGTGATGGCTGCTGTCTGCCACTAAAAGGGCGAGCTACACGCGCGTGGGAGGGACGAATTTCTTAAACAGATGCAGGACGGGAGCCCAGGAACAGAAGCTGGAAGGAGAGTTGGAGCTCAGAAAAGAGTAAATAATAATGTATTATCTGTCAGATAATAATATAGTATCATATTATATATCATGTCATTGCTGTAGTGTATTGAGTACTTGGCATGTGCCAAGCCAGGTCTTCTCTATTGATCTCATTTAATCCCAAGACAAGCCCAGGAGATGGGTAGTGATATTATACCCACTTTCCAGATGAAGATGCTGAAGCTCTGGGAGATTAAGTAACTTGCCCAGGGAGAACCCTTTCTCTAGGGATTTTTTTGTGAATGGAAGACCTCTAGGTTTCCTTCTTCCCCTCACCAACCCCAAGTTTTCATTTCGGCCAAGTCTCCTTCTGCCTCCTCCCTCACCCCTCTGCAAGCCTTTTGCAGGTTACTACCCCACCTTTCATGTCCTTCTCCTCTTAATTTCTCCCCACTCCTCCTTTCCCTCCTTCAAAACCTAGACCCCTCAGCCCCAGAGGCTGAGGGGTATCTTAGATAATCTCTGCACAATGCTGCACTTAGACCAGTGACTCAGAAAGGCTCAAGGAAAGCAGGCTGTGGAACTCTTTGCAAAAATGTTCTCCTAAGAAAAGTGGTTGTGTGTTTAATAGTGTTTCTTCCGTGCCTATCTGAAAGAAAAACAAAACACACAACAGCAACACACACACCAAAAACAGGAGTCCAGGCTGTGGTTAATAGAAGGAAGACATCTCTAGTGGTTCAGGATTCTCTTCCAGCAGAGTGGGTGGCCTCGTGTGGTACCACAAGTGTCCCAACACGGGGCTGGAGGCTTCCCCTCCAAGGGAGGTCCCAAAGAGATTCCTGCACCCCCTTTAACTTCCTTGCTCTGCAATCAGTTCCAACCCCAGGACTCCAGTTTCGTGACGGTGCAGACACAGGGCCTAGCTGTAATCAAGTTGAATTTGGAGTCAGTGTGCCAGTTTCTCATCACTCTCTGAATAGAAATGCCATCAAGGTGCTGATATCATAGGGAGGAGAAGTGACCCCCTCACCTGGACCAGGTGGGAGGACAGCTCCCTGGGCCAGGCCGGCTGGGGGAGTTACACTGTGGGAGGAGGGTCCTAGTTAAGAAAGGGAAGAGAATCCAGTGTCTCCTGAGGGCACCTGCAGGAGAAGTCTCTAGCAGGTGCAGGGTAAGAGAAAGCCAGTATTCAGGGTTCCAAGGGCCTGGTGGGTCCCCAGGACACTCACCTGCCCCTTGGGGCTCATCTCAGCCCTCTGGCTTTCCTATTTTCAGCCTTATGTCCTGCTCCAGTGGTACCCCGAGTATGTCATGTTCAGGTGAGGGATGCACCCCCTTCCAGCATGGCACAGTGAGCAGCTTCCAGGGCTGGGAGCTGGGTCTGTGGACCCCAGGGGTAGGAGGAGGATGCCCTTCCTGCCCATGCCCAACTCCAGGTCCTGACACTCTCCTTCCCGGAGCCCATCAGAAGACTCAGGAGTTGGAGCAGCTGCCACTCCTCCCTGGGGACAGGAAAGAGTGCCCCAGGATCTGAGGGCTCTGACTGTAAGGCTAGCAGTGGCACAAAGGATTCCAGGGGAGATTGGGGTACAGCTGACTTGCAGAGGGTTTACCCAGAGCAGCTTGGTGAAGCCACAGTGGGTCTTTGGATGATAGCTATGATGTCACAAAGGGGCCTGGGGGTGGGGGTGGGAGGCTGGCACCTTTGAGCTCATTTCTTTTTAGACCTTAAAGGATGGAGACAGAGGCACTGCTTCTGTCATAACCCCTTTTCCCTTCCCTCACCCCAGAGAGAATATGGGGTGGGTTCCATGACATTTCATCCATTTGGCAAGTGAGTTTGGAGCTCCTACTCCAGGACAGACATGGTCAAAGATGACCATGGCAAGTGCCAGTCTGTAAGGAAATACCAGTTAGAGAGATATATATAAAAAGGAAAAAGTCTATATCGTGATAAGGATTTCAATAAACGTGCGTTACATGCGAGGCGCAGACTATGCGGTCAACCTTCAGAGAGGGGCGAGTGGCTAAGGAGCAAGGAGTGCCTCAAGGTGAGGAATGTCCAAGGCTCTGAGCGGGTACAGAGGATTGCTAGAATTTTTATCAGACTGAGAGCGGGCTGCTGGCAAAGCATTCCACCTTGTGGGAACAGCATTCACATGGCCCTGGAGTAGGCAAAGCTAAAGCATGAGCCTGGGATCAGGGTGTTTAGCTGGGAGATCCGGGAGGAGACAGGAGATGAGAGGTTCCTGACCATCCCCCCCACCACGGATGCTCTCAATCCTGGGTCCCCTTCCAAGTCTGAAGGAATTCCCTCTTTTCTCTCTCTAATCTCTAATTTTTAGAGGAAAAGTGGGTGAACTCCTTCTCCAAACCCGAATCTGAGACTCCACCACCAGAGGACTTTCATGGTGAAGAAGAGGAGGAGGAAGAAGCAGGGTGTGTCTTCTATTTGCTGTCTCCCCATCTCTGTCTCCCCCTCGGGAGGCCTGGTCCCTGCTCTGTTTGGCTTCTCTGTGCCCCTTTGTGTCTCTTTTTTATTTAAGATTTATTTATTTTACTTTATTTTTTAATTTATTCACCACCCCCCCATGGTTCTCTTGTCTGCCTGCTCATTGTTTGCTCACCTTCTCCCAGAGGCACTGGGAACCGACCCGGGACCCCTCACTTGGGAGGGGAATGCCCAACGGCCTGAGCCACAGCCGCGTCTTCTGGCTTGTGGCATCTGCTCCTTTAGGCATCTGCTCGTTGCTGCAAGTACGGCATGTAGCTTTTGGAGTGGGATGCAGTTTTCTAGCTTTCTTTGTGGTGGGGTGTGGACGTCTGCTTGCCTTCTTCAGGAGGCACCAGGAGGAACCCAGGACCTCCCATGTAGTAGGCGGGTGCCCAACTGGTTGAGCCATATCTGCTCCCCTGTCTCTGCCTCTTAAAGCCCATCTCTGCCATTGCCTCTTCTGTCTCTCTCTCCACTCTGATCCGATCCCTCCTTCCCTCTCTGCACAGGAGCAAGACCCTCCTCCGAGTGCCCAGCCAAGAGTCGACATGGGGGCTGGTGGCCTGGCCCAGGTCCTCCAGGCAGCAGGCACCGTGGTGGGACGACGACGTCTATTTCTCCCTCCCTCCTGTCCCTGGGCCCTGCCTCTGTGGGTGCAGCCTGAGGACAAAAGTGATGCTCCACCCCCGGGCCACACCTGCCCCTCGCTTCACCCCGCAAACCCTCCCCTCCTTGGCACCCAAGGAGGAGACCGCCCCTCCGGGGAGCCAGCCCCAGGCAGAGCCCCAGACAGCTCCCCGCCCAACCTCTCTCAAGGTAGGGCCAAGGTTTCCTCCCAAGGCCAGTCTCCAGGCCTTCCCGCGCTTGTCCTCCCAGGGCCCCACCCCCTCCCGGCCCCTGAGACAGCTGGCCCCGATGACAGTTTGGCCTCTGGTGGTTATCAACGTCCCCCCTAAGAGCTCACCTCTCAAAGGTGGACAGGCCCCCTCTAACCCTATCCGAGAAGGCCCACCGCTCCCCAGGTGGATGTGACGACAACTTACCCCATCTTTTGTCACAATAAATATTTTTGTTAGATTAATAATAGTCTGCCTTTTTCTTCTATCTAAAAAAGAGAGAGGAAGAAGAAAGACACTCTGTTAAGGACTTACTGGCATTCTGGGCACTTTCAGATACATCATTTCATTTCATCCTCACAATAGCACTGAAAGGTAGGAAATAGATCCCATTTTGTGGGTTAGGAAACTGAGGTCCAGAGAGGTTAAGCTACTTGCCAGAGGGGCAGAGCAGCAAGCCCAATTCCCTTTCTCTGAGCCCCATAACAGGGATCGTCCTGGAGGCAGATCAATGGCAATACAATGGACAAGAGACGGAATGTACAAGACTTTGAACTCTATCAGTTGGAACTTGTTTTAATCTGTTAGCTTTCCTTTGCCCAACTGCCCCCATGTCCCCACTTTGAAACCTCATTTCTCCCATGTGACGCTCAGACCCAAACAAGCAAAACTCCCCATTTTCCCACCCCATTCCCCTGCCCAAGATTTGTATGGCACAAATAGGCCTTTTCTCCCTTAGTATTACCATCTCTTCCTTCAAATCTCAGTCTATAACCAATGCCATGTGTTGGGCCGAATTTGAATCCTGATTCAGGTAAGCTGAAGGGGAGATGTATTTGTGAGATCGCTGAAAATTTGAACAGTGACTGGATAGTTGTTGATAAGAAAGACAAATTTTTAAAATAATGGACTTTATTTTTTGGAACATTAGAAAATTTGAGGAGAGCACAGAGAGTTCTCATATACTGTCCACTCAGTTTCCCCTATTAACATCCTACATCAGTGTAGTACATTTACAAACCAATACTGATACATCATTATGAACTAAAGCCCATGGTTTATTCAGATTTCCATAGTTTTGGCCTAGTGCCCTTTTCCTGTTCCTGGGTCCCACATTACATTTAGGTGTCACACCTCTTGGTGGTAACAGTTTCTCAGCCTTTCCTTGGTTTTGGTGACCTTGACTGTTTTAAGGAGTACAGGTCAGGTATTTTGTAGGACGCCCTTCCCATCAGAATTTCTCAGATGTTATCATCATTAGCCTGGGGATGCGGGTTTGGGGAAGGAAGATTACAGAGATAAAGTGTCATTTTCATCACATCATATCAAAGGTACACATCACCATGTCATCACTTTTGATGTTAATCTTGATCCCCCGACAAGTGGTGTTTGTCAGGTTTCTCCACTGTAAACATACTTTTTCTCCCTTCCCAAACTGTACTCTTTGGAAGGATGTCACTAGGAATATCTACCTAAATTATTTGAAATTCCTCTGCATGGAAGAGTTTTCTCTTCTCCCTCATTTATCTATTCACTCATTCATTCATTCGTTTATCCATTCATATCAGTGGACTCATGGATATTTATTTTATATTTTGGATTATAACCCAATATTTTATTTTGTTTCTCAAATTGTTTCAGCTTTGGCCTTTGGGATCTCCTTCATTAGGCTCCTGTGCCCCTTTGACAGACCCTCATCAATGTGGGTTTTTTGTTGTGAGCACTTTCTTACTTTCAGGTACTGTAAGATGGTCCAGGTTCATTTCCTATGTTTCCTGTCCCAAGAATCAGCCAATCTCCAAGGAGCCCTGGTTCCTGCCACTGGAGAATGGTATTAGAAACCAAGATGTGGATGCTGGGAGTGTTCATTGCCACTGGGGTTAAAGATTTCATTTTAATTTTTCATGTGATCATGATACAGAATTTACTTTTTAAAGAGTCTTTTGCCTTTTTAGATACATATGGAATATTTATGACCAAGATATGTCTGCAACTTGCTTCAAAATGGTATGGAGAGGAATGGGGGATCTAGATGAAACAAGGTTGGTCACGAAGTGACCGTTGTTGGGGCTGGATGATGGGGTCCATCTGCTTGAAATTTTCTAGAGTAAACAATTTAAAATTACACAACACTGTCCTAATCACCTCCTCTAGAAGCTGTTCTTGGTTAATCTCACTTGGCTCGGTGTGTGCTCCTAGCTTGGGCAGGACATTTCCACCCTTTCCCAGGTGGAGCACTGCTCTGTAGGTTTCCCAGGCTCTGCTCAGTGCTGGTCTCAGTGTGGGTGTCTCACAGAGGCCCCTGCTGCAGCATTCCCCTTCTGGGGGTGCTCGGCCCCTGAGAGGGAGAAACAGCTCCCACCAACCCTGACCAAGGGCCATGGTGTGGTGGGCACTGTGCCAGGCATTTTCACAGGAGCAGCCTTGGCCTACTCCTATGACAGTCCCAGGAAGCCAGTATTGTACTTACCCCGAGTTTACAAATGAGGAAACTGAGGCCAAGGGTGGCCTACAACATGCACGTGGCTCCCAACAAGCAGAGCTGGTCTGAACCCACCCGAGGGAAAGGGGACCTAGCAATCCACATGTTCTCTGTTCGCCCCTCTCCATCCACTCTCTGCCCTCCTCCCCTTACTCTGCGCCCAGAGACTGGCCGCTCAGGATTGCTTCAACCCGCTCCATCTTCTGCCTTCCCATTGGGTTCGGCCAATGGAGATGCCAGCAGGAGGTCAGAGGACAGGAGAGAGAAGCGGGAGTATCTGCTCTCCCAGCATCCTCACTGCTGTACAGGTCCTGCAGTGTCTGTGTCTCCCTGCTGGAGGCCCCAGGTCCTGGCAGGCAGCCTTCTCCTGCAGCTACAGCTCTCACCACCTTCCAGGAACTCCTAACTCCCCTTGCCCTTCCAGGCGTGGCTGCTGGCAGTTACCACTTAGCATCAGCATCCCTCATGGGTTCCTTCCATCCTGCCCAGCCTTCTGTGAGTGGTCCCTGAATTAAACTCTCCCAAGCCCCTGGGACCCTGAAGGTACACCTAGTTCCACTGAGGAAGGCTCTATGCTCAGACCTAACTACACCTACACGCCACTGTGAGGAAGAGGAGACCAGAAGAGCCCAGAGCCCAGGGCCGGGGGGTGGGAGGCCCTTTCTAGGGTTTAGGTCTTTTAATTAAATAAATGTGCTGTTTCTCCCTTTTCTACATTGCAGCTCTCAGGAAGCCTTCTAACCCTGGGCCTCTGGTTCTTTTATTCCCCTTTTTCCTTATCTCTGCCCCAAATTCCAGTTTCTGGCAGCTTGAGCATCTGTCTCATCTTTTGTCATTTTTAACCTCTCAGTGTCAGTCCCCTCCTTGGTGCCTTCTGGACTTCCCTGCCTCTCGTGCCTTCATCTGTCTGTCTGTCTCTCCCTTCACGACTGACCCCCTCTGTCTCTTTTTCTCTGCTCTGTCTCTGCCCAGCACTGTCTCTACCTTATTTCTCTCTCTCTCTGTTCCCGCCCCTCTGCCTCTACTTTGCTCTGTCTTTGACCCTCTGGCTGCCCCTTTCCTCTCCCTTGGGCCTTTCTCTGCCTGTGGGTTTCTTTGTGGCCTGAGCAGAAGGTCCTGCATCATGCAGGCTCCCAACAGAACACCACTTTCACCCCCATTTGGTTCCAAGGATGGGACTTAAACAAAAGGGATATTCCCAGAGTTAAGGGGAGGAACTAGGAATGTTGAGGCACAGAGACTACCCACATGGGATGCTATTACCACCCTAGAGCTGAAGGGGAGAGGGGAGCTAATGTGCCATGTGAGTCTGGGGGTGCTGGAGCACCCTGCAGGAGTTGCTGTCTTGAAAAGATGCAGCTTCACCAGAGACATGGAGCTGAGCCTCTCCTCCTGCCCTCCAAACTCCTGCTGGCTATTCTCATTGGCTGAATCCAACAGGAAGCCAGAGAGGTCAGCCTCCAGGGGCACAGGGCTGGGTAGAAAAGGAGGGAAGACTGGGGTGGGAATAAGAGACAAACAAGATAACCAGTGCACTGGTTGCCAACCTCAGTCCTGATTGAGCAAACCTTTCATCATCAACTCCCAGGACAAGCTCCCAAGGCCCTCTTAAGCCCTCCAGAAAACCATTGTTTGAGGAGCTGAGGAAGGATGTCTCAGCCCTGCTCTTTACTGACAAGGCCATACATTTCTCAGAGCTCAAATGAGAAGTTGCTGTGATCCTCTGGTTCCTAATCCCTGGGGATTAGGTTTCTGCAAGTGTCCGAAATTCCAGAGTAAGAGTTGCTTATAAAAGGCAAACATTCACTTCTCTCACACATAAAGGAATTTCATATATAGGAAGCTCAGAGTTGAGTGGGTGACTTCTAGTCTATGGCTCTGTCTTCCTCAGTGTGACTTCCACCTCACTGTCTAATAAAGCTGCTCAAGCTCCAGTCATCACACCTACATTCCAGTAAGGTGCAAAAAAAGGAATCACAAAGAAGGATCCCCTTTTGTTTAAGATTTCCTAAAAGCCCTACACACTTCCATTGACATCTGATGGGCCAGAACCCTGTCTCATGGTCATGCTGCACTTCAGGGGAGACTGGGAAGTAGAATCTTTATTCCAAGTAGAAACATGCACAGCTAAGAATTAATTATTGTATTACTAAAGAAGAAGATGAGAATGGATATTGGGGTAGACTACTGCTACAATCGAATGATTAGGTACTGCAGGATTCAGGGGAGCTGGGAAAGCAAGGGGGAGGGGGTACATGTAGCCAAGTATCAAAGGGAAAGGAAGACACACAAATCTCTCTCTCCCCCCTACTCTTCCTTCAGGGAACCTCCCCCAGGAAGTCTTCCCAACAGCTGCAGCTGGCATGAGTTTTCCTTCCTGCTGCAGCACTTGTGGCCACAGCTTGGCTCTCACATATTCTCCACCTCCAGGAGGCCAGGACCAGCAGTGGCTTTTCTCTCCTTCACTTTCTCCATTTCTCAGCAGCATTTACAGAATCAGATGCACCTTCCCCTTGAAACGTTCTGCTCTCCTCGATTCACCATCACCCGTCCTAGCCCACACCTACCTCCTAACGTCACTGACCTGTCTTCTCTCCAGCCTCTACCTGGTGCCCTTCCTCCAAGCCTAGGTCCAAAACCTTTTTCCTTCTCCCACTAGACTTTTGTCAGGTGATCTTATCTAGGACCAGGAATTTCAATATTCTCTGTCACTTAAAACCCTAAAATTTTATCCCCAGCCTTAAACTTCCCTCCTGATTCATTTCTCCTACTGTTCACTTCCCCTCTTCATGGACATCTCAAATGTAATATACCCAAAAACAGAGTTTGGGTTTCCCTCCCCAGACCTCCTCCCTCAGGCTTTCCCCTCCGGAAATGGCACTTCCATCCACCAGAACACTGAAGCCCAAAGCTAAGACAGCCTCTTTTATTTATCCCTTCTCCTCATCCCTCATCTCAAGCCCTCTTCCATCCATCTTCTACTCACCACTTTCACTGCAAACACCCAAGACCAGACCCCTCTGTTCCAGCCTGACCTCTGCTCAGCCTTGGCTAGTCGCCCTGCTTTCACACTTGTCCTCGCCCACCCCTTCTTCATAGCGCAGCAAAGCTGATCTTAGAACATTGATCACATGGTGCCACTCCTCTCTTCCCAATAGCTCCCAAAGAAAATTCCAGCTTCTCTCTGTGGCCAACAGTATCCTACATGCACAGTGTGGTATCTCTCTCATCAATCTCTTTTCATTCCCTGCACTCTTGCCACACAAACCTTTTCCCCCCAGTTCTGCAAGCAGGCTAAGATCATTCCCGCCTCGTTACCTCTTCTGCTTGCCATGCTCTCCCCCAGCTCCTTCTCTGTGGCTGGCCACCTGTCTTAGCCCTTTGTTAATTTTCTTTATTTCACCTGTAGTTACTTGCAATTATTTTGCCATTGTTTTACATGTCCTTTTCCTCACTTTTGTCTCTCCCACCATAGAAGGGAAGCACCATGAGAGCTGGAAATGTGTCCATCTTCTCTAGCACAGTTGGTCCAGCAAAGGCCTTGGCACACAGCAGATGTTATTTTTTAAATTGTTGGATCAATAAATGCTCTCTGTCTCTATCCTGCATCATGCCTAATTCACTGCCGAGGAAACCACTGGAACTTGGTCAAGACCACCCACCCAGGGGCGGATGTGGCTCAAATGGTTGGGCATCCGTTTCCCATATGGAGAGACCTGGGTTCGATGCCCGGAACCTCCCGGTAAGATTTTTAAAAAAAGAAGAAGAAGAAGAAAAATATAGAAGGTGCACAGGCCGCCAGGCCCCCGTGTGTGGGTGCGCCAGGCTCCATCGAGCCATGCAGCAGGATGATGACGTAACAGGAGAGTGACACAAGGGGAGAGCCAAGACGAGACGCACCAAAGAACCAGGAACTGAGGTGGTGCAGGTGGCAGAACGCCTCTCTCCCACATCGGAGGTTCCCAGAATCGAATCCTGGTGAAGACAGGAGGAGGAGGTTGAGAGGTGAGGGCAGGAAACAGACACAGAGAGTTTCCCAGCGAATGGACACAAAAAAACAGCAAAAACGGGGTGGGGAAGGTGAGGTTAAAAATGGATAAAAGTAAAACAAATAAATAAATCTTAAAAAAAAAAAAAAAAAAAAAAGACCACCCACCCAAAGTTTCCAGTTTTTCAAAGCCTCAGTGCCTAGGGTTTCTTTGAGCTTCCTCTAGGCTGACTCCCACTAGGCAAACTCTGCCTTCTCTCTCCCTTCTGCTCTCCACACCCACAACACAGATTCACCAACAAGCCTGGATTAAAGCATCACTTATAAAGCACTCACTATGTACCAGGCATAGTGAGTTCCCACTACCAACTCCATAAGATCGGCATCTTCCAAAAGAAATACCATGGCATTCAAATCCAGGATTAATTTTAACCAAATAGAACATGAGAAGATTTCTAAACGCTCCATCCCTGTAGTATGCTCCCCCCGCCACCCTTGACACCCCATTTTGCCCTTCAGCCTGGGGGACATTAGTGCCCCCCATAGACAGATGAGGACTTGTCTGGGGAGGGGGTTCTAGTCATCTTTGGGAAAGGGATGAGGTGAGGGGGGATCCAAAGCCAGGAAGGTGGGAGGAGGGGAGTGCAACAAGTGGTAGAGGTGGGAAGCCTGGGGTGGGGGCACTTTGGCAAGGGAGGGCACGGCCTAAGAGGGAGGATTCAGGAATTCAGGGTCCATTCCTACTCTTCGCACCCACCCACCCACCCCTGCCAAGGCCAGCCTGGGAAAGGGAGTGGGAAGGGGCCCTGCCACCAGGAGACCCTTTGTACTGCCAGCTTTTTGCAGCAGAACAAGCCTCTCTCTAATCCGCAGCTACAGACCTGTACGGAATTTGCCTCCCCGCTCCCTGGGCCTCAGGTCCAGAGTGCAGGAATAGCAGAAGGGGAGGGTGGGGCTGGCAGACCCTTGCCCAAACCTTAGACCCTGGTCCTAGCCCAGCCTGGGAGGGGAACAGTGAGGGCAGGGGCAGCCAGGACCAAGGGGCGAGGTCGGGCGGGTCCCTGGCAACCCCTAACAGCTCTCCCAGCTGGCTGCTAGGCCCCTCACCTGCCTCACCTGGTGAGTTTGCCACCTGAACTCAACACTCACCCTGCGTGCCCTTTGCTTCCTTGTTTGCACATCATCTTCCTATCCTGCAACAGGGGAAATGTTGCAGACACTGGACTCAGAAGACACTTCATGTCCCAACCTTGTTTCTCAGTAGCTAAGTGGCCTTGGGCCTCTCAGCACCCCTGATTCCTCCTGTCTAAAATGCTTATAATCATAATTGCGAACACCAGGCTGACGTCGTGACGCCCTAGTGAGGACCCAGGGACAGAAGTTCTGGGAAGTCAAAAGCATCTTGCAAACATTCTCTTCAGGGCTCATTTCCAGGGGCTAGAATCCCTAGTGAGCTTCCTGGAGGAGGCGGCTGGGCTAGAGCTGAGGGGCCAGTAGAGGTCACTGTGACCGGGAGCTTGCTGGCACTGGGGGGAGGGCTGCCCAGTCTGGAGAGGACCATGTGCTGTCTGTGTCCCAACACCTGCCCTCCCCAAACACACACCTTCCCACTCTACCTCTTGTCCCTCTCAGCCCCAAGGCCTCTCCCACCCTCTGGGCCCCTGCTGGCCCCCCAGGGTGGGCTGGTCTCCCCTGCGGGGGAGGTGGGGAAGCGGAGGCCGAGAATGGGCACTTCAACTGGGGCAAATTAACACGTAGGAAAACACCCCAGCACCTGGAGAAACAGGAGCTGGGGCTGGGGGAGGGCCCCAGAGCCTTGAAAGTCAGAACCTGAAAGGAGTGATAATTCACCCAAGTGTCCCGCGGCCTCCTGCCTGCTCCCCACCCCCGCCTCCCAGCCTCTGGTTTCAAAGGCCGACAAACAGCGCACTGTGCAGGGTTGTGGCTCCCTCGCTAAATCTTCCTGTCTTCAAGTTCTTGTAACTTGAGCTGACAGAGCTGACCCTCCCTCGGAGGCCTTCAGCGTACAAGACTGAGGGAGAGGCAGAAAGGAGGGGAAGAGAGGGGGGAAGGAGAGAGGGAGAGCCAGGGTCCGGCTGGGGCCTCAGCCTTCACCTATTCTGGACTGGGCAGCCTTTGGGACCCCCCCACTCTGGCCAGTTGTTCCCTTCCTCCATTTTAGGGGTCCTTCTGTGGCAGAGGAGCTTTAGAGCAGGGGTTCTTAACAAGGGGTCTGTGAAGTTGAATTGAAATTCAGAAAAACATTATTCTTGTGGGGACGTGTTAGTGCGGGTATGATATATTTATTAAATAATACACAGGATAGTGAGGACTTAGTAAGGGGTCCGTGGTTTTCACCTGACTGGCAAAAGGGTCCGTGGAACAAAAAAGGTTAAGAGCCCCTGCTTTAGAGGAAGCCTTTGCTTTGGTGCGGATTCTGGGTGCTTCCCAGTGTGAGCACAGTGTGTGTGTGTGTGTGTGTAGGGAAGGGGCGAGGCGTTTGGGTGGCTGTTGTGAGCTCACACCTCAGCATGTGGAAAAGACATTTTCGTGCTTGAATTGGGAGCAGACAGAACATCAAGGCCAGTGACCCCCAGGCAAAGGAAACAGGGAGGAGCCTCCAGCAGCTGGCCCGGGCAGTTCCTGGCCTGAGATGGTGCGGAAGGTGTTCCCGGCTGCCCAGAATCCTGCTCCATAGCTCTCCTGATACCCGACGATGCCTGTGAGTGTGGCGTTGAGGAAGGAACGGAGGGCAGGAAGCCCCACACCCTCTTCCAGGTGGGGAGTTTCACCTGGAGGTTTGTCAGGGAAGCCCCCATTGGGATTTTTGGTGGGAGGTCCTCCTCTCTGCCACAGTTTGCTCAAGGCACAGGGTGGGAGTGGAATCAGTGAGCATACGGGAGCTTGAGGTTCCCAAGGACAGCAGAGGACATTTAATTAAGAATGAGCTGACCCAGTGGAGGAGGAAGTCATGGTTTTATGGGTGCGGGTAAGGATAGCAGCAGAGGTGAGGGGCAGGGCTGGGGCTACAGCTGAGAGGGGGTAAAAGAGTATGTGTGAGATCTGAGGGTGAAGAAATAGAGTCATGGAGGAGGAATTGGGTAAGTGGCAGGCATCCTGGTAGGGGTAGACGTAGAGTTGGAGTTGGGGCTCAGATTCTAAGTAGGGGGATGTGTTGGGAACAGACATAATTTTAGGTTCAGAATTCATTCGTCAATCAACAAGGATTAACTGAGGACCTGCGTCATACCAGCCACTGTTCTTTGCTTGCTGGAAATATAGCAGTGAGCAAAACCTAAAAACTGGTCCCTTGGAGGTTGCATTCCAGTGGTGAATGCAGATAATAAAATAAATAGGTGGACAGGTAGTATGATAAATGGTGGTGAGTGCTATAGAGACATAGTCGGGAAGGGGTTAGGGCGTGATGTGGGAACACTGCCGTTTTACAGATGGCCCACTGGGAAGGTGACATTTGAGCAAAAACCTCAAGGAAGTGAAGCGAGCTAAGTAGATGCCTTGGTGAAGGGGTGACGGACATTCCTAGCAGAGGGAAGAACAAATGCAAAATCTCTAAAGTAGATAAATACCCAGCATGTGCAGGAACAGCAAGGAGACCAGTGTGGCTGGAGGGGGTGAGGGAAAGCAGGGGGAAGGCCAGAGAGGTGACAGGGGTGTGGACCACAGGGGCCTTGTAGCCTGAGAGCTGGGGTTAGGGTTGGAAACAGAGCCAGGCTCTGTCAGTTCCGTCTCCTGCTGAGAAAAAGGAAAACCGGTGCACAGAAGCATTGGCAGCCAGCATGGAGGAAATGGGTAGAGGTGGGAGATCATGGAAGGGGCAAAGGAAGCAGGTCCACCTTTTCCCCTTGATGAGGAGGGCCCTCCAGGCCTCTGGTTGTTCTTGGGTATCTAAGTGGATCCCTCTCCCTGTCTCATCCAGTGTCTCCCACTCCAAGCAAGAGATGCCTCTTCACTTGGAGCTTGTCTTCTGGAACTTTGTCACCTGCCCCCTCCCCATTTGTTTGCTAATAAAAAGATGTTTGGGGGGGGCTGTCTGTTTTTCCTCCTCCACTCCTTCTCCTATCGCCTGCATTCTCTTTCCCTTCTCTCTCCTGCCCGCTTGCTCTCTCTCTTCCTTTTCTCCCCAAGAGCTGATGCAGTTAATTGGAGCGTCTTGAAAGTGCACATTAACACACAAAGAGCCAAGGAGACGTCTTGGCAGCGAAATATCATTATCACTTCTTGAGCTCCAGCCAAAATCCCCTCGCGGTCAAAACACAATTCTTTAAACTAAACAATTAAAGATTTGTGCAAGTGTGGCTGCCATGCGGTATCAGGCTGGGAGCGGCTGCCCTGCCAGTGTCAGCAGAAGTTAACGACCTGTTCCAGCAACCAGCCAGGTGACGGGCCCGGCAATTCCTGGGAAGAAGGGAAAACAGCAGGCCTGCCGCGGGGGCCCGGCCAGGCCACCAGGAACAAGCTGTCCTCTGCCCCAACCCCCCATAGCCATGACCTTAGAGACCCCCAGAGGACCCCCAGGACCCCCAGCCCTGGTCCACCATTCAAGCACACCCCCCATTTTAGAAGTTGGGGTTCAACCTTGACCTCACAGTCACTCTGGACTCAGCTGGTATGGTGTCCAGTCCCTTCCAGAAGTCTGAGGATTCTGAAACGCCAGACCCCTAACCCTTTTCCTGGCCAGTTCCTACATGCCCATCTTCCGAAGCCCCATGCCCTGGAATGTCCCCTGTTCCATTTCACTCTGGAACTCAGGTCACAAGGCAAAAGGCTTCTGAAGCTGGCTTCGCTGTGCTGCCCAATCCCTCAAAACCCTCTCCTTCCTTTGTAGAGCCCAAGATCACGCCCGCCCTGTCTGGCTCAGCGCTGGCACCCATGGCACACGGTCACGCACTGGCCGCGACGCATACCACACAGCCTGAGTTTGGAGAACAGAATGGGGATGCTGGGGCCCCCACTCCATCCCTGACCCTCCATGAAATTTCCACCCTTCCCAGATCTCAGTGAGGACCCCATGCATGTCTCCCACCAATGTGTGCCGAGTAACTGTGGTATTCTCAGACAAGCCCCTGCCTCTCCCTGGGCCTCCATTCCCGTGCCTAAGCCACACAATTTGGGCTTGATATTTAAGATTCCTTCTGGTACAAAAATTCCGTGGGTCTGTGATTGCACACACCAAATCACAAGGCACGTGTGTGTCTGTGTGTGGGGCTGCCGGTGTGTTTGGGCAGCCGATAGAAGCTTCTCCCTCTACATTTGGATAAGTTGCTTTTGTGCTTTGCGTTTCAGCAAACTAATTCAATCAAAGATACTCGCCGTGCCCAGGCGAGGGAGACTGGGGAGACCAGGGAAGGGCCCCTCCATCTCCAACTGTCTCAGAAAAGAGTGTCTTTCTCTGGACTGCCAAGGAAGCTTGAGTCTAGTGGAACAGACTCTAGAGGCAGACAGACTGAGTTCAAGTCCCTGTTCCCCACTCATTAGCTATGTGACATTGGGCAAGAAGCTTAACCTCTCTGTGCAACACATTCCCCATCTGGAAAATGGGGTTAACAATAGTACCCACCTCACAGGGATGATATGAAGATTAAATGAGTTACAATATGGAAAGTACTCAGAACAATGCCTTGCCCATAGAAAGCACTCAATGAATATTAGCTATTATTTTCTGTGGCTCTTCTAGTGGGAACCTGTGTTCTCCAAAGATGGCCTCACAATTAACCATGCTTCCCCATATCCATATTCTTGTGCCATCCTCTCTCATATTAAATCCAGGCTGGCCCGGGGTAATCAACAGAATGTGGTGAAAGTGATTCTGTGTGAGTTCCAACCGCTAGATCAGAAAAAGCTTTGCAGCTTCTGCCTGGGCCTCATGACAGGTTCACTTTATTCCAGGGTTTCTTAACCTTTTTTGTTTCACGGACCCCTGTGCGAGTCAGGTGAAAACCATGGACTCCTTACTAAGTCCACACTATACTGTGTATTATTATTATTATTATTTTTTTTTTTTTTTTTTAACTGGGAGGTCCCGGGGATCGAACCTGGGTCCCTCCATATGGGAGACAGGCGCCCAACCATTTGAGCCATATCCGTCCCCCTATACTGTGTATTATCTAATAAATATATCACACCTGCACCAACACATCCCCACAAGAATAATGTTTTTTTTGAATTTCAATTCAAGCTCATGGACCCCTGCTTAAGAACCCCTGCTCTAGAAGAAATCAGGTAACATGTAAGAAGTCCAAATACCCTTAGCACACCATGACGCGAGGAAGCCCAAGCCAGCCACATGGAGAAAAAGAGAGAGATGCGTGGCCAAGCACTCAGCTGCTTCATCCATCAGCGGAGATGCTGATTTAAGGAGCCACCTGGACAGCACCCAATCCAGGCTTCAGGTGACTCCAGTCCCAGCTGCCACCTGACTGAGCCACATGCCAGATCACAAGAAGAACCGCCCAGCTGAGCCCCATCCACCCACAGAACAATGAGAAATAATAATACATTTTTTAAAAGCAACTAAGTTTTGGCGTGGTTTGTTCCAACTGGAACAGAGCCTTCTGTAGACCTTAGAGTCAGAGTTGGAAAGAACTGTGGTGATCTGAATGTGAATCTAATCCAAATCAGGTCACAATGCCACATGCCTTCTCTAAACCCCACAATAGTTTCTCATCACATTTTGAATAAAATGAAGAATCTGCTCTAAGGCCTACCATGCCTTACCTGCTCTGTGCCCCCACTCTGCCTCTGACCTCATCTCCTACCACTTCTTCCTTCCCTCCTTCTGTTCCAGCCACTCTGATCTCCTTGCTATTCTTTGAACATGCTAAATAGCCACCTGCCTCAGGGCCTTTGCTCTTGCCGTCCCCTCCTATTTGCTCACAGTTCACTCCCTCACTTTATTCAGGTCTCTGCTCAAATGTCACCCCCTTCAAGAGACCTTTCCTGAAATAGTAACCCCAGTCCTTCCAATATCCCATCCTCTATCCTTACTCTGCTTTGTTTTCCCTCAGGTTACTCATGGCTCCCTGACATTAGATTAGATATTTATTTATTCATTCCTTTATTGCCTTTCTTCCTTCCACTAGAATGTAAGCCCCACGAGGGCAGGGATTTTGTCTGTCTGGTTGACTGCTATAGCTCCAAGACCCAGAACAATGACACATAGTAGGTCTCAGTAAGTTACTGTAGAACAAATGAAACCTCTTTATCTCAGGGAAGGGAGCTGAGGCCTAGCGATAGGATAGGAACCTGCCCAAGGTCACGTAGCTGCACAGCCTCTGTCCCAGGTAGCCCCCGTACATTCACATCCCCTCAAGACCCCCTCTCTCCCTCGCCAACCAAGTGGCAGCGGCTGTTCCTCTCTGTCACTCATGCAGGCCAATAGCCCTCAGCTCTTCCAGTTGTTTCTGTCAAACAGTATTTACAATAAACTTTGTTTGAACTTTTGTCTAAGTGATAATAATAATAACATGATAATTATATGGAGTATAATGTACAGCCAGCTGTATTTAATTAAAGCTGTAATTTCACTAAGGGTTTCTGGAAACAAAGTAAACCGCAAGGGTTGTACCACCCATACCCCTATTTGGGGATTACATCCGCATGGAAGAAGTGCGGCTGGAGCGTAGGCCCCAGAAGCCAGAGGCCGCCAGGGTCCAGGTTCGGGAGTCTGGAGCACGCTCGTCTGGGGGCCACGCGGAGGGTGGGGCTGGAGTGGCCTCAGGCCAGAGACTGAGTCTAGAGCCTCTCAGAACATGTGCACAGATTTCTTCTAACCTTTGCTGCCTCACAGGAAAATAGCTTGTTTCTAGAAGATTCCAGAAGATGCCAAACGGGAGCAAGGAAAGTGGATCGGAAGGGCCAGCTGGCCTTACAGACAAGAGGCCCATGAGGTGGGGCAAGTGGAAGGCATTAGCGCCAGCTGAGGGGCAGGCAGCCCAGGCATGGATTCATTCAGCAAACTTGTACTGAGTTTATATCACATGCCTGGCACTGAGCCAGGCACTGGGGTTAAGGAGACAGGCTTTGCCCTCCTGAGCACTTGGCTGAGCAAGGAGACAGCCTCATACACCAACTACAACAGAGACCCTCAAGAGATGATTAGGCAGCTGAGTGGCTGAGAGCTCAGTGTCTGGGACCGGAGGACTCAAGTTCAACTCCTGGCTCTGCCCTTCTGAGCTGGGCATTGCTCTGTGCCTCTCTGTGCCTCTCACATCGGGCTCTTATGAGGATTAAATGAGTGAATCCCTATCAAGTACTTAGGACAGCAACGCCGGACCTGTAGAGAGGGTCAGTAAGTGTTAGCTCTTACCATCGGGTATTTCGGGGAGCACAGAAAGAAGAGGGATTATCTTTTGACCTGGAAATAGATGACCAGCTGTCCTTGTTTGCCAGGGACTAAGGGGTTTCCTGGGATGCAAGACCTTCAGTGTGAAAACTGGGACAGTCGCAGGAAAACTGGGACAGCTGGTCACCCGACCTGGAAAGTCAGAGCTGGGTCTCATAGAGAAGGTGACATCTGAGCTGTGCACGTGCTGAGGGTGACAAGGACTTAGCTCAGGAGAAGGGAGATAATACATGGAAAACTATAAGCCAAGGGCCTCCAGGTCCAGTCAGTTGTGAACACCGGGTGTACTCCCAGCCAGTCACCTTCCTCTGAGCCTCAGTTGTCCTATCTGTAGCCTAATGGGTTGGACTGATTGCTCTCTAGAGCCCTTCCAGGTCTGCCATCAGAGAAGAGAGGGGCTGCAGGAAAAGCCTGGTGGGAGGGCTCATGGGTCACCCCACCAGCCCCCAGCATGTGTACACACGCACATGGGCATGCAGATGTATGTACTGCACACACATGTGCACACACATACACACTCAAACACACTGACAGGGCAAGGGTACAGAGCAGGAGGGCCGGATTAGTAGGGTTAACCAGAGAGTACGTTTTAATTGTCTAAAGAGACTTGCTGCTGCTGCTGGGGGTGGGGGTTGAGCAAGATCTCTAAAGAGATGCAGAAATATTCCTGGGTAATAAAATATCCCCTTTTCAGTGTCAAAGTTAATGTTCCAGGCCTCAGGTAAAACCGGCTTCTTATCAGCCACGCTCTCCCTGGAGAGGGAGGCAGCCTGGGCTCCCCTCACCCCCAGAGGGGGGGTGGGGCTTGGTGGTCGGGGAAGGCCGCGCTCCCTCTGTGATTCCACCACTGTCCCCAGGCCTGGGGAGCATACTGCCCACTTGTCATGGTGTCTCTGGTTCTGTTTGTCCACCTGCCTCCTTCTGTCTTTGCTATGAATGATGGTTCATTCTCCACCACCCGCCCCTGGCACCCTTCCCTCTCTCCCTTGCTCCTTTCTTCTCCCTTCTTCTCTCTCAGATTGTTCCTTCCACCTGTCTGCCCCCATCCCTTCTGAGTGTACCTGTCTGTGACAGGGTTTATGTCTGACTGTTCTGCTGAGCTTCTGTCCCCTGAGGCTGGGACAGGAGGTTGGAGGCCACACACACTGTCTGGGAGCAACATGAGCTCACCGCACACCGATGCAGCCCATGCGGCTCTGCACAAGCAGATGTGGGGTCGTCAGGGGCCTCGCCCCCTGCCCGGAGATGCCTCCTGCACCCCCTGCATCAGCACTGGGCCCCGAAGCCGCTGGCATGTGCCGCGGTGCCGCACTGGGACTCTGACAAGCCGCCGGTTAAATATAGAGCTGCGTATGTAAGACAGGGCTAATTTTAGCAGGAATGTGCTGGAAACTTTCTGAGGGCTCCATTCTCTGGCTGTCTCCCCTGTGCTCATCGCTGAGGTCTGGAAGTGAAATTGCTGGTGCCTGCTTCTCACCTTCCTGCATCTCTCCCAGTCACTCCTTTTCCCGACTCAGACCCCAAACGCTGTCCCTGTTCCTCGTCTTAGCAGCACTCTGTCAGCATGAGTTTCTAAATCCCTTGGGTTCCTTCTCCTTGGCCCTCCAGACCCTCACCTCCTAGGGAGAAATAGCCAGTCAAGTAAAATTTTCCATCAGCCTATCCTACCCAAGTGACTTGTCCTGCCAGGAAGGAATACACCTGCCTGGCTCACATAGTGACATCCCCTATCAGTGGATAAAGTGCTGAGTGCTTTATAATGAGTTGCTCATTTAATACTCACAACCACCCTCAGGTAGGTGTGATGAATAGCCCCACTTTACAGACTAGGACACTGAGGCCTAGAAAAATTCAAGGATTCACCCAGGGTCAATCAACACCACAATGTTCATTACCAAATACATTGTCTTTTACAAGGAGTAAATTTACCTCTTAAACCAGAACCTGAGAGGAAATGATGGTTAGCACAAAGGAATGAATGAGGAATGGTGGAACCTCGAGAACTGTGATTCCTGAAGATCTTTGGGATGGGGATGGGTAAGCCTCTCAACCTTCCCAACCAGGGGCCTAGGACCACAGGCCATGCTTCTCCCCCACCATACTCTACATTTATTCTTGTTCTGATCTTGTCCTGCTTTCCCCTTACCCAATGAAGCAGCATTTATTGAGCAACTACTGTGTGCCCAGCACTGGTGCAGGTGCTGGGCTGCAAAGATAAATGAGTCAAAAGCCAGGTCTCGGCTCTGAAGTCTCCGTGGACTAGCTGGTGGCAGGTTGGATCCCAGAGTAAACAATTAGCTGAATTCTCATTGGTAAGGATGATAACAGGAGAGAGGAGAGAAAAACTTGACACCGGGAAGGGGCTGCTCCTCCTCCCCCCATGCAAGAAACTCCAGAAGGCATCAACTCTTCCTCCCCATGTGCCTCTGACTGCTCTCTCTGGCAGCTCCAGAAAAATGCCCTGTCTCCCCACGGGGCTGTGTTACAGCGCTACATGGTTGTTGTGTTTGAGTGTGAGGACGCTTCCCTGTAATGAGGATTAGAATAGCAACGAGGAGGATGACATGCTGTAGTTAGAGAGCAACAGATCCCGGAGGAGTGCGGCCGGCCCCCCCACCGCTGCCGCAGCTGCCGGGGACAGCGACACAGGCCAGACCGTTAGCCCGTCCAGGAGCCACTGGGCAAATGCCCCACTCTGGCTGCTGTCCCCAGCCACCCCACTCAGGAGAGGGTGCTGGAGCAGCTTACAGGCCTCAGGCTCACGCCCTGGCATGAGGTGGGGAGGGGACCTTGGGAAGGAGTGGGGGACACATTTAAAATTGCAGCCTCCCCACACTCCCTTTTCCTGCTTCAGTTTTCTCCACAGCACTAAATTCTTTCTAATATACAATATCAACTGCAGATTCATTTCCTTACTGTCTCCTTAACTAAAATGTGAACTCTATGAGGACAGAGGTTTTTTTTGTTCCCTGCCACATCTCCAGTGACTAGAACAGTGCCTGGTGCATAATAGATGTTCAAGAAAGAGTTGTTGATGAGCAAATAAATTAGGGCTTCTGTGTGCTGGGTGGGCTCTTGGTACCCATGGGATTGGAGGTAGGTGACAATTTGGCATGTGTGATGTGTGGGAGAGTTGTGTGTGTAAGGTGGTTGTGTATGAGTTGTGTGTGAGTTATATGTGTATATAACATGGGTGCATGTGAGTTGTGCATCAGTTGTGTGTGTGAGTGGGGGGGAGTTGTGTTTGTGAGTTGTGTGCGGGGGCTGTGTGAGTTGTGTGTGTTCGTGAATTGTGTATGTGTCTGTGAGTCGTGTGTGCGTTTTCAGCCTGGTCATGGACTCCCTTCACACCATTCAGCTGCCATCTGCTCCCACCCATCTCAGATACTGGCCTGGCTCTCCTCGAGTGAACACACCCGGGGGAGCTGGCGGAGGGTGGAGGGGTGAGTCTGCCAGCTTAGGATCTGGCTTGAAGATCCCTGCTGATGCTCTCTGCCCGCCCCCATGTCTCTAGGACTGACTCCACCAGGGCTGTGCCCACATCAAATCACGCCCCTTGGCACCCAGGTTGCCGAGACAACTTCTGAAACAGAGGCTGCTACCGCTGGAGTGGACACCACCCCTGGTGTGGCATTCCCAAGCGGAGTTTCCATCCACTCCTGATGGAAAAGCCAAGACTCACGGAAAATAATAAAGACGGCCAATCCTTTGAATAGTACCTGCTATGTGCCAGGTGTTGTTCTGAGTTCTTTACAATTCTCCCAACTCTGTGAGGTAGGTATTGTTGGTAGAGATGGGAAACTGAGGTACTGGGGGATGAAGTACACAAGCATCCAGAGCCTGCCTCACCGCATTCCTTATGCCCCAACTCCTCCTTCTCTCCCCACTGCCTGAGGGCTTCACCCAGATGAAACGGTGGACTCCTGCCCTCACCCCTTCCCTCGACAACCCACCGCTGCCTATCACGGGAGAAGGAATGGGCGGGGGGAGGGGGGGCGTTTGCCGGAGCCGTCTGCATTCTCAGTCTCGCATGCAGGTTCACCAAAGCTCCCCTGCCCTCGGCAGACACCCCGTCCGTCCAGTGCAGAAGGACACACACAGTCACTTAGGTACATGATGACCTAGACTAACACTTGGGCCTAGGCCCACACAAGCCACCGCTGAGTGGGTGCCCACTGGCCTCCACGCAGGCTGCTCCTGCTTGCAGCTACCCTACACCCAGCGGTGCACATGCATCCCTGCACGTCACATCCTGAGCCTTTCCCTCCTCGGGGCCCACCAGGAGCTGTCAGAGGAAGCCTCCCTGAGGGTAGAAAGACCCCCAAACTCCTTCTGGGGCTTTGTCCCCAGTCTCCACTCCAGTTCACTTCCCAGCCACCATGGCACTGTCCTCCTTCCTTCCTCTCTCCCTCCCTCCCTCCTTCCCGCCTTCCTTCCTCTCTCTTTCTCTCTCCCTCTGCCCCTTTTTCTTTCCCTTTGAGTAAACACCGCCCTGTTGTGGAGGCCCGACAAGTTCCCGGGGAGCTGCACATTGCCACCTGTTGCTATGGAGAAGCCTCTTTATCGCAAACACTGGGTAAACAGCTGCTGCTGGGAGCCCCTTTCTGCCGGCCAGGGGTTTATTTGGAGAAAGTCAATAAGGAAAAATAAACATTCCCGGCCCTGTGTATATACAGCCTTGGGACTAGTCCTCGGCAGCAGTCCCCAGAGGGTCGTGCACGGCTGAGCCCCACCCCCGCCTCTGATCCCAGGGTCCACCATTCATTGCTGGGGGCGGGGGTGAGGCAGCCACCTCTCTCCGGAAGCAGGTCCCTCTGCCGGCTGCACGCACCCCACCCTGCCCAGGCTGGGCGCAGGGCTGAGGGTTTGGGGCTCAGACCTCCACTTTGTCCTTCTAGGAAAGGGTCTGAAGCACCTCCCTGCCTCGTGCCAGGTCCCTCTGGGGGCTTTCTAGGGTCGTTCTCACCACTGAGGCTTCCACTGGGCGCCGGAGTTCCTGGGAAGAAACACGAGCAAGTCGGCTTGATTAGGCATCTCTCGCTGGCAGCTTAGTTTCAGCTAAATTCAATTTGTTAAGTGTTTTGTTATACAACAGTCCACTCGTTCAGCACATGTTTTTTTAGCACAGGGGTTCTTAACCAGGTGAAAGATTTCAGGGGGTCCGTGAGCTTGAATTGAAAAAAAAAATCACCTTTTTATGTTTATTTTCTCTGACCTCTCACTGAAATCTAGCATTTCCCACACTTATGAATGTATGCAATAAATAAATTACAGTGGTATTCATTTCACCTGACTGGCAAAGGGGTCGTGGACCAAAAAAGTTTAAGAACCGCTGTTTTAGCAGCTACGACTCTGGTGAGGGATTCTGCCGGGCTGAGCTGGCTCCTGCCCTCATGGTGCTTATAGTCTAGTGGAGAAGCCAGTTAGTGGTAATACTGCAGTGAGTTCAATATTTACAGGGGTGAGAAGTGCCGGGAGCTGTGAGAATGTACAGAAGCACTTTCCATCGGAATAACATCTATCACATGCATTAGCTCAGTTAATCCTCAGAACAAGGCTGGGAGATGGATCCTACTGTTATTCCAGTTTTACAGAAGGGGGCAGGGGGGCAGTCACTTACCTAGTCAATTAGCTACTAAGTGGGAGACTCTTGGGATTTAAACCCAAGACTGCCCGAGGCAGAAGTCCCAGGCTTTTAACTACTGTGTAATGGTGTCACTTTTTATGTGTGCAGGCTGACAACAGAGAAACCACAAGGAAAGGCCCGGTGAAGAGTTTCCAAGGCACATGGAGACGGGCCATGACCAGAGAGCCTGATGAGGAGCTCCCTAGTCCTGCAGGGGATATCGGTGTGGTCCAAGGATGAGAGCTGGGAATCAGGGATCAGGATGCGCCTTCGCGGAGTGTAGAATTTAGAGGCCGGAAGAGAGGAGAGTTCTCTCAAGGACCGGGTTGGGCTTGCCCTGGCTGGGGTCAGCAGGCACGTTGGAAAATGGGGAGGAGCAGGTCTCGCTTCTCGCTCCTGACCCCCCGTACTTCTCCCAGGAACTCGTCTCCACCCACACCACTCCTGCTTCCCGCCAGGGCCTCCTTCTCTCTTGCCTGCATGTCTACACAGCCTCCTTCCTGGTCTTCCTGCCCCCAGTCTTGTCCAGCTGCAATCCACTGTCCACCAGCCACCAGGATCTTCCAGAAATGTAAAGCTAATATCTAATCTTGTCACCACTCTCTTCTTTGCTGGCCTTGGGCTCGTCTTCCTCAAGTCCCAATGCATTGGTCCCTCCCCGGCCTCTGTGCTTTGCGCTTACTGTTGTCCTTGCCTGGAATTTCCACTTGACCAGGCCATATTCCTTCACGAACATTTAGTGAGCACCCGCTATATGCCTGACATTGTTCTGGGCCCTAGGGACAAAACAGGCAAAGATCCCTGTCCTCAAGGAGTTAATATCCTAGTGAGGGATACAGTCCAAAAACACAACAAAGAATAAAACATATTCAGTATTAGGTGGTGCTGCATGCTATGGAGGAAAGCACAGCAGGGAAGGGGAGTGGGTAGGGACTTGAGGCCACTCAGATGATTCTGGGTGAGATGGGGCTCCAGCGAAGGGTGTTGAACAGAGGGTAACATGAACCTTCTTAAGTTTTACAAGGATCCCTCTGGCTGCTGTATTGAGACTAGACAGAAGGAGGACAGGGTGGAAGCAGGAGAGGAGCAGGCCATATCCTGCTTATCCTTCAAAGCTTAGTCTTGGGGAAGCAGATGTGGCTCAAGCAACTGAGCTCCCGCCTACCACATGGGAGTTCCCTGGTTTGGTTCTCAGTGCCTCCTAAAGAAGACAACAAGCTGGTACAATGGACAGGTGTGGCAAGCTGACACAACAAGAGACACACAAAGAAAAACATAATGAGGGAAACAACAAAGCAGGTAATGGAGGTTCCTGGTGCCTCCTAAAGAGGATGAGCAAAACAGCAAGCAGATGTGACAGGCAGGTGTGGCAAGCTGATGCAACAAGATGATGCAACAAGAGACACAAAAAGAAAAACACAATGAGAGACACAACAAAGCAGGGAATGGAGGTGGCTCAAGCGATTAGGTGCCTCCCTCCCTCCCATATCAGAGGTCCCGGGTTGGGTTCCCAGTGCTCCTAAAGAAACAAGGAAAATGAACAAACACAGCAAGTTCAAACAACGAGGGATGGGGAGAAATAAATAAATTAAATAAACCTTAGGAAAAAAAAGCCCAGTCTTGGCCTTGTCTGGGTGAGGGTGCTCTGTCCTGATTCCTGGAACACACTTTCCTTATAGAGGTGCTAGTCCTTGCCACACTCTGCCAGTGTAGTCTGACTGAATCATTTGCTCTCTCTCTCTGCACGTGATCTCTGTGGCTTTGGCCCAGGATCTATCCCATAACAACCACTCAAATCCATTGGTTGAATGAATTAGGAATGTCGGTCTAGTTTACCCATGAGGTTCTTCCCACTTTCCCAAAAGTAGGTCACTTCACCGTGACTCCTCCCTGATATCCCAGAGGGAAAAGCAATGCAGTCAGCCCATTTGAAAGATGGGGAGAGGGAGATTTGAGGGGTATTGATGAGGCTCAGGTTTACTGATCAGAAACAGACTCCTCGTGGTTCCCACTTCCCCACAAGACTGGCAGGACCTCTGTCCTGGGTACCCACTCTTCCAGACCCAGCCACCCAGTTACTCCCCGTTGGAGCAGAGCCTGTGATCTGCTTCCTGGCCCTCTCTAAGAGCCTCTCTTGGGGGAAGCCAGGTATGAGAGGGCACCCCCTCCGGTGCCACCTGTCTGGCCAGCGTGTGTCTTGGTTTAACGGAGCAACCCTGCAGGCCTCCAGGCCTGGCATCACTGCCTGTCCCAATGCCCTCCACGCCCACCTCCCCTAGCAAGGGCTCTGAGGAGGACAGGAGCCCCACAGAGCCGTGATCTGCATATCAGGAGCAAGGGAATTAACATTCCCAGGCTGTAATTATACTTTCTGCAGATGACACCCAAGAAAGCATCTTTTTATAAGAGCAGGTAAATTGAAGGCTTATGGGATTGTGGGGAATGAGTATATTTTTAGCACACTCCCCTCACTGCCCGTGAGTGCCAGAACTCGGTATTGCCCTGGCACTGGTGGCCTGAACTGAGGCTGGCAACTCAGGATGGTGTTGAGGGGTCATTGACAAGGGGATCTGGGAGGCACGGAGAACTTGGGCCAAGTGAGAATATAGGAAAGAAGCCTGAGAAACTCCCTCTGGTGGGAGAATTATGGGAAGGAGTCATTCATGAGCAGAGAGGAAATGCATTTTTAAAATTATATATAGTAATAGTAATAATAGTGATGATAAAAGTAGTGATAGCTAATCCTTATATGGCACTTATTAAGTACCCGGCGCTGTTCTAAGGGCTTTTTATATATTAACTCTTTGTGATGGCTAAATTCACATGTCAACTTGGCTAGGTTATGGTGTCCAGTTTTTTGGTCAAGCAAGCACTGGCCTGATTGTTACTGTGAGGGTATTTTGTGGATTTAAATCATTAGTCAGTTGACTGCATGTTTGGCTGATTACATCTACAATCAACAAAGGAAATTGCCTTCAGCAATGAGAGAAGTCTCCTGCAATCAATTGGAGGCCTTAAAGGGAGGACTGATGATTTCAGCAGTCAGAAAAAAGTTCTATCTCTATTTCAGCCAGCCAGCTTCTTCTGGGGAATTCATCAAAAGCTTTATTGGAGTTCCCAACTTGCAGTCTGCCCTGTGGAATTCGGACTTGCCAAACCCCATGGCCACATGAGCCAATTCCTATAATAAATATCATTATATATATCCTGTTGGTTCTGTTTCCCTGGAGAACCCTGATAATATCTCATTAATCTTTACAATAAACCTAAGAAAGAGGTAATGCTATAATCCCATCTTTACAGATGAGAAAACCAAGAGGCATAGAAAATTTAAGTGTAATTTTGAATTAGGCATTGGAGATGCATACAGGCATCTAAATACACATAAATGTTCATTGACTTAATGAGTGAATGAATGAATCCCCTCACTCCTATTCCCCAAATGTTTACAAAGAGGGCTAAAGCTTAGTCAATCAGAAAGCTCCGATAGTTAGGAAGCCCCTCCCCTTTGGGGTAGACCTCTGATCCTGCTTCCTGTTCCTTCCAGGAGCCTGAATTCCTGCCGCAGCAAAGTCAGCCATTTTGGTTGGTGGACAGCCTCACCAGGTTCTTAGGCACAGAAGACCAGAGCAAGAGGTGGTGAGGAGATGCTTGAGGAGTTGAGGGAAGGCTCCCTGGAGTTTGCAGGGTCTTCTGCCCATTTAGGGAACTGGTTGGAATAATAGATCTGCTAATATGGAGAACATGTGGAAGGAGAGGAGAAGGGGATAAGGGCTTCTTAAATGTTGCCCACTGGTAGCTGCTGTCTGGGGACATCCCTTCTCCAGGCAAGGACATCAGCATAGAGAAAGAACAAGAGAGAGAGGCAGGAGGAAAATGTGATTTTTAATGCAAGCCTCGGTAATCAGCTATTTGTGATGGAATTTTATCTGTCCTGGTCTCTAAGGGATGAAAAGCGGGAGTGAGGGAAGAGGGGTCAGAAATTAGTATGCAGAAATATCTGATCAGCCAAAGTAATTTTCTTTAATAATCGTATTCATACTGCCTGCTCTCTGCTCACTAGAAGAATTAAGTATTTAATAGTAATATATTTCATCTGGCAGTGGTTCCGTTTCGTTAGGAACCATGATGCCTTGTTGGGGTACGTGGGTGGGTGGAGGTTGGAGGGTGGGGGTGGGGCAGGGTAGGAGGTACCAAAGAAAAAAGAAAAAGACATAAGTGAGCAGGAGGGAAGTGGGCATGTATGGGCAGGAAATGAACTTGAAGTGGAAGCTGTATGCCAGGGTGACACGAGCACGCTTCTGAGATGCCACTCAAGTGCTGGACTTTCCCACTTCTGTCCTCTGGCTGCGGCTCAGATGCCCCCGGAGGCATCTGACCCAGTCCCTCAAACTTTATATCTAACCTCCAAAGATAGGTCCTCCTTCCCTATCTCTGACCTGTTTCTGGCCCCCAGCCCTGAGACCCTCTCCCAAAGACTTGGCAGGAGCTGGGTGGCCAGTCCTGCCAGGGGGGAACCACACTGTGAACTCCGAAGCCTACTCTGGCCCCCATGTCCAAGCTTCCAGAGCTCTGTGGGCAGATTCTTGGAGCTGCCCCCATTTGTTTTCTAGGCCGGAGGTGAACATGCAGTTCCTGGCTCATGCCTGAGCAGGACTGCTACAGAGAGAAGTAGCTTGTACTGCCTGCTACAGAGAGATGTAGCTTGTACTGCCTCTCTGCCCCGAGGCTACAGGAGCAGTGTGTTTTAGCTATTATGTGATTTTTTTTCCTCAAAGTAAAACTATTTATTATGAGAAATTGTAAATAATGTATGTACAGGCTTCCAAACATCAGCATTTCCTAAAATGATAGCAATTTAACACAATATAATGAAAGATATATATGCATTGTTTTGAGGTAATTCGTGGCATGGTTTTATAAAATATAAGACACAAAGCAAAACAAATAACAATTCTGCAAAGAATTTGAATAAAGAAGGATAAGATGTAAAGTATAATTTGATAATTTTTGTACAGGTTAGGTTTTTTAACAAATCAATTTTATTGACACATTTTAATAATGCATAAATCCATCCAAAGTATACAGTCAATGGCATTCAGTACAATCACATAGCTATGCATCCATCACTTCAATTGTTTCTAGGGTATTTTCATTATTCTAGGAATAACAATAATAATAATAAATAAGAACCAAACAAACAAACAAAACTCATCACCTTTCAGTCTTTCTATTCCTCCCCTGCCGTACATAGCTGTTATTCTGTTTCCCTCTCTAGTTTATTTGTATTTATGTCTTGTAAAAACAGTCTTACATATGCAATATTACCCATATTCATATTTTACATGAGGTTTCACTATGTTATACAGTCCCTTATTACATTTTTCAGCTTTCCTTCTAGTAATATATATGTCCTTAGACTTTCCCTTTCAAACACTGTCGTACCCACATAATAGCTTTGCTAGTCACAAACACCATGATGTGCTCTCACCATTTCCATTCATTTCCAAAAATTTACAAACAACCTTTTAACCAATTCTGCACAGACTAACCCTCAGCTTTCAATTCTCTACCCTCATTCTATTCTCTGGTGACCTATATTCTAATTATTAACAAATTGTGGTATATACACACAATGGAATATTATACAGCAGTAAGAAGAAATGAAGTTGTGAAGTATATGACAACATGGATGAACCTGAAGGACACTATGTTGAGTGAAGCAAGTCAGGCACAAAAGGACAAATACTGTATGACTGTGCTGTTATGAACTAAATAGATTATATAAACTCATAGAATTATCACCTTATTTTAATAGTTAAAAAGCAGGCCCAGCACATGCCAGGGACATAATTGATGACTCCCAGCACTTGGAGTGCTGGAGGCACTTAGAGAGGCTCTTTGCCTCCTCTGCCAGGCTCCCTGAGCTCAGCCGCCCCAGTGGAGAACAGTGGTGAAGAAGATGCAACCATATTTGCCTGAAGAGATGGAGACAAAGAGGGGGAGGGTTGAGCTGCAGATAGCAAAGTTCAGTTTCTTGCTGTTCTTTTAAGAGCAAACTCCACAAACTGATGTGCAGTGATACTGGCATTTCCAGGCGCCTGACAGGCTGGAATTAAACACCTGTCCATTAAACTGACAGCCCCAGGAAGGAAAGGGAGGGGAGAAAAGGAGGAAGAAAGGAGGAAGGGGGAGAGGGCTGGGAACCCAAATGTAGTCTGGCTCCTTCCCTGCGGGAGGCAACGTCACTGCCCAAGAAAGAGAGAGAGAGAGAGCGTGAGGGCACCCAGAGTGGGATGCAGGCCCTGCACACAGTATCTCTAGAATCTCTGGGTCGTTTCCTTGTAGTTTCTGGGGCAGAGTGCAGGCAGGTAGATAGCAAGCTAACATTCCAAACTGGACACTGAAGGTGGAGGAGGAATATGTGATGCCCCCAAGAGGCTGGGCCAAGGAAAAGCCAGGAGATTCATCCTCATTTGCCCAAAGCTCCAGCTCAAAGACTCATCAGGCCCTGGCAGCCTCCCTGGCCTCCCACCCCCAGGATCTTTGTCTGCTCTGAACCCCTTAGCCATGTACCATGCACTAGCAACCCACCCTGAGACATCTCTTATTTAACAACTAAGTGGGTTTATCCTGGCTCCCCAACTCAAATGTTAACTCCTAGAGAGAAGGAAGCTTGTCTTGTACTTCACAGATGCTCCCCCACAGTGCTCGGTGCATACCAGTAGGTGGGGCTAGGGTGGGAAGCTAGATTTATGGATAGCTGGGGCTGAGGGATGAATGGACAGATGAATGGGGGGATTGGTGGGCAGATGGATCAAAGCAATGCTGATAGTCAGGTACTATATATCAGTGTGCCTGTACTAGTTATTAAACATTAAAAATTTTCCATACCGGTTAGTAAATAACTGTTGCCCTTAGCCCACCATGTGCTCCCCGTCCCACTATCCCAGCCACGACCTTGAGACTTGCTGGACCTCCCCATGATCCAACAACTAAGGGGTTAGCACCCAGCCCAGCAGGGGGCCTCAGGACCCTGCTTCATTGCTATGGCAATGGTCCATTCTGATTGGTCAGTATATATGCTTATTCTCTTAATCAGCACCCCTGGGTGGGTAGGCGAACACAGGCCAGGACTGAGGGAGGGAAGGAATGTCGAGATTAGGTGATTTTAGGGAAGGAAGAACTGGAAGGAAGTAGATAGGGCCAGAGGGGCCAAATAACTGTCAGGAGGCCAGGTTTTGGTTTTTTACACTCCCCACCCCCTTGAGCCATTCAATTAAGCTGTCTAAGCCTCAGTTTGCTCACCTCTAGAGTGAATACAGTTATATGCCCTGCTTACCTTAGAGGGTATTTGTGCCCAGTGGAACCTGTCACTGGACCCTCTGGCCATTATTCTTTGCTATGAATCTGCGCAATTCTCAAATAGATGATAAGCTACTTGAAAACAAGGATGCTGCCTAAAACATCTTTCTAGCCCAGAGGGTGCTGGCTAAATGTTTGTTGAATGGATGGATGCAGGAGTAATGAAGGAGTGAATGAAAGTGAGCACGGACTCCAAGAATATAATGGGGGATTGCAGATGGGGAAGTTATTATAAGATGGGCTGGGGAGGAGGGGAAGGAGGTGTGGAAAGGACCCTGCCCAGAATCAGGCAGGAGCTTCTTCGTGCCCTGGCCAAACCCTCACATGCCACCCTCCCTGCCCTGGTGATGCCCAAGCTTCGGGGACACCAGGTGAGCATGAGTTCTTAACAGAGAGCAGGCCTCTGATGCCACAGGACAGATCCAAGAGTCTTCCCAAGGTACAACTCTGCAATCTCTGGAAGCCCCAGGTATGAAGCAGGGGGAGCTGGTCCCAGAGGAAGAGAAGAGGAAGCATCTGAGGAGTGAGACAGGGAACCAGAGAGGCTAGGGGGACCAGGCCAAGCCAGAGGAGCTCAGAACATCCCACCTTAAGTTTGAACCCTGCCCCTTTGTGCTCCTCCTGCCATTCAGCCTGTCCCTTCTTACTTCCTCAAACCCAGCTCTGCCCTGCCGGCTGCCCCTTCCCAGCTCTCTCAGCTCCCCTTTCCCCCATATCTTGGGCCCATTTGGAAGGGACCTCAGGCCCCACACTCTGGAGAAGAGCTCCCACAAGATCTTGGCCTTTTCCTAGCTCAGTACCACACAATTTAGCACTTAATTATTGCCCATCTTGTATGGGTCTCCATTTGCTCGTGTGAGTGTGTGCTGCACGTGGGGGTGATCTCCCACGACATCTGTCACCCACCAATTGCCAGGGTTGATACAGCTGCTCAGTCTGGCTAGGCCATTATTCTTTTCTTCAGGACTTCCAGCAAGCTGTCTGGAAGCTGCCACAAGCAGAGGGCAGCTTTCTGAGCCAAAGTTTGTGAGTCTCTCCACCCCCTACTAGAAAGCACATGTGTGCAAGCATGGATTTTAGAGCCAGACCGGCCTGGGTTCAAATTTCAGCCCTGCCATTTAGAGCCTGTGTGGCTTTGGACAAGTTATTTAACTTCTCTGAATCTCACTCACTTGCCCTGCCACCCTTTAAAGGATTGTTTTGAGGATTTGATTAGAGCAGGGGTGGGAAAGGTCTTTACAAACCAAAATGATACACAAATGTCCAGGAGCTTTGTTGTTGTTATTGGTATCATCCTCATGATCACTATCGGTTTAGTGCAGCTGAGAAAGCAGGAAGGGGCAAGGGCCGGATCTTATTAAAGTCTTGCCATGGAACAGAGTGATAATGTGCAGACATCTAGGAGAGAAAAATTCTTCACCATCTGTTTGTGTTATAACAGAGCCCTTTGAAGCTCCTGCAGCCCACACTGGCCCCTCTGAACCCATCCTGAACCCCTCAGGGTCCGCGTAGGCACCACTTATCTTGACATTCAGCCGTACCCTGGCTCAGCCTCTTCTCAGCCTCCTGTGTCTATGTCTCATCCCATGACCAGATTGTACGTGTCCCCTGTTTCCAGTGTATCGCTACAGCACTTAGCACTGCGGGATGGGGGGGTGGACACACAATGCATGAAGGAAAACAGAGAAGGAAGGAAAGGAGAGAGGGAGATGGAGAGAAAGAAAGGAAGGGAGGGAGGGAAGGAGAGAGGGAGAGAGGAAATAGTACTGGATTTGGATCCAACCCTGGCTCTACCACTCTCACTAATTTGAGTGGCCTTCACCAAGTTACTTAACCTCTTAGTACCTCAGTGTCCCCATGTGATATCAAACCTCCCAGCACCTTCTGCCAAGAGTTGGAGAACCAGAGACTTTCAGACCCCATTTCCAGCTGACCATTTCCTCCACTAGACCTATCTGCACAGGGAGCCAGCCCTCTGATGTTCATTCTCAGGACCTCTGGGTCTCCATAATCTTCCCCTCCCCACTGGCCCCCAGCCATATCCTCACAGGGGCACCCCAGCACCAAGCCTGTGCTTGTGAGCTCACAAGGAACCACGGGACATGGACCTTTCTCTCTGCCGTAATGAAACCCTTTAATCATATTCAAATAGGTTACTGTTCAGGGGGAAAATAGAAATATGGATTTGATAGCAATAAATTTCCCTGGCTGGCTAAGCCCAGTTCTTAATTGTCCTGTCCCAGGGCTCGCACATTTCATTGTTCGTTAGGTGCTTAAGTCCCCACTCTCATTTTGTGGCGGTGACATTACCGTTGATGGCTCTAATACTCTCATAATTTGAAAGGGGATTTGCATGATAGAACGCAGAGTATTAAAAGAAAAAGAAAAAAGGGAGAGAAAAAAATGGGGGGGCAAGATGGGAGGAGGAGCTGGGGAAGGGAAGGGGGGTAGCAAGGGGGAGGGCTGGGGGAGGGAGTCAATCTAGCTTTCACTTTAAAAAAGTCACTTTCTTCAAAGTCAAATCATTGTTTTCATTAAAGTAAAAAAAAAAAAAGGAAAAAGCCGAGACTGCACATTGGGCTGACTGGGCACTGGTATTCTCCTTATTGTTCCTAATGGTTATTAATTATTATTATCCGGCAGTGCAGGGCTCTGTGGATGTGATGTCCCCAATGTCCTTGGGGTGGAGTTGGTGGGGGGGGGCATCCGGGGAGGGATTGACTCTGAATGGGGAGGTTTGCTCCTGGGCCACAGGAAAATGCAGATGCTCACCTCGTGGCAGAGGCCAGTAGGGGCCAGCCTTCAGGTAGGCAGAGGTCTGATGGGGTGCTTTTCTAGAAAGAAGGCCTCTGTGGAAGGAACCCAAGCCTCCTGGATCCTAACCAACTCTTCTTGGGTTTCCTAGAAGTCTTGTTATTCCAAAAGCAGTGATTTGGACATAACCAGCCTTGCTGGACACAAGATACTCCCGGTCACTGGTAGAGTCTTCTGAGTTTTGTTTTGCTTTTAAGAGGTACTGGGGATTGAACCAGGGACCTCGTACATGCGAAACAGGTTCTCAACTGCTGAGCTACACCAGCTCCCCCGCCGGAGTCCCTTTTGCAAAGTGAATTCCCTACCTCACCTTCACCCCAATCCAGAAATGGAAGGTGTCATGCAAGTTTCCAAAAGGGCCTTTCCTAACTCTGACATTGGCCATTCAGGGCCAAGCTGCCCTTCCCTCCCAGCTGAGGGAGTCTCAGGGTCCCAAGGACACTTTCCCCCCTCCTTAGCATCTTTCTTCGTAGGGCTAGAAGTTCCAGAAATTGCTGCAGCCCTGGGTTTCTGGGGTTTGGGGGTTTGTTAATCCAGCTTTCACTGGGGTGATGGAGCTGTGTCCCATGCAGGACTCGTCCCAGGATTTCTTGAATCTCCTCAGTCATGGAGAGTGTGTGTGGCTTCATCTCCTTGTGGTGTGAATGTGCCGGGGGAATTCTGGAGGGAGCAGGGCATGAGTGTGTGTTGGGGGTATGATAGGGAGTGAGTGAGGTGCAGTGCCCCTCTAGGCCCATGAGTTCAGGGGGATAGGGTCCCTGCCTCCATGCAAACCCCCAGTCTTGTCCCCCTCTAAGCTTCAGCATTACCCACTGGGCCAGGCTGTGAGTTGCCCACATGCCCCTACACCCTTGTGCTCCTGCCACTTCTAAGTACCTCTGGGCTGAGCCTCACCTCCCTCCACTTCCCAGGGACACTCTTCTGGATTAGAATTTTAAATCAAATAAATTCTGGGATTGGGAAAAAAAAAAAAAAAAAAAAAAAGCTGTCTGCAGAGAGACTGCTCTCACTTGTTCTTCTCCCTCTTTCTGGGCCTGCGGCTGGAATTCAGGATACTGGGAAGGAGCATCCTCAGGGCCTCATTGGCCCACATGCCCCCTCAGCCTTCTGGGTGAGCTCTGTTCTGTCTGCTAGCCCACTCTGTTGCCCCTCTCACCAACTCCTACTCTCTGAGCCCAGCTGCTCCAAGAACCACCATCACACTGTGGACACCCGGTTTCTGAGGGGTGGGGCTGGAACTGGCTTTCTCAGACAGAGGGGAGGGAAGAAGGCATGAAGGATCAGTGGGAAGTAATCAAGACTGCAGGAAAACACACACACACACACACAAATCTGACACTATCCTAGAGCCTAAGCTCTATGTGCCAACACATTCCTCCTTTTTTTTTTTCCCTATGAGGATGGGGGGGGGGGGAAGGATAGATAGGTGGCAGCCCTGTCCTCATGGCTTTCCGCACACAAGGATGATGGAATGCCACAGACCCAGCCCCTCTGCTCCCCAGCCTGGATTCATAACATTTTAGACATAAAGGGTCTTCAGAGGTGCAGTCTGAAGTCTCAGGGAAACAAACTTCATGCTGCCTCCCCCATTCAGCCCACCCCCAAGACCCCCAAGGAGAAGCTGTCTCCAGGAAAGGGGGGTGCAGAGAGACAAAGTGATTCTTAAATATTTTCCTTCTCTGCAGTCACTCAGGGAGGAGGGGTGAGGGGCGAGGGAGGCTGGAAGGGGGGACAAAGAGGGTTTAATAGGCTCCTGTGACAGCACAGTGTCCACATTGGGAAAAGATTAATGACGAAAATTAATCGCCTGACCTTTCTTTCCAGGAGCTGGAGGTGAGGCGGGCCATTAAAGCCTCTTATGTTGTAATTAACGTTGGAGGGGAGAAGAGAGCTGCCTTCAGAATGGATGTGATCATTTAATTAGGCTTAGGCGTAGGTGCCACAACAGGTCCGGAGAAGTCATAATTTAACTATAGCTTTAAATTACACAAGCAGAGTGGGGATGGCAGAGTTTAACGGCAGGAAAACCTGCCGCGGAGCTCCGGGAAACAATTAAATAAACACCTCGCGTGAGGGAAAAAGACAAAGTGACAGAGAGACAGACAAAGAAAGTGGTAGGCACTGACAGTGAGCCAAGTGGGCAAACCAGAAGGACACAGGGGAAATCACAACGAAGAGAGGCCAAGTGAGGAGTCAAGTGAGGGAGAGTAAAGTAGTGATCCCCAAGAGTTAGTGGTGTCAGGGGGATGTGTATGTGTGTTTATGTGTGTGTGCATTCTGGGGCGAGCGCCCAACAAGATGCAAAAATTCCACAAACACATCCCGACCTCTGAGTACTCGTGCAAAGGCACTGAGGAAGCCAAACATCTAGTGCGTCCTCGCCTTCCTGGTGCGCCCCTCACCCCATAGTCCCCCTAGCCGAGCTTGGGCGAGACGAGGATGCCCTCCTTTCCCAACGCGGGGGGACAGGCGAGGCCCATTTTGTTGGGGCGCAGGGCGCCGGGTGCAAAGCCCAGCCGGAGGGCTGTGGACCAGCGAGGTCGGCGCGGGCCCGAGGAAGTTCAAGGCCGGGGCACTGCGCCCCGCTGAGGGGTAATGACGCGTCGTCTCCCGGGCGCCACAGCCACCTTGTTGCTCAACCTGTGGGATTAGTCACTCGGGCGGGAAGACCTAGCCGTCGGAAAACGCGAACCTAGCGCTTCCGCGCAGAGGGGAGGGAAGGAGAGGGCTGAAGAGCAACGTGCGGAGGGGACAGGAGGGGCGGGCGGCCGAGGCCGGAATGAAAGGGCAGATGGGCGAACCGAAAGGGGAGCGGGCGGATAGAAACCCGGCCGGGCTTGGGGGGAGCGCTTTTATAGAAGTGCCGCTGCCCGCTTTGTGCAGGGGAGCGGGAGTGGTCGGCTCCGTTGCGGGTCGGCAGGTGGTGTCTGGAGGGAAGGATCGAGGAAGGCTCAGGGTGGAGCCCCTGGACACCTGTGTTCCTGCTCTGCTTTAGACTCTGGCCACTGTTGGGGTTTTTCCTGGGTCTCCAGCGACCGCGATGACCTCACTTCCCCCCACCCCACCCCTCACCCCGACTCTTTTCAGGATGATGCCTTTCGGGACTAGAGAGGACGCTCGGAGCACCCAGCACCGAGAGACCGAGATATGGAGTTGCTGCGTGGGGTTCCGGGGCGGGGCGCGGGGTGCTAGGGCCGGACTTCTCTTATTCTCCGCGGGGGTCCCAGGTCCTCCAGGCGTCCTGTAAAACCCAAGTCACCAACCCTTAAGGCCTGGTCCGTGGGCTGCGCCTCCCCGCCTCCCCCCCTCCCCCCCCCATCCCCTTTGGGTTGGATGAAGAGAGGCAGGGAGGAGGGAAGACGCCGCACCACACACCCAGCCCACTCATGGACCCTTCCCAACCCCAGAAGCTCCAGCTACAGGACCCTGCCTCCTGCCCCTCCTCCACGGGAAAACACAAAAGCAGATACCAAATGATTGCTGTAAAAACACTTTTTCGTCCAGAGCCCTGCAGAGTTTCCATTTTGATTAAACATCCACAAATTCTCCAAATTAGTGAACCTCCTCAACTGGAAGTTAGTCTTTGTCCCTCTGGTTATTTGATTGCTGATTGATTGACGAGTCTCTCTGTTCTCTCTCACAGGTCAGAACTCTGTCCTAAGGACTCCCAGCCTACGCTGGGGGCAAAGGAGGCGTTGTGGCCTGGAGCTGCTGGAGAGAGCTGAGGATGGGACTAGGCAGAGGTGCGGGGGATGCCAGCTAGGGGGTGGGGCTGCCCGGGAAGCCTGGGGTCATCTCTTGATGGTGCCCTGGCTGCCTTTGCCGTGTGACTGTGGAAAGGGCCCCAAAGCCCAGATCCAGAACTCCCCAGGTCCTGAGCTGAGTCAAGAGGGAAGTTAAAGGCAGAAAGATGGGGAGTGTGTAAAATTGTGGGAAGGCGGAGTGGAGTGGAGAGGAGATGCAAGGAGTGGAGGGAGGGGAGTTAGTGAGTATCCAGGTGAAGAAGGGGAGTGGGAGCAAAGGAGGGGGATGGAGAGCAGAGCAGGGTGGAAATTCCAGCCCAGACCTATACTTGAGTGTCCTCTCTGAGGAGGTGACAGTTGATGGAGAGGCCTACTCTGATCATTTCCTCTCCCCACTCACCTCCAAATCCTTTTATATCATGGCCCTGGTTCTTAGCACTACCTGGCAGCACCCCGATTATTTCTTAGTTTATGTGTTTGTGGCCTCCCTCCCCCAGCTAGACTTTTAGTGCTAACTGGCTGCCTGGCTCACCTGCTATTCGCAGGGCCTAGAACGCTGCCTGGCCCTGGTCTGCTAAGGAAAGGAGTGCCTTACAATCCTGTGTTTCTGTGAGCTCCCCTCTCCCCATGACCACCAACTGGGCTTGGCACATAAAGAAGACCCCTCCCCATGTGGGTTCCTTAGATCCTGCTTGGCTCTTCCTACTTTCTATAATGTTTCTTTCTCTGCGGAGACTGAAGTTGACGGTTTCTGGGTGGGGAGAGGCGGCCAGGATAGAGGGCTCACCTCGCCAGCAAGTAGCCTGTCCCAAGACCCTGCCAATGCGTTCCTGGAAAACAGAGAGGAAAAAGCCATTGGGAGACCCAGCTTTTCAAAATGGACGGCAGGGTCATCCCCTTTGGAAAAGATGGACAAGGCCCTAGGGGCCCTGCCTGAAAGAATTTGGTTATGAGGAGCCTGGGAGTGGGGGGAGGGAGGTGGGGGTCTGCCTCTCCGTGAGAACAGCTTGCAGCTGGCCTGTTTGCTCTGTTTGTTGGATGGGGGTGGGGCGATAAGGGCTTGGAAACAACCTTAAAATAACCTCCATAATTCCTTAGGCGCTGCCAGGCCTGGGCACTAGGGCCCAGCTTTGGGCTTGTGGACTCCTCATGTAGCACATGAAGGGGATGGGGTTCGGGACCAGTCCTGGGATGTCTGTCTGTCTGGTGTGTGCTATGCCATTGCAGTGTCTCCAGCCCCCTGTGTGCTCTGGATGAGCTGAAGTCAATGTCAGCCCTCTCAGCTGACACCACAGGAATAAATAATCCTGTGACTTGAGTTAGGAGGCAGGGCCCCAAGGAGGCATTGCAACTGCATAAATCCTGAAGAGATGGACTCAGGTGGGCCCCACAGAGCACCCAGGTCACTCCCTGGGCACTATAAACTCCTTAATTCAACACCTGCCTCCTCCTCCTTTATTCGTGCCTGGTTGTATCCCATGCAGGAAAGCTTACTCCTGGAGCCCTGTCTCTGTGCCCCAGATGGAACCCGGGGATTCCCTACAGAATGGGTTGGTGCCACAGCAATCCCTAGACTTTCTCATTCTTAGACTCCATCTCCCTGTCACTCCTCTCCTCATCTCCCTTTCAGGTGCCTCCTCCCCAGTACCCCCCAGCCCCACCCTGCAGGGCACTCACCGTCAAGCCAGAGAAGCAGGTCTCTCTCTTGATGAGCTCACCCCAGCCCCTACCCCCCTCCTGCCCACCACGAGGGAGGGTGCAACCAGGCTTAGGAATCCACAGAGGCTCCAGATGTCAGGCCTTCCATAGCTGAGCCTCTCTATGTCCCAAGGGATGACTGACATTTGCCTTGAAGCCTACCCTCTTTAATTGCCCTTCTCTGATCCTTCTCTAAACCTGGATTTGCACTCCCACTCTGCCACCAGCCCTGGGAGCTTGACCTTGAGCAAATGCCTTCCCCTCTGCCTATTGTCTGTCACATTACCCAACCCAGTTCCTGCGCACTGGGTTGTGTGATCTTGTCTCTCCAAAGGAGTGTCTGAGCTTTCAAAGAGGGGCTTTTTAATCCCAGAGTTTTTGTCATTAGGTCGATATGTGAGAGTGGGGGAAATTTCTGAACAGAGGGACTTTCTGATGGATGTCCCCTTGTCCATTCTAGCCCCTTTCAAACAGCAGAGATCTCCCACATGGCCCCTCCAATTTCTACCATCGACACCCCAAACCCAAAATGGTTGGGACTGGAGTTTTTACATGTTTCCAAACTGAGGGAGACCGACCGAAAACTGCTGAAAATAAAATAATTTTCCATTCAAACCTTAAAAGAGCATATCACTTCTTCATTCCTTCAGCCATCAAACATTTATTGGGCACGAATGGCATGCAAAGCACTGGGCACTCACAAGGAGATGAAATCTAAGAGAAGACGCAATCGAGATTCCAGCTGTGTGGTCCATAGTTCACAGTCTAGGAAGCCATTATAGCGATTCACTGAGATAAAGTAAAGACATGGATAGGCAAAGGAACGGGATTGGAATAGAGAAGGGATAAAGGGAGAGTTAGGGTTCTCATCCTTCTGTTCCCCACAACCCCAAGAAGCAGATATGTCCTCTCTCCTGCCAGGAGATGTTCACTGTCTTTCTCTCCACTCCAATTGTAACTTCTAGGGTGGACCTGAAGCTACACTTGCAAGTCACAATTTCAAGGCAGCTGGGTGTTCTGCAGCTCAAAAGATTCATGAGCCACAGACAGGCAAAGGAGTCGCTGTTCATTTGGAAAGATTAAGCCAATGGCAATGCTAGTCAGAGGGTGTTCAGAACCCTGTGAGGGATGTAGAAGCAGAGTGACCTTGTGCTGGGGTGAGGCAGGGGGCAGTCAAGGAAGGCTTCCAAGGGGAGATGGTATTTGACTTGTCTTTTGAAGACTTTTCCAGACTGGCAGTCTAGAATAGACTGAGTGAAAGGAGAACATTTTATTGAAGCAAGTGGGAGTAAGAGGGAATGCTAGGTTTTGTAGGATGTTGAACAGACTGGTTTGACTGGAGCTGAGTTGTTAGAAATGGGGCTGGGGAGGTACGTGGATGGAGACTGTTTGGAGAGATGACCTCGAGGCTATATTAGTCAGCTATTACCACAATGCTGCTGCCTAGAAAATCATATGTACACTCCAGGGTTTACAACAAAAAGCATTTGTTTTTTCACTCCTAGACCGTGGGTTGGGTTCAGGTCTCCACATTCTCCTTGCTCCAGGATGGCGATCACAGAAGCTTGAGAGACCAAGCCAAACAGCACAAACATTTTAAAGTCTATGCCCTTGTCATGCACACTGACATGTTACTGGTCAAAGCCAATGACCAAGTCATTGGTCACAAGTCACATGACCAAGCCCAACATGAGTGGGGCAAGAAAGTCGAGTCACCTGCAAAAAAAAAGTGTGTGTGGGGGGAACGGATGTGGCTCAAGTAGTTGGGCACCTGCCTCCCACACGGGAGATCCCGGGTTTGGTTCCTGGTGCCTCCTAAAGAAAATGAGCAGACAATGAGCAAACAGATGAAGGAGCCATTTATTTATTTATTTATTTATTTATTTTTTTAAAGATTTTATTTATTTATTCATTTATCCCCCCCTTGCTGCCTGCGCTCGCTGGGTCAGCCAACCACGCTGTGCGGGCGGGCTTGCCTTCACCAGGAGGCCCTGGGAACCGAACCCGGGGCCTCCCACATGGCAAACGGGAGCCCTACTGATTGAGCCACAGCTGCTTCCCCGAAGGAGCCATTTAAAGGGAGGGGGGAATGTGGGTATATAATCCTATCACTGGGAGTGAAAACTTGGGACCAATTATCCAATCTACCTCAGTCGCTATGCAATGGTCATTGAAAGTTTCAGCACCCTGTGGTGGCTGAATTCCTCAGGGTCTGAGCCTTCTCACAGATACCATTCCACTGGGCCCCCAGTGAACTGGAATGGAGAACATCATCTGACGCCCATCTGCCCTTCCCCATCAGCCCAGAGAGTCTCTCGTGGCCTGAATGTCTCTCTACGTCAATGGGGATTCTCATGTTTGAAAGCAACGTATTTTTCAATAAACAAAGCCCCTAAATGGAAGCTAGCTGCTTCGTCTGGTCTGGAGGCAGACACAGCAGTCCAATCCAGAATGGAGAGAACACTGGCAATACCGAGCCTTCCTAGGGATGTTCAAGGGTAATTCTCACTCTTCTTCCACAATGACTTTAGATCCCAAACCCAAGTTTTTAAAAATGTCACTCCCTGCATTCCAAATGCAGGGCAGCATAGAGTCCTCCAGAAAGTCCTTGGAGTAGGTAAAGTTTGCCCTTTACATGGTGGTGCCCTTGGCACCTGCCCAGCCTCCTTGCCCTCCCACTCCCAGCATTGCCCTGACTGCAAACCACAACTGCCCCATGTCCTTCGACCTGGAATTCCCTCCGTCACCTTCCTCCAATGGGCCCAAGCACACATTTCCTCTGAGTCCCTTCCCAGACCCATTCCCCCCTCCATCTATATTTAGGGGCCTTCTGGACTTTCAACCCCATCTCCTTCTGTGCTTACCCCTATAGTAGCTCTTCTCTCTGTCTGCCATAGTGTGTTTCTCCTCTACACAGGTTGCTTCTTGAAAACAGGTTCTGTGTCTTATTCACCTTTGTGTCTTTGGCACCTGGTGCATAGCAAGTGATCAATAAATATTTCCTGAAGAAAGGGAGGAAGGAGCCTTTTCCTAGCTACAGACAAATTGCAAGGGCTCTGCTAAACTCATTTACATGAAGATGATAAGCTATTGAATTCCAGGGATAGCTAAATAGGGGACAAGTATCTTTGCCCAAAGGACCGAAGCAGTGAAATATCAGGCATTGATCATGGGCTGAGGAGGAAAGATATGTTTTAGCCGGGATCTCTCCCGGTGATGCTCAAACGTCACCATTTGGGGAACTGTCTCTGCATGAGACCCATGTCCTCTGCCTCCATCACTATATCATCAACACCATCACCAATGGCATCCCAGGCACTGAGCCAAGTGTGTTGTCCCATTAAATCCTTGCAGTGACCCAGTGAGGTAGCTACTATCATCATCCCCATTTTGCAGATAAGGAAACTAAGGTCCCAAAAGTTTAAGAAACTTGCCCAGACTCGCAGGACTGCTGAGTAGCAGAGCAGGACTTTGACCTGGGGCTGCCTGACTCCAAGCCCAGATGCTGATCACCCAGCTCTGCAGCCTCCTGAGAGCCAGGGGAACCGTCCTCACCAACAGGCCTCTGCAGGATGACCTCAGAGGTCAGGGCCTTAGGGTTAAGATGAGCCCATCTAAGTCAACAGCAAAGTATATATGAAGGCTGAGGGAAGTGGGATCAGGCCAGCAGCGGTCAGGTGTGTATGCCTATGTGTGTTCACATGTGTGTGCCTGAATGCATGTGTGTATGAGTGTGTGTGCGCCTGTGCTCAGATGTGGGGGCATGTGTGCATACGTGTGCAGGTGTGCATGTGTGTGTGTACATTGAGTGTGCATGCTTATGTCTGCTGGGGAGGAGCTTGCCAATTAGGAGAAGGTAATCAACATGAAGGCTCCTCACCTGGCTAGCACACAGTAAATATTTGTAGAATTGAATTGAAATGCTGAAGAGCACGCTCCACAAAGGTGAGGCGGAATTATTACTATTAGCTCCAAATTGCAGGCTCTTAGCAGACAGGTGGGTGGAGAGTGGGTGACAGGGCTAGACCGCACGACATTGACTCCCTTGTGTGGCCTATCTGAGCAATTGTCCTCCCAAGCTGGCCAAAGCAGGGATTTTGCTACCTGTTATGACAGCTGTAGAAAGAAAAGTTGCAACTGTCATGCAAGGAGGGCTCGGTGGGGGCTGGCCCTGTGCCAAGGGCTCCGCACGACTCTTCTCCATCACGCCTTCCAAAGCCACCAATCAGATGGGGGCCATTATTATGCCCGATTTGCAGAGGAGAAAAGTGAGGCCCAGGGGGGTTGATCCAAGAGAACGTCTACATTGGTACCGAGAACGACTAGAGGATGGTGCATATCCTGAGTCCTCCTGTACAATGCAGCCCAGAGCAGGCTAACAGGTGGTCAGGGCAAGGCACAGAGCTAAGCAGTGTAGAGCTTAGTCAGTCCCGAGTTTGAATCCTGAGCCAGGCACCTCATCTCCCTATATCTCGGTTTCTTTGCAGATGAAATGGGGATAAATAATTGCTCCCTCAGTGGGTTGCTGCGATGATAGAATGTCTGTAAAGTGAATGCTGGAGCAGGTTAGCTATTAATGCAAATGGGCTGAGTTTTTACTTGAATCTAACACTCACTCCTTTTCTCACAAAGTAATGAAATTAGACTCAGAGGATTGGCACGAGTTTAGAAATTATCTAGTCCAACCCCGTTAGGGAACAGGTAAGAAAAGCAAGGCCCAAAGAACAGGACTTGCTCAACATCAGAGCTCACAAGCGGCAGGGCCTGGAACACAAGCTCAGGTTTTCTGCTCCCAGGCAGGGCCTCTCCACTTCCCCAAGCTGCCTCTGATGGCAGCTCTTACCATCCTCAGGCAGGTGGCCTGAAGGGGCAGAGGGGCATGGGAGACATGGAGAGCGCGTCACCCCAAAGCCACAGCCTCCAGAACAGGGGTGGCAGTGAAGCCTGGGGGAGGCCAAGGAAGCCCGGGAATGAGGGGGCACCTGCTGGCTCAGTGGATTACGTGAGAGTCATTAAGGCCCAGAGGCCAGGGGCCCCTCAAGCCCCCTAGCCTCTCAGGGGAAAGTCCCTTTCCTCTCCCAGCTCACCCCACCCCCACTCCAGTGAAGGCCATGCTTATGGTTTCAAGAGTCTGAGTGCCACTTACCAGGCCACAGAGAGATGTCTTGAGCCCCCTCCCCTGCCCCAACCCACCACTTTCTAAGGCCTTTGCCCCTGTCCTCAGCCCCAAGCAGTCTCCCTTCCGCCTGCCACATAAACCAAGAGCTCACAAAACCCCCATGCCAACACGCCTCCTCCCCGGAGGTCCAAGGCCTTAAAACTTAATAGTCTCTCAAATGCTGTAACGCTAGAGGGGGCTTTTATGGACTCAACAGGGATAATATTATGAAGGGGCGTTAGCCGCCTGAAGTTGGCTGTTCGCAGTGGGGGACCCACCCCTAGCCCCTCACACACTTCAGGGGCCTCCAAGGGACCCGCTACTACCCCCACTCCAAGTCCCTCTGCCCCCCTGCGTTCTAACCAGGTTATTACTGAGCAGTTTGCTGCAAACAGGGGCCTAGTGGGAGGTTGGGACCCCGCTGGCCCTGGCTCGATTGAAGCAAGGCGATTGGGAGGGGGGGTCCAGGGGAAATTTCTTGGTGACTAATGAGCAGGCAATTGAAAGCTCTATCGTGTCAATGGGGAGCAGATGGGGAAGGAGGGGAATTCCTGTGGCCTGGCCTCAGAGGTGTGGGCGTCTGGGAGGGAGAAAGTGGGAGGGAGGGAGAAATGGAGGGAAGCAGTGTGGGGTCAGCAGGTGGGGGAGGGAGGGGGAGAGGCTGGGGCTGTCACTGCCGTTTGAACGCGGCTCTGAGGCCCAGGTCCAGAGAACATGGGCACAGCGGGTAAAGGGTCCAGGAGGTTAGCTGGGGGCGAGGCCACCAGTGTTTTCTGGGCCACTCTCTCATCACAGCTTTTTCTTCTTCTCATCTTCCAAGGTCCATATTTTTCACTCCCTTTCTTGCCCTGTTGGTATCTCCTTGTCTGTCCTTGCCCTGCTTTCTTCCCCTTTCTTCCTCCTTGTTCCCCTTTCTCAACACCTCTTCCCCTCTTTTCCTCAAGTTCACCATGTCCTGGGAAACCAGGAAGAGGAATTCTTCCCTGTCTTCAGTAGAGTGGGTAGTTCTCCCCAAATAAATAAAATACTGCATAACACTAAATAAAATATCTTGGCTGATTTGCCAACAGACACGCACACATACACATTCACACACACACACTCACACTTACCCCAAACACCCATGGGCACACACAAGCACATAGATGCACACACATTTCCTCTTACCCCAGACACACATGTGCACATGCACACGTACCCCAGACACACTTGCATACAAGCACACCTAAGCACACACACATTCTCTTTTGCCCCAGACACACATGTGCACATGCACACACACACTCATGCTTACTCCAGACACAACACACATGCATAGAAGCACACGCAAGCACACACACACATTCCCACTTACCCCAGACACACACATGCACATGCACACACAGGCACACACTCACACATATTTTCTTTATTACCTCCTCTAATACTGTCTTTCTTCCATCTTGAGTTCAATGTTGTTTTTTGTCTCTTTCGACCCTCCCCCTCCACTTCCCCTCAATTTATTCCAGCTGTGAAAACCTTTTTCCCATCTCCCTCTGTCACCCCGGCAGATAGGTGAGTGGCAGGCAGAGGAGTCCACTCCGCAGCCACCGTTGGTAATCGATGCCAGATGTTGAGCTGGCCCCTGGCCCAGCCCTGGGCAGGGCTCCCGCGCCCGGCTCCTGCATCTGGGTGTAAAACGCGAGCTGCGGCTCAAGCCTGGGTCTCGTCTCAGTGGGATCAGGAGCCCTGACTCAGGGGACTGGGTGGGGAGGGCTGAGTCCAAGGGCTGCAGGAGGGAGGAAGTGGCCAAGGGCCACTGACGGGGGCTGAGCCATTGGGCTGGGGAATAAGAGGTGCCCACACAGCACAAAGCCAAGGAGCCACAAGCCGGGCCTTCCCTTGTCCCTTTGTCAGCCATTTTATTTCCTGAGGATAAAAGGTTTGCTGCTGCTGTTGTTTATAAATACATGTATTTGGTAAAATACAAAAAGCCAATTATAACATTCTGGAATTCTACAAGTCTATTCTACTAATGGCAATGAAACCAGAAAGCATTTATGGAGTATTTTAGATGCTTTCTGAGTCACCCCTACATGAAGTCACTCATTTGATTTTTACAACAATCTTGGGAGGCAGGAACTATAATTGTCCCCATTTTACAGATGCAACAAAAGAGGCCCAGAGCATCTAACTGACCCAGCTGGAAAGCAGTGCTGCCAAGATTTGAACCCAGATAGTCTGATTCAGACTATTTTAGGCTCTCAGAGAAGACTTTAAAATGTTAAAATGTTGGAACTAGAAGGAACCTGGTCCAAATCCTTTCCCTTCTAAAGGAGGAACCAAGGTCCAGAGGGGAGGGGTGACTTGCCCAAGGACCCACAGTGAGTTGGACTCAGAGCAGAGCTTGATCCAGAGCTCCTGGGTCCCTGTTCAGAGCCCTTCCTGTGATACCTGGGTTCCCACTCTAACCCACACAACCTTGGCAAAGAGGCGGGCTTCCTGGAGGAAGAGCCTTCTATGGGGCTTGGAATTAGACCGGTAGATAGGTGGAACAAAGCACCTCTGTTCAGAACTGGTGTGTGGGGAAGGCAGTGTCAAGGTGGGGCTGCCAACAGCCTTGATCTTGTCTCTGCCGCATGCCAGGCACTCGGATCACAGAGGGGACTTGGAGAGGGACAAACAAACAAACAAACAAACAAAAAAAAACGAGTAAGGGGGATATGAGTGCCATGGTGGGGGGCAGGGAGCAGCAGTATCTTGTTTCAGATATAGGTTGGCAGAAGAAGATGTTTGAGCAGACCCCTGAAGGAGGGAGGGAGGGAGCCATGTGGATATCTAGGTAAAGGGGGTAGCAAGTGCAAAGGTCCTGAGGCAGGAGTTTGCTTAGTCTGCTGAGTCTAGAGTACAGGGAGCAAAGGAGAGAATGATAGGAGACATGTCAGAGAAGGGATGGGAGTCAGATCATGTAAGGCCCCATGGCTATTACAAAGAGCCTGGCCTTTATTCCCGATGTAGTAGGGGGCCATTGAGTGAGGAGGGGGGCATCGTTCGAACAGAGGAATGACATGGTCTGACTTGGGTTTTAACGGATCTCTCTGCCATTGTGTGGAAATAATCCAGATAGAGGGCAAGTAGGAAGCAGGGAGACCAGTGAGGAGGCTGTCGCATCCGTCAGGCATGAGTAGGTGAAGGCTGGGACCAGGGTGGCAACAGCGGAGGCAGTGAGAAGCGGTAGGATTCTGGATGCATTTTGAAGGTAGAACCAATATGTCTTCCTGAAAGTTGGGTGTGGGGTGTCAAAAAAAGACAGGAGTGAAATGTGACTCCAAACGTTTTGGCCTGAGCAACTGGAAGAATGGAGTTGCCCTTCTGAGATAGGAGCCTATAGAAGGAGCAGGTCTGGGAGTGATGATCAGAGATTTTCTTTTTTTTTTTTTTAAAGATTTTATTTATTTATTCATTTATCCCCCCCCCCCCCTTGCTGCTTGTGCTCGCTGGGTCAGCTAACCACGCTGTGCAGGCGGGCTTGCCTTCACCAGGAGGCCCCGGGAACCGAACCCGGGGCCTCCCATATGGTAAACGGGAGCCCTACTGATTGAGCCACAGCCGCTTCCCCAGAGATTTTCTTTTGAACCCCCTGACTGTGGGGTGACTATCATCAGTGCCGTGATGGCCCATATTGGAGACTGAGGCAACAGGAGAAATCAGTGGGTCTGAATCTGTCTTTATTTAAATTTTATTTAAAATTTTGATATTTTGTCTGTCATGGACTTTTTGCATTAATTTTTATTTAAAAAGCATTGCATTAAAACATTATTTATCTTCATTGCTGGTGTCCTCTTCAATTTTGCACCCTGCCTACCTATTCCAGACAACCATGTGGAATGGCAGTGCAGGGGTCGGGATGACCTCTGGGTTCCTGGCCACTCTCTCTGTCCACAGTGAGCCAGTGGCCTCCTGAGTGGGACCCGTGGCAGCGATGGGAGCTGAAGGGTGGCCACATGCAGCAGGGAGGTCCTGAATGGGGAATGCGGCCGGGGCTGGGAGAGGAGAGAGGCCAGGTCAGATGTGTGGCTGGTCGACCTAGAAGCTGCCGGGAGGGTGTGAGTCCATCAGGTGGCCGCGCCCCACCCGGGGGCCCGTGATGGATGGCATCTGTCTTCTGCTTTATTAAACTCACACTGCTCAGTTCAGCCCTGGATTTGCAAACAGCTTAATAAGCATTTGGAAGGGATCGGAGGGGAGGGAGGCTGGGATTTCAGGGGGTTACCAAGACCCAGACAGGAAACTGCTTGCGCCCTGAGAGGACCCCAGGAGGGAGTCAGGTGTCCGGGTGGGTGATTTGGGGGGAATATTTGGTTTCACAGAAGGCACTTGGGGCCCCAGAGGAGGAGGGGTGCACAGGAATTCGTGTCACCCCTCCCCAGGCACTGGTGTTAGCGCCCACTGGGAGTCCACAGCACCTAGGGCGTGTTCCAGGCATTGCAAAGGGCAAGCAGATACAGGGACCTGAGATGGGAAGAACGGACCTGGGGGAGAAGAGGCAGTCCCCATCGTTTAAGAGTTCCTGGCAGCAGAAGACACAGGAGTGTATACAAAAGAGCCAGCCCACACCACTCCCTCCCACTTCTGAACTTCTACAAACTCCACTGCATGTGCTGTTGGTCTGAAATCTTCCATGCAATGCCTGGCATTGCCACTGACCTGTGGGTAGCAGGATCTCTTCTCTCCTGTATAAGGTGGAAATCACCTGGGGGCAAAGGGGGGTGTGCAGACATCTTGAGCCCCACTTAAACCAGCTCATATTGGCTTGCCAGAGCAGATTGCAAACATCTCTTCCCAACTCCGAGCCCAGTGATGTCACGTTGGTAGCATGAAGTCAACGATGATGGGAATATTTACACCATGGAAACTGGCAAATGCTACCAAATGGGGCTGCCCTTTGCAAACCCCCACAATGAGAGCCAGTTGTTGAATGTTTAACAGCATACCTACTGCCTCGCTAGCTCTTCCACCAACAGAAATGGCAAGCCCCTTCGAGTATAAGAGAAGCAGTTTTTTCCTCCCCAAAAGGCTGTGGAGCTCCTTCTGGAGAGTGGAGATTGGGACTCTGTGTCTCTTTTTAATAAGGACAGGATCCATTATCAGAGGTAGTGGTGATTAAACCTCAATGGTCTAGAGTCAAACCATGGCTCCACCACTTATCAACTTTGTGACTTAGGAAGTTCTCAGAGGGGTTGTTCTGAGGTTCAAGTGAAATAGTATTTGAAAAGTGCCTTGGAACAGGGCCTGCAACTGTATAAGTAACCAGTAGATGTTAGCCCTCACTCTGAGTCACTGGTGCCTAAATACCTAATCTTAATTGGCGTCTTAGAAACCCCTGAAGACAATACTATCTTACTCCCATTCTCCAGATGGGAAAGGCGAGGCTAGGATATGTTAGGTCAATTACCTAAAGTCAGACAACAGCAGAGGTGGGATTTGAACACAGGCTTTATGGGTGTAACAGCCCCGCCCCCCTCCCCCACCACGGGCACGGGGATGGGTTAGGGATTGCAGGAATAGTGGAAGCCACCCCTGGCTTTCCACCTCTCCCCCTCCTGCCACCAGTCCTTTCCACTGGGCCCCAAGTACTTCACCTCCATACCTGTTCATTTCCAGAGGCTGAGAGCTACCTTGTCAAAGAAATCCACATTTCCTGCTGGCATTTTCTGTCCACCTCCTATCCAACTCACTGTCTTTGTCCCTGGGCTGGTTTCCCAGTCTGTCTCTCTTTCCCTTTCTCTGCCATGTCTACCCCCCTGCCCATACCCCATCTCCACCCCTGTCCTCTGATGCTGTGAAATGCCCACTCCAAACCTGCCTGACTCCATAAGGGGCCCGTGGCCAGGGTCAGCAAAACCAGCCCCAGGAAGGTCAAGTGTGCAGCTCTTTTTCTCACTCCATTTCCTTTCTTCTCCTCACCCTGGTTTGCCTCTTTGGTGTCTCCATCTTTATGTCCTTCTGTCCCCTCAGCTCTCTTTCTGCCTTTGTCTCTGGGTCAGTTTGGTGACAAGTGTGTATGTGTTTCTCTGTCTCTTTGTTCTGTGTGTGTGTGTGTATGTGTGTGTCTCAGGGACTAACTCTACCTCCATGCCTTTCCCGCTCTCTGTGTGTCTGTCTGTCTGTCTGCCGCCGACTCCATGTGTCGGTCTTCAGGGCTGTCTCTTGGGGTCTTTTCGTCAGGGCTGCACTTCGGAGGCTCCCGCAGAAGACCCCCACTCACCCCTCCCAAAGTTCACTGCCTTGTCAAACAGAGCTAATCTCCTGCGGGAGGAAAAAGCCTCATTCAAACTGGGCTGGGGGGGGGGAGGCAGAGGGGGAAGGGGATGTCTCCTTGGCTGCAGCCTGAAAACACCCCGGCCCATAATACCCCTTTTGTTCTAGGCTGGTGGGAGGGGGTGGGCGGTGGAATGAAGGAGGGGGGATATTAAAGGAGCAGGTGAAAGACATGTGTCTTCAGCAGCCACAGATAAGCGTTTACCCCCTTCTAATCTGACTGAGGCCTATTATCTTCCCGCCACAGTCATTACTATTAATATTAAACACCCCCCAATGCAGCTTAAAAACAACCTGAAGGGGCTGAATCCCAGGCTCAGCCAGTTCCGAGTGGAGACCCTGCCCTGATACCTCCTCCTACAGCACTTGACACCCCCCCCCCACTCCCCAGGCCCCAAGTCCCCTTGAACTTCCCTATGACCTTTAGTCCCCTGCCCTTCCCCTTCACCTAGCCCCACCCAGCAGCCTCTCTGAAGGCCAATCCTTTTTCTCTCCAGAAGACCCCCATTTCAGCTTTACTTCTGGGGGTTTCTCTGCACCCCAGCCCTCTTCTCACCACATCCCAGTATAACCTGGGTTATACTGGCAGTGGTTTACTCCCCTGCCTTTGACATCTGGCAAAATTGGATTTGCATTCCACTGCAGCAGCTGATGGGCTGGGCGACCATGGGCCAGTTCCTTAACGCCCTGAGCCTCAATTTCTCTTCTCTAAAATGGGGACAATGATAGAACCTATGACAGAGGGTTATTTTAAAGATTATATGAAAGAATGAATGAAAAAGCTCATGGTATGTGCCTGATGCAATTTAAGAGCTCGGCAAACAGCGGTGCTAACTTGTTAGTTGGACAGGCTGCGAGAAGCAACCCAGAGCTGTGGCTCTCTCGGCTCGCTCCTTCCTTCAGCCATCAAACCACCTCTGGGCCCTTAACTCAATGCCAGCTTTCATGCTGAGCAATGGAAGTACAGAGGTGGGGAAGGCACAATTCCTGCCTCCAAGAACTCACAAACTGGTGGCAGCAAGGGCCATCCAAGCAGGTAAATGCATCACTGCAGTGCTTGGTAATACATACATATTACAGGAGAAATTAGGGCAAAGGGCTCTGGGAACATGGAACAATGAGTTCCCCGAGTGGGTGTTGTGTCTATGCTGGTAAAGGATTAATTTGCTTACTCAATGCCCATTCGGTGGCAGAGCCAGTTATCACCCATGCCCATGCCTATGGTTATAGCCCCCAAAAGGAGAGGATTGTAAAGCTTCTGCCAGGAACAGTAGAGGGGCAGCGATGGTTTAGCTGTCAGGTCCTATCGGGTCTCCCTTCCCTGCTCTCAGAGCCCCAGGAAAAGAGAAGGGAGAAGCTGACATTTACAGAGTATCTTCCTTGGAGCCAAGCACTGGGCAGAGAGCTTCAGTTTTAGGTCGCTGACTCCCCACTGCCAAGCAGGCATCCTTGAGCCCATTCTGCAGAGAAGCGAACATGCTCAGAGGACTAGAAAGGGGCTGAGCAAGATATTAAGCCCCATCTCTCTAGCCCCCAAATCCATGTTATTTGCATTCCCAGTGCCTCTTGAACTTTCCAACCCCATCTCCATCTCAGCCCAAGTGTCCTTAACATCAGGGGAGCTTGAAAAAATACACAGGGGTTGGAACAGGGAGAACGACTAAGGAGAAGAGCCTGTTGTGAGCCTGAAACTTTTTTGATGTCTTGTGCTTTCTCTATCTTAGAAGTCTATATGAACTTTAACTTTTACTCCATAATATGGCTATGTGTGTTACAAAATAAAAATAATGTTTTAAAATGTCTTAAAATAGGGAAGTGGCTGTGGCTCAATTGGTTAGGCTCCCATTTATCATATGGGAGGCCCCGGGTTCGATTCCCGGGTCCTCCTGGTGAAGGCAAGCCAGCCTGTGCGGCGCAGTGAGCTGACACAGCAAGATGACACAACAAAGGGAGGCAAGCAGACACAGAAGAATGCACAGCAAATGGACACAAAGAGCACAAGCAGCAAGGGGGGATAAATAAATAAAAATAAATCTAATAAAAAAAGTGTCTTAAAATAAACCTTCCCCCCAAGAATACTGGACTAAAGTTGAGGCTCCAAGAAGCTGTGCCAAGTTGTCCACTTTGCGTGACTGCATCCCTTTCCTTCACAGACAGCTGCTCCCCCATTCCATGTGGTTCTGTGTTCATAGTTCCCAGCTCCTCCGGCCTCAGGGTGGGCCCTGAGCCAGGCCTGGCCAATGATAGTGCACCATCCTCCTAGCCACCCGATTTGTCCAAGAGGTGGGCAAGTGACCCATGCATGCTAAGATTTTATAGACAGGGAAGTGGCTGTGGCTCAATTGGTTGGGCTCCCGTTTACCATATGGGAGGCCCTGGGTTTGATTCCCGGGGCCTCCTGGTGAAGGCAAGCCAGCCTGCGTGGTGCGGTGAGCTGATGGCCTGCGCAGCACGGTGAGCTGATAGCCCGCGTGGTATGGTGAGCTGACACAGCAAGATGACGCAACAAAAGGGAGACAAGCAGACACAGAAAAACACAAAGCAAATAGACACAGCAAGCACAAGCAGCAAGGGGGGAATAAATAAATAAAAATAAATCTTTAGGAAAAAAAAAAAATTTATAGACAGAGAATGTTGGGAGTGGTAAATGCTCTCTTTCCTCTGAGATGTGAGCATGAAGTTGTCTGCTGCCATGCCTGTCTTCCCACCCTCTCCTCACCACCCCTCCCCACTCAGCAGATGAGATGAAGCCCTGACCACCCCCTTGCCTTCCCCACTCCACTGCTGTAGTTGGGGGGTGTGGTGGGGAATGAGGCTGTCACACACCAAAAAAAACAGCCAAAATGTGGATGAGATCAAGAAAGAGCTCCAGAAGGAAAACTGACAGTATCTTTTGAGGCAGGCCCTAAATGCCCCCCACCCCCTCACACCCACACCCACACCTGTCCTTACTGATTATTTGAGCCAATAAATCCCTTCCTTTTGTTTAAGCTACTTGGAGGTGGTTTTCCATCACTCACTGCCTGAGCAATGCCTCCCAGCACGTTCTGTCCTATTTAATACCTCATCAGCATTGCAGGGAAGAGAGGAGCAGGGTGCCCAGCAGGCTTTGGGATTCAGGAAGGGCAGGGCTCTACGTGGTGCAGATGCACCTGTTCCTACCAGGGGCCTCCTGAGGGTGCTTCCTCAGATTTGGGCTGGAAAGACCCTCAAGCCATCACCTACCTCCAGAAGGGATGACAGGGACTCTACCCAATCGGAGAACTGTCTGCTGTCTTCAAGGAAGACTGACTCCACCTCCAGTCTTGGAAACACATCCCAGGACCCCCAGCTCGGAGATACTCCAAGTCCTTCCAGCTGCAAGTCAAGCCTGTTTCCCTTGTTCCACCCTAGAGGAAGCTGAATAATAGCTGATTCCTCCCCTCCTTTAGTCTTCCTTCAGAGGCTCAACCCAACCTTCTTTTCGCTATTCCTTTACCTTGTTTGTGTAGGATCAGGCATGCTGTGTGTACAGTATACTGGTTAAGAGCTCGGCCTCTAGAGAGAATGCCCAGGATCAAATCTTAGCTCTGTTGCTTGCTAGCTGTGTGACTTTGGGCAAGTTGCTTAACTTCTCTGTGCTTCAGTTTCCTCATCTTCAAAATGAGAATATGACTTAATTAATGTAAAATGATTAGCACCATGCCTGGCACATAGTAAGTATTCAATCAATATTAACTGTTGTTATTATATGATAACGCTGTGTGTGTGTATGTCCAACCTCCCCCATTTGACTAGGAGTTCCCTGAGGGCAGGAGACATACCTTGTTCATCTTTGAAGGTCCAGGGCTACAGAGTGCTTGACTTAGAGCGGAAGCTCAAATAATGTTTAACTGAATGAGTAATGAATGAAGGTTGCTTGGCTGAATACTCAGAAAACTTGAATCCTTTGAATTCTCTCCTTAGATCCCTCAATAGCCCCACACAGACAGCCATCAATTCTGCCCACTACTCCTGTCCCCAAAGGGGAGGTTTCTCTGGCAGGAGGGATCTTACAGCCAGAGTCGCAAAAGAAGCAAAACCAGTCAACTCTGTCCTATGTACAGTCCCTGACAGTGTCCCAGGCTCTGTCACAACACTGGGAGATAGGCAGGGCAAGGGTCACCCTTATTCCATTTTACAGGTGAGTAAACTGAGATTCAGGACAATTATGTGACTTTCCCAAGGCCCAGCTGAAGCCAGAGCCCAGAGCATGGGTTGGATGCTCTGACAGTCACAACCCAGCAACCAGACACTCTCTCACTGACACCTCCTCCTGGCTGGGGGAAATAACAGGGCTGGGGCCATGCAGCACCTATCCCACCCTCCTGGTCCATTCTGGCAAGAGCAGATAATCTAAGTATCTGTTAAAAAAATTCTTTTTAATTATTATTAAAAAAAAAAAAGATAAATAGGGTACATTCAGGCTAATAAAAATTCCATGTGGCATGGTGTCACTTTGGGGGGAAAAAAAAAAGCAGATGAATACGACTGCATCTTCTGTACATCTTGATATCCGTGCAGCCGGTGGGAGGTGATAGAGAGGGAGAGGAGCCCAGAGGCCAGTAGGGAATGCAACTCCAGAGTACACAATGTCCCATTGTGTACCCCCTGTCCTCCACCCCCTCCCCACCACACCCAGCACAAAGCATCCTGTTTACCTGCCTCCAGGACCTGGCTTCTGCTCAGGTGCTGCTCCAACTTGGCCCACGCACAGGTATTGCCAAACCCTCTGCCCACGAGCCCCAGACTTGGCAGTGGTGCACCTCTGGGGACTCCCCCAGCCTTTGTCCTAGCCCCACTCTCTTCTACCTCTACGCAGACAACTCCTCCTGGCTCAGAGCACAGTACCTGGCACATAGTAGGCTCTCCGGAAGTGGTTCCTGACAATAATAAATGGTTCCTTGGTGGCAATAAGAACCTCCAGGCACATGGGGCTCAGTAAAGGGATTCTCCCAGCTTCCAAGGTGAGAGATGGCTCTGTGAAGGAGGTGGGTTTGGGGGCTGAGTGTCAGCTAGCCCTAGAAAAGGCTTCCTTTCCTGCCCCCTTCCCTGAGTCTGGGATTCTGGGGGGAGGGGAGAGGGCAGCGTGAGAATACAGAGCCTGCCCGTCTCTGGGGACAGAAGCCCTATATTAGGCACTCTCTTAGTCCAGCTGGGATGCCATTCTCCCACTTTCACAGAAGTCAGAGGTCAAGGGTCAGGGCTCCCAGCCAAGAGGACAGATGGAGAGGCCTGGCTCTTCAGTCCAGGTTCTGTTTGGGGGTCAAGCAGCCGGGTATAGGTGGGAGGGGGAAGTGACCTGGGAAGGTGTTAACCATTCGTTCATCCACATATCTCTTCCAGACCCTGAGACTATGGCACGAGGAGAGGAGGAGAGAAAGGGGGAGGAAAGCAGGGGGTGCAATAAGGGAAAAAGAAAGGGACAACACAAAGAAAAGCCAAGAGGCAGGCAAGAAATAGGAGAGTAGGGAACCATACCTTCATAGGAGCAGGCTCCAAAAAGGAAGATGAGGTTCCCCCAGCCAAAGGAGAATCAGACATAAACAGCAAAGGCTGCAAGGGAGCCCAGAGAGCAACCAGTCCAGCCCACTCATTTTGCCTATGAGGAGTCCAAGGCCCAGAGAGGGGTTATATCTTGCCCAAAGACACACAGCAAGTCAGGACTCAGCCCAAACCAGAGTCAAAGAATGGTGGCTCCAGGCCACAGGACATCTCTTGGCTTTCTGCTGAACAGGGCAAGAGGGGTTTCAGAGGGACCCCCACTGCCTGGCTTCCAGAGATGTGGGAGTAGGAAGATCAGCCACCAAGGCCCACCCAGCCTGTGGCCAGTCAGCAGAGGGAGGGAAGAGACAGCACTTTCAGGTTCATCACCCACCACACACAGTGCTGTCTACCTAGTGTCACTTGAGCCATGGTTTGATGAGCTTTCTATTTTATCCATCCATTTAACCCACCACTTATTCCACATGCCCAGCATTGTAGCAGCTTCTGAGATCAGAGGGTGGGTACAGAGGGAGGGTGGCAGGGAAGCTACAAGTGGTCTGTTTATATCCTTTGGAAGAAAGATAAAGTGGACATTCATTCAGAGCTTGTTATATGCCAGCGGCTTTCCCCATATTATCACATCAGATCCTCACAAGGAAGTTATTATTTTTATTCCCACTTGTCAGATGATAAAACTGAGATTCAAAGAGGCAAAGAGGGAGTAGAGCCCAGTGCTAAGGTAGCAGATCAGGAAGCTGAACAGCCCTGCCATCTGGCTCCAGGGTCCTTGCTCTTAACCACCAGGCAGCAGTGCCCCAGGATGGGCTTTAAGAACTGGATTGTGATGAGGTCCCTTCCCTCAAACTCTGGGGCCCTTCCCAGCCACAGTCAGTCAGTCCTGCCTCTGGGGCACACCCCAAAGCTTTTGTAAAGACCTCACTTGAGGTCCTTATTTTCTGCCTTGTCTTAGAATTCATTGTTGGCCTATCATCTGTCTCCCTGGCAAGTCTGAGGGCAGAAACAGTCTTTCATCATCTCTGAACTTTCAGTGCCTAGCAAGTGCTTGGTCCATGGCAGATGCTCAATGTGCTTATTGGACAAACATGGCTGGGTAATATGACAGCTCCATATACACAGAAAATAAGGCCCAGTGGAAGCTCAAGCCCCCAAGGTTAGGGAGAGGAGCCTCTTATCCACCTCCATACCCCTGTTCTAGAACACTCCTGGCATGTAGTAGTTGCTCATTAAATGCCTGTTGAAATGAATAGTCTACATGAAAGATGCTACAGATAGGTTGCTTCTAAGGGCCCTGAGGGATGTGGTCTGGGGACTCAAGGCTACTCCTGGAGTGGGGTCAGACCTCAGGGCCCCTGTCTAAGAACTCCAAGACCCAGCCAGACCATCTTGAGTGTTTGCAGAGAACTGGGGTTCAGGGAGCATTTTTGAGGAGCATAGGCTATTCCTAGGGACCCTACAAGGACTCTTAGAGCTGGAGACCAGGACAGGAGGGCTCAGAGTGAGGAGCAGCAGGCAGGTTGGGGTCAGGGCACATTCTCCAACCTCTTCTGCTTGCAGGTGCCCGAGGACAGTACAGTAGCATACAACCTTCAGTGCCAGTTGTAGAACTGTGTAGCCTACCCAGGAGGGAAAAAACAGAAAGCTGTGCCTTCAGCCCCAAAATTTAGAAGAGGAGCCACAGAGATAAGAACAGTCAGAGAGAGGTGAGGAGAGAGTCACATGGAGGTGTCTGGGGAGGAGAAGGGGAGGTGGCTGAGGAAGGAAGTCTGCACTCCAGCCAGCCCTGCCTCTGGCACTAACCCCACTGGGCCAGGGTCCCAGGGATTTATTGACTAATCCTCAAATGATACACTCTCCCTGATTTATTCTCTCTGCCTCTCAGCGCCCTCACAAGATCCCATTATCTCAGGGCGCTGCTGGGCCTGGGACCTCCACCTCTGGCCTCCAGTATCCAGTCCACTTCCGGCGGGAATGGTGGATCCCCGCAGCTCCACTCCACCACCGTCGTCGGACGCTCACCCCGCCCAGGGGTCAAGCTGCCAGGCCCCCAGGCAGTGCCAGGCACGACGCTGGCAGCACCTAGTCAGCCCGAGGAGAGGTCGGTGAGCGGGTGACGGCCCGGAGCTGCTGGCGTTAGGGACCCGCTGGTGCCATTGCTCCACCGAGTCTGAGGGAGGAGGCAGCTGACGGTTGGGGGCGTGGCCGCCAAGGAAGTGGGTGTCAGGGTGCTGGGCAAGGGGGCGAAGGAAGGTCGGAGTCGAGGTTTTCGCTGACCCGAGTGAGCGGGTTAAAGGGAATTCGTTAAAAGATTTCTTTCTTCTTTACTGGTCCCTTTCCCCTATCCTAGGGCCTTGGGCCCGGGAGGGAGGAAAGACGCGCGGGGGCAGGGCAGGTCCTCTACAAGTGACACTTAATTCCCGGTCTGGACTGGGCCGACGCTTGAAAGCAGCTAAATTAGCAAAACAGAAGTCAACTGTCGATTGCTTCATTGGAGGATTAAGTGTGATAAATGGGGGGTTTGTTCGCTCCCCAGTCCAGATGTTGTGTCTAAGTGAGGGGGTTTTTCAAGATTTTTTTTTTTTTACATTCTTGGCCCACCGCCCATATATATTTTGGATACTGCTGGGAGTATATAATATCATTGGAAAATGATGCGGTCTGCTAACCTTTTAAATAACATTTCCTCCCTCCTCTATTTTCTAATAGTTTGTTTTTCTTTCCATGTTTGCCTTTTATTGGGGGAAATTTTTTTTGGAAATTAATGAGGCTTAAGTTTGGAGACCAAAATTAAAAAAAAAAAAAAAAAAAGAGGGGCGTGTGAGAGGTGGAGGGGTGTGGAGTGAGACTAGGATGGGGGGAGGGCTGCTCTTTGTGTCTTTTAAAACATTCCTGGGTTGGTTTTATTTTTTCCCTCAGCGGAGGCTGCCCGTGGGCCTCCGGCGGGGCTGCGTGGTGGCGCGCGTGGGCAGGGAGCCCAGGACTCTCCGCAGCGCCCGGCGCCCGCTCCCCGCGCCCGGGGCCGCGGGGCTGCGCGCCCCTGGCCTCCGGGAAGAACCTGCCATTCCCCCAGCAGCCGGGCCTGAAGTGAGAGGGGGTGGGGTGGGGGCGCCTCCTTCCTGAGTGAAACCTACGGAATCCGGCAGGAATTCAGGCCTCCCAGATTTAAGAAAACAAACAAAGGAAAGATTGTCAGAGAGGGGCCTCCAAGAGCCGCCGGGCCGCCACATTGCCCTCTGCGCTCACCCCCGGGGCGCCCGGGCCTCCCGGCGGGGGCAGAACACGAGGCTGGGGCGGGGGGTACTCGGGTGGTCGCCGGTGGGCTGCTCTGCCCTAGGCCTCGGCTAACTCGCCGTCCTCCTGCCTGCGGGACTGAAAAGGCCCCAGGGCGCAACAGAAAGGAGGGTGTCGCGAAGGTTTCTGCCTGGGAGAAAGGGGGCCCCCGCAGGGATCATCCGGGACATTCCCCTGCTTCTAGGCAAGGCCCCGCAGAGTCCCTCCCCTCGCTCGCCCGCAGAGTCCAAGGCGAGTTCCGGTCTCCAAGCTCAGGTTTGAGGGTGAAAAGTAGACGGTTGGGTTCCTCTGGGAGCGGAGGCTCCTCCTCCGCGCAGCCATCCAGGCTCCCCACGGCCAGGACTAGGTTACCGCGGGAGCAGAGAGACAGTCTCGAATTATTTTTAAAAATTAAAAAAAAAAGAGAGAGAGAGAGAGACTGCGGGGGAAGAGGTGCTGTAAACAAAAGGGGGGAAACACCCATAACACCATCAGCGACCCAGCGATAAACTTCTTGGTCTTGTGAGCCCCCACCGCCTCTCGGGTTCTCCCCAGCCGGGTCAGCGTTTCCTTCCCGTTGTCTTGATGTCTCTTGATTTCTGCTCTCTCTCTGTTTGTCTGGCCTGCCTCTATTTCTCAGTCTCTCCATCTCTCTTTGTCTCTGTTTCCCTTTCTCTTCTGTCTCCGTCTTCATTTAAATCGGAATATATATTTCAGTGTTTTTTGGGTCTGTCTCTGTGGCTCTCTGCCTCATTTTGGAAGTCTCTGTCTCTTTCTGCCTCTCTTTCGTGTGTCTTCCTCTCTCTGGGCATGTTCCTCTGCTCTGTTTGCTTGTCTCATTCGTGTCTCTTTCTCGCTCGCTCTCTCTCCCCTCCCCATCCCCTTGGTCTCCCCAGCCCACCCTCGCTCTAGGTAGCCCAGCAGGCGGGCTCTGAGCCAAGGCCGCCCCCGGGAGGGCCTTGCCCGCGCTGACAGAGCCTCACGCCCGCGGCCCAATTAGCGCGCGGCGCGAGGGACGCGGCATCTGGAATTGCGCTGCGCTCACGGCCAAGGCCGATTGTTTAGTCTGCGCGGCGGGGCGGACGGCCCGCGTGGTGGCCCCACATCTGGAGCCGCGGCCAGACGGCCCTGCTGGCGGCTGGCCGGGGTGCGTGTGCATTTTTAACTCTGGGATTTGCTGACAAGTTAAGAAGTCAGAAAGTCAGTGGCGGCGGGAACTGGCGAGGCGCGCAAGAAAGGGAGGGGCAGGCCGCGCCGGGGCGCACACTCGGCGGAGACACGCTCCGGGGGCGAGCACAGCCCTTCGGGACTTTGGCCCAGCGTGGCTTTCCACCAGCCCATCCCCACCCGCAGCTGCCGAGCGCCACAGTCGCGTGTTGACTTTTCTTTGAGGATTACTTCTCCCCACCCCCAGCCCTGCCTTTATCCTCTCCTGCTTCTCCTTCCTCCTCATTAATTAAGTGGCTGAATTATCCCGAAATCCCTGACTCTACCCAGCTGACCAGTGCAGTTTGGAGGTCAGTCTCCAGGGGGGAAGCCCTGCAATCTTAAGGCTCCCACGCTCTAGAGGAGGCACGCAGTGGCCCAGAGAGGGCCAGTGACTTACATTAGGTTGCTCAGCAGTTAGTCACAGAGGTAGGATCAGAGGCCAACTCTCTTGACCCCTAGTAGAGCTCTTGGCACAGCTCTGGGTCCGTCTTGGGACTAGTCCAGGCTCATGCGCATTCTCACATTGTCAGAGTTCCTTTCCATCCTTAAAAACGTGCTTTTGCACTTCCACTTTTTCATTTAACAAATATTTGTTGTACGCTGTGTGCCAGGCCTGGGGAATACAGCTGTAAACAAGACAGGATTGTCCTTACCCTGCAAAGCTTACATTTCGTGGAAAAGACAGACATTTGGAGGAGATAGAACTTCATTAAGTGAACAAATAAACTATCTGGGGAATAGGAACAAAATAGCTCATGTTTATTGAGCATTTATTATGTGTCCAAATACCGTTCTAGGTCATTTCATTTGTACTAACTCATCAGATCCTTATGATGTCCTCATCAAGTGGGTTGTATCCTCATTTTGCAGATGGGCAACCTGAGGCTCAGAGAGGTTAAGTGATTTGTCCAAGATCAAACATGTTCACAGGCAGTGGAGCAGGGGTGTTGATTCAGTTTTGACTCCAAAACCAGGGCTCTTGCCAGGACATCAGGCTGCAAAGGCCTGAAGGAGAATTTCATAGTTGTCCAGAATTGGGTAATTGGCATCCAGGTGATACCCAATTTCCTCTCAGCAGCAAGACAAGTATTTGCTAGGCTTCTGCTGTATAATAATTATTAGTAGCATTTGTGTACAACTTTCTTTTTTATAAGCCACTTTCACTCAGTCTCCTTTAACCTCACCACAATTTCGAAGGGTAGGCATTGTTATCACCTCCGTTTCCACATCTAGAAACTGAGGCCGGCCTGGGTGCTAAAGGTCTCAGTGCCAGTAAGTAGCAAAGCAGAGTTTTAACTCAAGTCTCAAGTTCCCTGGCCCAGCACTCTTTCTTGGTAACGGAGATTTCCTTTTCTTTCCAGATTTGGTCTGTTTTTTCTTGTTCTGTTTTCCATGGAAACAGACCTCGGCACCCACCTTCATCCCCAAGGAATAATGACTACATCATGCCTTTGAGATGTTTCTCCAGGAGCAAAGAGGGTAGCACCATGTGGTGGGTGCTGGTTGTGGCCTCCTGGTGAGCAGGCCTGCCTTTCTGGCCGTGCAGCCTGGGAGCCCTAACTGATGCACACAACCTCAAAGGCTCACAGGAGCAGCAGGAAGGGGCCTTGGGTTTTATCCTGCTCCTAAGCCATGGCCTGGCAGATCACTTCCCTTCTCTGGACCTCAGTGTCCTCCCCTTTGAGATAGAAGATTTGGGCTAGAGCAAATCTACTTTCCTTGGGTCACAGACTCCTTTGAAAATTTGCAGGAAGCTCCAGACCACCAACCTAGAGCAGTTCATGTGTGCACAAATACTCACACGCTTAATTTTGCATATATTTCCAAGGGATTTAGGGACTCCTAAAGCTTGTCCATGAGCGTCCTAGTGATTCCAGGACTCCCAAATTAAGAATTTCTGAATGAACTGGTTTCTATATTCACCAGTGATCAGGCAAAACCCACTACTGGCCTCAAAAACAGGAACCACGGAGCATCCTTGGTAGTCAGGGACATTTGGAATTCTTTCCACTGAGGATTCATCAGTCCAAAGCCCTTTGGCCTTTTCTTTCTTGGCCTTTGAGGTTGTTGCAGGGTAGGAAGAGGCAGGAGGCAGCCCAGTAGGGCCCAAGGAACACATCTTTGTATTTTGACCAGAATGTATGTTAATAAAGAGCTGCCAGGCACCCCTTCCTTGGGCAATGTCAGAGGGGGAAACCTGCCCCCACCACCTCATCACAGCCACCTCTTAACTATATGAGCACCCCCAAAAGACCAGACTCTGAGATAAGCAGAGAAGATCGAAAGTCATGATTTTACAGAAGGAGAAGTTGAGGCCCAGAGTGGTCATATGTCTTGCTCAGGATCACACAATGAGTTAAAAGCTAAGCAGTGAGGAGAGTCCAGATTTTCCCTGCTCTTAGCCCAAGCCTCCTTCCCCCACCCCAATGGCTCCCTCATCTGTTTGCTCATTTTTGTTTGTTGTTTGCTCGTTGTCTGTTTTGTTTTTTCTTTGGGAGGCACCAGGAACTGAACCCAGGACCTCCCATGTAGGAGGCAGGCACTCAACTGCTTAAGCTACATCTGCTGCCCACTCCAACCCCCAAGCCTCCTTTTGATCCATAAGTAATTATGGTGTGCCTACAGTGTGCAAAACTTTGTGCTGGAAGCTGTGGGAATTAGAAAGGTGAAAATTCCCAGAGGATGCTACTGATGCCTCACCCCATATCCCCTAGGTCCTCCTCTCGGCTCTTCTGCAGCTAGCTGCAGCTGTGGGGGGAAAGGGATTGTTTATCCCGAGGAGCCTTTCTGCCTCGCACCTGCAGGGTTTCTCCAATGCTGGGTCTGAGTAAAGCTACTCAGCCCCACTGGCAAGTGCCAATGATTTAGTGCCTTAGGGACAACCTCAACTAATGAAAGACAGAAGTCATGGATGAATACTCTGGCTGCCTGGCCACTCTGTGGGACAGTTCTGTGTCATGTCTCACAGCTTCTCCATGGGACACTTCTAGTGGCAGGTCTCACAGTTCCTCAGTGAGCCCCGATTGCCCGCAACATAACTTGCTTATTAAACACTCTTTTTTTTATTTTTTATTTTTTATTTTTATTTTTAGGAGGTATGGGGGATTGAACCCAGGATCTCGTACATGGAAAGCAGGTGCTCAACCACCGAGCTACACCCACTCCCCTTATTAACCACTGTTGATTGGCTCTGCTCCCTTCCCTTCCCCATATCACTTTGCCATTCCCTCACTTGGGCTTCCTGATCACATCCCAAATAAACTACCTGCATTCAAGTTCTTGTCTCAGAGTCTCCTTTCAGGGGAACCTCAACTAGGACACACACACAGTGTGTCTGTGAAAAGACAGGACACAGAGGTGCATGCTGCCCGGTCCTGACTGGGTGTATGGAACTCTTAGACTGTGCCCCTGACCTGGCTGAGCCACTCTACATTCACTTCAGTTAATGCTCACCACCGTCCCAGGAGGTAGGCACCATAATTATGCCTGTTTTACACAGTAAGAAACTGAAGCTGAGAGATGAATTGCCTCAGGTGCCTCAGCTGCGTACCCAGATCTGTCCACCAAGGAAGGAGAGGTCTCATAATGACCACGCCGGGCTCTCCGTGGCCAGTGCTGCAGGAACGGAACTGAGAAAGGTTTTCATGAGCACTGGAGGTTTGGGGAGACTTCCTGGAGAAGGTGGGGCTTGGCCTGGGCTTGGAAAGGAAAGAAAGTTCTAGGCAGGGAGCAAAGCATTGTGGAAACTCCTGTGAGGAGCTGGGTGTCATGGCCGGCGAGGATGTGTGCCTGGGAATTGGAGCCGACTGTGGCCAGGCTGTAGAGGCCTGAATGTCAGCTCCTTCCCTTACCGCCCTCTCCCCCCAGCCTGTGTCTGAGCTCCCTCAGCGTAAGCTGTCTCCAGAAGCAGGGATTAGTCAGAGGGTCCTGCTCAGGTCTGGGAGGCAGAAGGTTCCCACCTGGACTGCTCCCCATTTCCTGGCCAGGCACCCCTGGTCTCAATCATCCCCAGTGTCCAAGCAGTAAATAGATGTGTAAAGCAACCACTTCCATTTAAAGCTCTGCAGACTGTAGGGAGGAGGGCCTGCAGGCCATCTGGGCCCTTGTTTGGCAATGTTTGTGCTCACAACAAACCTGATAGACAGAGATTTATCGCCGTTTTCATTAGCTGGGGTTGGTTTGGTTTGCTGGTTTCTACCACAGGCCCCCCCCCCCCAGTTACAGATTTATGGTGGGTGGGAGGGCCAGGGGAGAGGAAAGAAGGGAGAGGGATGAATGGGAGGGCCAGGGGCTCAGGGAGAGGGGAGGGAGGAGGTGGTGAGCAAGGTGTGGGCTTGGAGCAAGGGGTGGGAGGGAAACCAAGGGCTCTGAAGGGTGGGGCCAGCCAGGAGCCCTCCAGCTCCAGAGATGGGGGGTGGGGGAGTGGAGGGGGAAGTGTGCGTATGTGTGTGTGCTGAGTGGCTGAAAGCCACCTGCAGCAACACCTACACACACAGACACACACACATCTCATAGTCACCACGATTGTTGAGCATAGAAGCTGGTGGAATTCTAAGCCATCACTACCACCACTGGGCCAGCGGCCAGCAAGTGCACAGAACGTTGGCAACCTCCAGGTCCATTCCCGTCTGAATGTATTTAACAAATGCTTATGTAGCATTCTTTGTGTAACAGGCACTGTTCTGGGGACTTTAGAAATATTAACTCTGTTAACCCTCTAAACAATCCTAGAGGTGGATCCTATTATTATTATTTCCCGTTGCTGGTTCTTTACCTCCCCCTCACAGCAAGGGAAACCCCACCCTCCTCTGCAGGAATGGGTTTGTGCTCCCAGTTGTTGCAGATGCTCTTGTGAAGTTCCCATGGGACACCATCTGAGACCCCCCCTTTCCTGGGTTCTTCCCATCTCACCTACCTAAGACCTCCTCAAGTCCAGCCAGGCCAGCTCTTTGCCAGCACAGTCCTTGCCTTTCCTGCTTCTGCATCTTTTCTCCAGCAATGCCTCCTGCTTGGTGTGCCCCTCCCCACACCTGCACTCACCAAAATCTTTCTAGCCTTGAGGTCCACCTTGACTTCCTCCAGGAGGCCATTCCTGAACTTGGTCACCATGGTTCAGGCCTTAGAACCAAAAGCACTTAGAGCTGCCCTTAGAAATCAGCTGAAAAGAAGAGGGGGAAGCCAGAGAAGTTTGCTCCCCATGTCTCAGAAACAGAGCAGCTCTGCTTTCTGCAGCAGGGTTGCGTGTTCGGTTTCATTAGCACCAAGGGTTCTATTGCTAACCCATTTATTGATTCTAACTTTCTCGTTTTATGGATGAGCAATCAAGATCGGAGAGGGTAAGTGACTTGCCCACTGTCACACAGTGAATTCACATCAAAGTCAGCATGGACTGATGCTTTTACCACGTGATGGATATTCCCCCAGTGTGTATATCCGTCTTCCTTGGAGATTGTAAGCTCCCAGAGGGCAGGGACCAGAATCAAAGGTCTCTGCCTCCACTCAAAAAGTGAGGTGAGTAAAGGCTGAGTGTCAATTAGCAGACTTTTAGATGCCCAAGTCTGGCAGCTTTCCAAGGAGCCCATGTCAGCAACGTGCTTCCCTGGTCTTCAATAGAGACAGGCTGTGGGGCTGAAATAGGGCTGAGGAAAAACCAGCTCTCTGGCCCTCTAGAATCCCCTCCAATACACAAAGTACCTTCTTCTCCAGACCCACTCATAGCCAACATCCCTTGAAAGGAGAGCTGTTTTTTGTTTGTTTGTTTGTTTGTTTCCCAGAAAGCACTCAGCTATACTTGGAGGGCAACTGAAAGCACTTTCTCTCCCCAGCAAACAAAAATATCAGCCCCATCAGCCTTTTACAATGCCTAAAATCCATCCATCCAAGTGCCTCCCTTGGGATAGGGCCTTGTTTAGAAGATCTAAACTCTTTATCAGGCGGGAGTGTTGCAGTCCCTCAGAATAGGGCAGGGTTCCTCACAAAAAAGAGAGTGGACGCTGTAGCTACACGTTCTTGGGCTTTAGTCCTAGCGCTGTAGCTTATCGGCAGAGAAATCCTGGGCAGGTTACTTAACCTCTCTGTGCTGTCGTCTCCTCACCTGTGACTTAGGGATAAGTATCTAGAAGAGTGTTCACAGGACTATGAAAAGTATTAAATAAGATAATGTGGTCAGGGCACAAGACTGGGCCCATTGACATCTTCAAGTCCCACAGGGAATTAGACCATGTGGAGCGGGAGGGAGTTATTCAAGGCAACACAGAGGCGGGGTGCAGTGACAGCCTGGGGAGGAGGGTCCTCTCTCCCACCCCACCCGCAACTGAGAACTCTGAAAGAAGAGGGGAGAAAGTTCAGGCACCAAAACCAACTCCAACTCCTCCGATTTGCTAGGAGCTTCCCCATAAGCTTGGTCTAAAACTTCCCTTTGGAGGACATGTGGCAGTAATAAATGTTTTAGAGCACTTACTGCATGCAGACACGCACTTTGACTTCCTCCCTCCAGTACCCTCCCAGGTAGGGATAACTCCCTGCACCGGGGAGGAAGCACCCTCCTGGGGAGCAGAGCTGGGGTGAATCCAGGCATTCTGGGGTGGGGGCCATGCTCCGAAGCCCCAGGGCACAGGGCTCTGCCTTCTTCCCCAGCCTCTGGCACAGGCCTCACCAGCGTCCCTGGAAGCTCCCTTGCCAGCCTCCTCCTGCCCAGCTGCCCCTTAGAGGCCTCTGCAGTCCCCTTAACAACCCCCCACCCCCACCCCCAGGTCACATCAAGTCCACATTTCTCACTGATTCTCTTTCCAGTTGAGTGGAAATGACCAAGACTCAGGGGCCCAGAGCTGGGAGAGGGGTAAAGCAGGCAAATAAGACATAATCCTAGCCCTCCGGGAGTTTCCACTCACCCTTCCAGAACCAGGCAAAGTACTAATGGAGGCCCACCGTCCATATGTCTAAATATTTAAAAGTCATAAATCAAGTTAACAAGCTGTTAAATAAAATATGTTTCTATTCTCCTGTGCTGACACATCTACCTTCAAAAGATCTGGAGGGCCAGTTTTGAATTGAGAATTCTCGGGCTTCTTGGAGTTCTGTAACGTAGCAGTACAGGAGGAACTGTCTCTGTGGACCCCCAGCCCCTGCCCCAGCATGCCTGCCTTCTCTTCCCCACCCCTACCTCGGCTTCAACTTCAGCTATGACAGGTTTTAAGTTGCATGCTCTGCCCACCTCCCCCTGCACTCAGCCCTCAGTGGTGGCACAGTCTGCCCTCTGGAGCCTGGGCCTCCAGGGATGCCTGCATGGGCCCTGGACTTGGCCTCCAGGCCCTAGAGAGGTCTAGAAGGAGGGGTACCTCTGGGGGTCCCTGCAGACTCCTCATCCTGTGAGGATGGGCCATGGCCAGAAAAGGGTGTGGGACCCCTCGTACCTGATCTCAAGGCGCTGGGACCGAGTCCCTCTTTATTCCTTCCGCTTTCTAGTCCCTTTTGTCCAATCAGCCAACGGCTGAACTTTCTGGTGACTTTCCTTTCTAAACAGTTCTCTAAGTGCCATCCTGGCCCTGTGGTCCAGGCCACCCTTGGCTCTCACCAGGTCACCATGACAGCCTTCTCAGTGGTTTCCAATTCTGTCTCCTCCCCTCTCTTCTCCACAGCCAGGGTGATCTCTCTCAGCACAAATTGGATCATAGCAAGGCCCGGCTTAAAACCCTCCAGTGGCTCCCTGCTGCAGGCAGGAGAAAACCCAAACCCCTCAACTCAATTTAGGACCCTTGGTGCCCCACCCTTTCCCAACCGCTCCAGCTCAATCCACACCACTCCCTACCTCTAAAGGATTTTCACTACTTCCTGCAACCCATGACACATGCACCTCAGCTCTGGGTGCCCACTCTGCCCCATTCTCCCATCTCTATTTGGACTATTTCCTCATCATTTAAGATTCAGCTCTGTGGTCAAACCTTCAGTAATCCTTTCTTGTCAGCTCACCCCCACCGCCAGCTTGGGCAAGGAGCCCCTGAGTTGTGCTCTCCTAATAGCATTGTCTACACTGTATTATAACAGTCTCCCATCTGATCACTTTCCACTACCTCAACCACCACCCCAATCCAAGCCACCACCATCTCTTGCTTGTAGTAGTCTCCTAACTGCTCTCCTTGCTTCCACTCTTGCCCTTCCTCCAGGCTGTCCTCCATCAGCAACCAAAGTGAGCCTTTTCAAACAGATGTTTGATCATATCACCCCATGCTCAAAACTCAACAATGGTTCCCATCTCACTCTAGAACTTAGAGTCCTTGCTGGGAGCAGAGCAGCCTTTATCCCCTGGCCCCTGCCCCCTGCCCCCTCCTGACACCCTCATCTCCTCCTCTCCTCCCCTCATTCACTCTGCTCCAGTCATACTGGTCTTGCTCCTCCTTGAACACACAGGCACCCCTGCCTCAGGGCCTTTCCCCTCCCTTCAATCACGTCTCTGCACAAATATCCCCACCTCCAAGACCCTTCTTTTCCTTCACTCATTCATCTCCAACTGGAATATCATCTATCGTTATTTATGTATTGCTGTCTGTTTCTCCTTCTACCATATAAGCTTCATGGGATTTTATCTGTTTTGGTTGCCCCAGTGTCCCTAGGACCTAGAACAGGGTCTGGCACAAGTAGGTTCCTAAGAAATATTTGGTGAAAGAATTTATCTTTTATGCTTCTATCTCCCCCAACTAGAATGTGTCATCCTGAGAGCAGGGACTGTGGCTTATTCGTCCCAGTGTCCCCACTGCTTGGCCAGACTCAAAAATGAATGTCTATTCAGATGGTGAAGGAGTGAAGGGCACTGAAGTGAAATTAGGGACACAGCATATGAAAAGGCACAGAGGTGGACTGGAGCTAAGGCAATACAGGTCGGACTGAGCTAGAAAGGTGAGGCGAGGCCAAATTGCCAAGGGGCTTGAAGGCATAGGACAAGATCTAATGTGGAGTCACTGCAAGGTCTTGAGCCAGAGAGGAATTTTATGCAGAAACTAGAATTTGGGTAAAGAGTAATCAGGAAGACATGCAGAGGGGGAATGGATTTAGAGGTTGCAAAAGCCCCTCATTCCACCATAGAAGATCCCAGAGGGCAAGCGTCGTCTTTGAGTCAGACATCTCAAGGCTTGCATCCTGAAACTTCTGGACCTCCTTATCTGGGGTTAGTCACTCTCTAGCTTTCTGACTCTGTAACTAGTTGTGGACACACCTGCTCCAACCACCCCCTAGGAAGCTGGGATATGTACACGAAGATGTATGAGAGAAGGGTTAGATGTGAGGGGTTCCCTGGAGGCAAGGGTTGGGGAAAGGGCCAGCTGGGGACAACCAAAGGCCCCCCTTTTGCCATCACCTCTTGCCCACGTCTTGGTCACCAAGAAAGGTCTGGGAAACAGGGCGACAGAGTGTCTCGCGTCTCCCCTCCCCCCTGCTCACTCCCCAGGCTTTACTGTGGGTCAGTTGGAGCCTGAAGTGGCTTTTAAGCAATTAGATTGAGCACTGGACACTTGCAAATCTAATTGTTTCAAAAGCCCTTGAAGGGTTTGAGTCTGAGCTCTTAAAATGCCAGAGAAGAAGGAAATCAGCGGAGGTGGGAGTGTGGAGGCCAAGGCTCTTCTTCCCCTACCAGCCCCTTTCTGCTTTCCATCTCCTTGGGGCTGGGGGCTGGGTCAATGTGAGGCAAAAGGGACAACCCCAGCCCCCAGGCTCTGTGTCCACCCACTCTCCCCCAACTTCCGATTTCAGGTATCCTAGTAACTGTCTAATGAAACCCTCCCCTTTCGGGGATCATTTTCAGTGGCCTCCCCAGCTGAGCTGATGAGAACTAGGGCTGTCCAGTAAGCCCCTAGGGGGGCAAAGTGTCTCACTGTCACACCAGCAAACACATCAACAGCTTCGCAGTGATTGCACACTTACTAATGGGCTGGGTGCTTGAGATAAAAAAGGCACCCCTGGCCTCCCAGAGCCCAACAGCCTGATGAGGGAGAAAAGACCTGCTCCAACAAGCAGAAACGTGAAGGAAGTTGTTCCTAGGACAGGAGCAAGCAGCAAGCCCTGGGGTCATGGAAGAGGATGGGCCAGGGGCCATTAATGGGTGAGAGAAGTTGATGATGCTTCTTGGAGGAGGTGGCATTTGAAACTGGCCTGAGGGTGGGTAGGATTTTGCAGGTCAAGTTGAAAAGGGCTCATGGTGAGTCCAAGGAACGAACATGAATCAAAGCAAACCATGGTGGGGTGGAGGACCTTAAGCACCACCCTCTTCCCCGCCATGCTCTGACTCAGTTTCCTTGTCTGTAAAATGGATCACTGGGCTAATTTTATGAATTCTATTAGTGACCTTCCATGCTTTGGAGTTCCACAGAGTAGCTTTGGACTGCTACAGGGGGGCAAGTGGGGGAACCCACTTCTACCAGAGATACTGTGGTAGAACTCTTAGCTGTTTTATATGTAAGTTTCAGAATAAATTAAGTTTATTAGAAGTCTGTGCTACTCGTAAAGGTCTATGCTACCCTCTGTAATGCACTGGACTAGATGATTCCTTGGGTCCCTTCCAGCTCTGAGTTCCAGGTCTTTTCCTAATAGCTCATATTCTACAGTCAGTAACTTGCCCCACAGAGAGGGACAGAGAAAGAAACAAATCCAGAGCCCTGATTGCCAGTGCTCCCCTTTGGAAATTCCACCCCAAGGACTGGCGTCCTGGGTGGCTCCTGCCAATGTCCCTGGGGAACCCAGCCTCAGGGACAAACTAGAATACACTGATGGATCAATGGCTGAACATCCACCCCTAGGGCACCACCCTTTTTCATTCAATGCAAAGTCCCCCAAACTTTTTCATAAAGATGAATTATACTTCCTTTCACTGAAGCTGTGAAAAAGAGAGTTTGGGTTGCCGCCAATATACCTACATGCTGTCAGAGGGGGGGTGTGTCCTTGCCAGCAAAGCCCAAAGCCTGGACAGCAGCCCACTGAGCAGGCTCAGAGATGTCCCAGCTAAGGCTTTGAGATGGGATAGAGGGTCTCCAGGAATGTCAGTGGAAATTGTTGAGTAAATGAAAGAATGAATGAACAAACAAAGCAGCTGCTGCCAAAATGCCCTTGAAAGGGTCACTTTAGAAGCAGTTATCAGTCATGTTTGCCTTGGTGTGAATGAAGTATCTTAGAGCACGAGTTGACAGGAGGAGAGGAAGGTCTTGGAAACTGGGTACCACTAATTAAGGAAAAGATGGTACAAAGGAAAGGTGAAGGGTACAAGGTGATCACCCACATAACCTGGTCCTGGACCTGCCCCATCTCCCCACCTCCTCTCATTCCACCCCCAGCCTCCTCCCCACACTCTCCCCCTGCTTTCCTTACTGGAAGCCCAGCCCAGCTCAGGGTCCAGGTGCTGAAAGGTTCTTTCAGGGTGAGGGGAAAGTATTTGGCCAGGGAACAGGAGGACGGGGGAGGGGGTGTCAGTCTGTGCCATCCCGAAGGGAGCGGCCCACTGCGTGTAAACACAGAGGAGGGGCAGTGGCTTCTGGCCTGAGCTGTGGGCAGGAAGGAATGGAAATTCCAATCTGGCCTTCCCCTCTCTTTTCCACCTGCTGCCGCAGGCCCTTCATCACAAACGGCAGACGGAAGTCAGAGGAGTCTTTACAAAGACATATGCCCCTGCCTAGGCCTTGGCTTCCACTTCAGCACCCAGGACCCCAGGATGGCCCATACTCCCAGAGGCTCCTGCCATGGCGGCCTTCCCTGTCCCTGTTCCGCTCTTAGAAACAGCTTCCTCCTACAAAAGCCCAGGTAGGATTAAGAAAATAAACAGGCAAAAACCCTTGGGTCCCCACAATCATAGGTTGACATGTCAGGCCAATGAGCTGTGTGTCTTAGAACAGGTCACTTAACTTTTCTGGACTTCAGGGTCTTTATCTATAAAAGGGGAATAAGTGCAAAGGCCGTTTAAAAAGTTTAAAGCAGGAATAAAGCAGGGTCGGGAATAAATATCTGACAATTTAATTGTGGGTTCAAATTTTAGCTCTGCTTCTCACTAGCTGCGTGGTCTTGGGCAGGTTACTAACTTCTTGGTGCCTCAGTTTCCTCATCAGAGGTGCTCATGTGACTCATCTCCAAGCATTGGGAGGTGGAGTAAGTGGGATAATATGTGCAAATCACCCAGCCCAGGGCCCAAGGGTGGTAGAGATTAGTTCCCTAAAATTGTAAAGATGCATCATTATTTTATGTTCCTCTAAGAAAGAAAACTGACTTATCATTAATTATGCGACACATCTCTGATTTCAGATAGGTGTGTACCTTAGAAATTGATGCAATAATGGAAGTACTGTATTATTTGGAGGATGTAGAGAGAAGAAACAAGAACATCAATCTCTTCAGCAAAGCCTCTCATTGGAAAGCACTTTAGAATCACCTGGGGAACTTTTGAAAATCCTGATGCCCAGACTGCATCCCAATTAAACCAAAACCTCTGGGGTGTGGCTCAGTAATCTCTCTGTGCCTTGGTTTCCCCAACTGGGAAAATTGTAGCATCTATTCTTGGGGCTCTTATGAGTATTAAATGAGTCAGTTCATGTAAGCAATTTAGAGCAGTGACAGGACCATGGAAATGTTCCAATAAATGTTAACGATTATTCATCTGTGTACCCCTGGGTCTTGCAACACAATAGGTGCCTCATAAATGTTGGTTAAGTACAGAAATAGACATTGTCAGGTAACTGCTGCTCTACATACACGCTCCTGCCCCATCCAGCCAGGAGAGGCCCACTCTGGTTTCTGTCTGGGGGTGGAGGCCCAAGAAGAGGCTCACTTGCCCAAGGGCCTTCTGTCCAAAGTTCAAGGGAGCCCCACCCCTCCCGGGCACTGTACCCCACCTCCCTCGCCCCCACCCCACCCCCATGGTGTCAGTTCATGCAGTGGGCGCTGCCGCACCCAGACCTGCCAGGGCCTCCTGGAGTCAGTGACAAGAACCAAACTTCTCTCCTGGCCTCCACCCCTCCTCTTTCCTGCTCTTATTATTTTCTTTTCCGCAAAGATTAGTCTGTGTTGCTCCTCTATCAGGGTCTGGAGGATAAACATGTGGTCCAGAGTCAGAGAAACCCCAGGCTTGAAGGCCCCACTGCCCCCACCCTGGCAGCATAAACCTGGGGCTTTTAAGCAAGGAATGGTTTTCAGTAAATCTCTCCTATCAGCAGAAACCTTTGAAAGAGTTTGTTTAAAGGCCAGAGAGATAAACAGCAAGAAGAAGTGTTTGTTTAAGATATATGTTCTGTGTGGCCACTCTGGGGCCCAGATTTACATCTATGGAGAAAGAGGCCATTGGGAGACCAGGGTGGGGGCCTCCCAGGGGTGCCCATGGCCCCTGGATGTGGACTCCAGCCCCAGCAGGGACTCAAGTCCTCAGGGAAGGGAGGTGAGCTCGACTGCACCTGCAGCCCCTCCCAGGCCTGGGGAGAGGGTTGGAGAGGGGCAGAGAGGAGCTACAGGAGGGGAAGAAAACTTCCTTTCCCTGCATGAGAGGGGAGGGGTACCCAGTAAGACCTGCTGGTTGGGGTGCAGGCAGCAATCCCCCCAGGAAGCCACTCCCCCCTCAAAGTTCAGAGTAGGTCCAGGCTCAGGGCCCACCCCAAAAGGCCTCATGCATGGCAGCCCAACATTAATAAGGGCTGGAAAGTGGATTTAAGCAGCTCTGTGGCCTTGGACAAGCCACTTAACCTAGAACCAGAGCCCTAGTTCCACTCTGTGCAAATTACAACACCTGCCTCCAAGTGTTTTGAGTATTCCTTCTTTCCTTTGACAAATATTTATGGTGCACCTACTTTATGCCTGGCACTGTTCTATGGGCTGAGGATACAACAGTAAGCAAAAGAAGCAAAAGTCTCTGCCCTCGTGGAGCTTAAAACAAAGAGAGATAGATAATGAGCAAAATAAAGGTAAATTAGGTAAGCAGATGTGGCTCAAGCAGTTGGGTGCCCACCTACCACATGAGAGGTCCTGGGTTCGGGTTCCAGTGCCTCCTAAAGAAGATGAACAAAACAGTGGGCTGACATGACGAGATGATGCAATGAAGAGACACAACAAGGAAACACAATGAGAGACACAACAAGCAGGGAGCAGAGGTGGCTCAAGCCATTGGGCCCCTCCCTTCCACATGGGACTTCCCCGGGTTTAGTTTCCAGTGCCTCCTAAAAAAGATGAGCACACATTGAATAGACAGTGAGTGCAAACAACAGGGGTGGGGAGGGGAGAAATAAATCTTTAAAAAAAATTTTTTTAAGTAAATTATACACAATGTTAAAGAAGGTTATATGAGTTTCAGAAAAGAATAGAGCCGGGTACAAGGAATTGGGAAAGGATGGGCAGGACTCGCTGAAAGGTGATCTTTGAAAGAGAGACAGATATTGGGCAAAGGCCCTGGGGATTAAATCAAATATCACGCATTAAGCACTCAGGACAAGCCCTGGAGCGTGGTCTGGGGGTCAGTAAATCCTCCTTAATGCTGTCACCGTTGTCCTTGAAGGATTACTGGGGACTGGGGTGGGCAGGAGAGCCTTCAGGGAGGAAGCAGGACCTGAGCTGGGTTTCCCCTGGAATTCCTTCTCCCTGCTAAGGAGAGAGGAGAGAAAGGCTCTGGAGAAAGGTGTCTTGGAGGTGGAGAGAAGATTGCAGAGCTTATTCTCTGAACCCAGATGGTACACGTGGAATCTAGAGGCAAATGCAGTGGAGTCTCAAGGAAAGCCCTCAGCCTGGACCAGGAGTCAGGGCACAGAATCTGGCTCTGCCCGTCACCAGCCAGGTGGGCTGGGGCAAGTCAGCAGGAGCTTCCTGGATCTTTCTTTCCTCTACAGTAAAAAGGAAATAATATATACTCGTTTTATTGGATGGCTGAGGCATGAAAGGGGAGATGGTGTGTGTCTGTGCCTGGAATGTAGTTGATGCTCAAAAAATGTTGGATTTGCCTTTGTTTATCTATTTATTTATTTATTTAGTCTTCCCTCATCTTTCCAGGTTCTTTTTGGCTCTTCCATGGGAAGGCGAGCTGGATGGTCCAGAATTGGAGGTGGAGATGTGGTCTTCATGTTGCTGAAGGGCTGTCCACAGGAAAAGGCTTAGATTTGTTCCTCAGCTCCAAAGGGGAAGGTAGGAATTTCAAGGAAACAGATTTTCACTCATTTTCAGGAAGAATTTTCCAATAGCCAGTGCTGTTTTCCAGTGGCCTGGGCTTCTTTAGAGGCAGTGAGCTCCTGCTCATGGGAATTGTGTGAACAGAGGCAGCAGATTTTTAGATGGCGGTAGAGCAGAGGGGAACTCTGCTCTGGTAAGAATTTGGAACAACTGGTTTCTGTGGTCCCTCCAAGCTCTGAGATTTTGGGATTTATCTCTATTCTTTCCAGGCTCCATTGTCCATTAAGCTGCCCACACCCCAGATTTTCCTCCATTACCTCATGAAAACTTGCCTGACCTGTGTCTCTCTCCCTTAGGGTTATGCCAAGGGACAGCCTAGAAACCTGGTAGATAAACCAACGCTCAATGTGAAATGCTCCCAGATTAGCATGTCAGACCTGCCAGGTAACCCAGGTGCGTTCAAAGGACCTAGGATTCATTAACCCAGAGGTGTGAGGAATGGTAGATGCTCCAGTGTTGTAGAAGAGACAGAGGGACGGATATGTTTGGGGAAACATGCCTGAGTGGTTTATCAAATAGTCCCCAGTACCCTCCAAAACCCTACCTACACTAATATTAACTTTGGCTGGGATCACAGACCACGGCTCCGAAGATTTAAAGGGCCAGAGCCCCTGCCTTGGCTCCTCCTCGCGCACCAGGGAATCGCTGGGCACCTTCTCCCTGCTCCATCGACGCCCTGCCAAGGAGCGCCCGCTCAGCTGGCAGCTGCAAGCCAGCACTTTTCTTTTCAAAGCCTCTGCATCTCCTTCCCCTCCTCCTCCTTCCTTCCCGCCTCCCCCCCACCCCCAAAAGGAGGATGCCCCTTCTGTTGAGTACACAGCCTGTAATTTTGCTGTCAGATCTCAGCCAGGAGGTCAGTGTTGTGACTGACTGTGTAAGGATCGCTCCCTTAAGGGTAATTACACTAAATTCCCCTCTGAAGGACAGCTCTCTCTGGATAGAATACAAGAAAACCCCGCATCCCCATTCACGGAAAATCATGAATTTCGGCGGCTGCCACTGGCACCCCGGCAGCAAGACGCTTCGAGGCGCTCCATCTCCTCTGAGGTGAGTCTGCAAGGAGGTGGCCGCGGTGGAACCCAGGCCCTGGGGGTGGGTGGCCAGGCAGTAAGGGGAGGGGGTCTCTAAGGGGCCAACCTGAGGAGCTGGAGCTCTATGCGGAGCTGGCCACAGCCTGAGTTGGGAAAGCAGGAAGGCCGGCTAATGTCCACCCCAGAAGAGAAGACCCTCGACATTCACTCCCTCCTCTGCTTAACAGGTTGGCTTTGAGTGCCAATCACCTGCCATGCACTGTGCCAGGCCTGAGGGCACCCAAGATGGGGTAGCCCTCCTCCGGAGAGAGCCTGAGAGCTCTTGGGCAAAACAAAGCACTTCCACGCGAAAGGTGAGTTACTGTCCAAGCCTCACCACATCCCCAGAACCCTTCAGGGGAGGTGCCGCCCTGACCCTTGTCCCCAGCTGCCCCCAGGGGGGGACAGGAGAAATGCCCAAGACCTTCCGGGTCTAGCATCGGCACTCCAGCAGCCCTGCACTCCTGCTTCTCCCCACCCCAGGGAAACCCAGGCAAGAGCTGGGGAGTCACTCACCCACAACAAACAGTTAAAAGGAAGAAAGCGGGCCTGGCGATATCAATGCACTTTGATAACAATAAACTCTGCTTTTAATTTATGCTAATGTGTAGGGCTGTGGTGACAGTAAGAACTAAATTACAGAGTGGCTTTCGAGCTGGTAATTATCCCTCCATTTTTCGCTGCTCTGGAAGATGGACACACAATTATGCTCTCTTGCTGTATATTAATACAGATTCTTGACATCTTCAGCAGACCTGGAGCTGTCATGGAGCTTTTTGTCTCCTTTAATTGAAAATTAATGGTTACTGGGTTGCCACGGAAACAGAGGCCACGGACGCCAATGGCTCTCACGTCTCACTGAGGGTCTGGCAGCATCAGGAGTCCGGAATGACCTTGAAAGTTAAAAGGAAAAAAAAAAAACTTAAAAAAGAAGGGGAGAGGTAGAGAAATGAGGACAGGAGGGTGGGAGAGTGTGTATCAGAGATGAGAGGAGAGAGAGAGAAGAGAAGGAAAAGAGAGAAAGGAGAGGAAAAGAGGAGACAAATTTGAAAAGGAAAGAAAAAAATTGCAGGAGGCTGGGAGTATGGACACTTGAGAGAGGGAACTTAAATTAGTAAGTTTTTCCCTCTCAATTTTTGCCTCTTACCTCTCATTTTTAAAAAGACCCATTGAAAAGCCAGGAGCTGGGATTCTTCAGCTCCAAAATCCATGGTTCTACAAATGTGTAGAAGTAAGAGTGGGAGTATCAGCTGAGAGCCCCCTCTACCCCAGCCCCCAGGAGGAAGAAACAAAGGCCCCACCGGTGCCGTGGGAGGGGGCAGGGGTGAGGTGTGCCGCATGGACACTTCCCCGGGGCCAAGTGGGCTGTGCTGTTAGAAGTGGGGACACCTGATGGGGAGCCCGGGAGCTGCCACAACATTGCTCCAGCAGTAATGAGCAGGTGAAAAGGTTCTGTTGGCTGCAGCTTGAAGACACAACAAAAGAGCTGAAATGAGTCAAAGAAGAGGGGTAGGCAAGGGCTGGTCCTGGCAGGGGGAGGCAACATCTGCCAGGAAGAGAAGAGATAAAAGGAGGCAGTTCAGTGAGCATCGTGGAAGGTCAGTACCTCCAGCTTAGGAATATTTCCTACCCACCCCCAGACCCAGCATAGGGACGCTGGAACCCCTGAGCATTCTGTCAGGGAAGGTGAGCTCCTTCCAGAGCAGTCCACCATTCTAGTTCCTCAGCCCAGAGCACACACTCCAGAAATGCAATTAAATTAAACAGTTACTGGATGCCTACAAGTGAGCCAGAAGCCAAGCTGGACGTTGGGATCACAAAGACAAGGAATAAGGCACAGACCCTTTCCCAGAAAGGCTCACCATTGGGGGTGGGAGTAGACAGACCAGTAAACAATTACAAAGTTAGCTATCCTCTCAAAGATGTCACTACAAGGATGTTCATCACAGCGTTGTTTATAGTAAAAATTGATGATTGATAAAATATTATGAAGGAGCAGCAATTGAGGATTAATAAAATAGTATGCCTTATGAGGACTCAAATAATGGAGTATTGTAAAGTCATTTGAAATTATGTTGGAGGGAAGCAGATATAGTTCAATGGTGGTGCACTGGCTTTCCACATATGAGGTCCCAGGTTCAATCCCCGGTGTCTCCTTAGAAAAAAATTATGTTGGGGAAGAATATTTCATATTCTGAGGGAAAAGGTTCTCAATATTTTGGTTAATGAAAAAATCCATTTACAAAACAGTAATGTATTCATGATCTCATGACCCCATTTCTAAATTTTTAAAGATATGTGTGCATTAAATGGTATACTACAATAAAAATGGGTATATGTATGTCTGTGAATGTATGAATGTGAATATGCATTGAGTGTGCCTGCAATTCTGTGAGTGTGCATGAGTGTGTGAATGTGCATGAGTGTGCACTTAAAAACAACTGGACAGGGGATGGATGTGGCTCAAATGGTTGGGCATCCGCCTTCCATATGGAGGGACCTGGGTTCGATCCCCAGGACCTCCCGGTAGGAAAAACAAACAAACAAACAAACAAACAAACAAAACAACTGGACAGTAAAATCCTACCATGGGATTATGGCTGATCTTTATTTCCTTTTTTGTGCTTTTCTGTATCTTCCAAATTTTCTTTTTTTAATCTATTTATTGATACATTAATAAAGCATACAATCCATCCAAAGTGTACAATCAATGGTATTTGCTATAATCACATAGTTGTGCATTCACCACTTCAATCATTATTAGAGTGTTTTCACTATTCCAATAATAATAAACAAAAAAAGGCAAACAAAAAAAGCTCTACCCCTTAATAATCACCTCCGTCTCGCTATGCTTCCCCTGTCGTACATAGCTGCTATTCTGTTTCTGTCTTTCTAATTTATTTGTATTTATATTTTGTATAGATGGAGTCAAACAATACATAGTACCTTTTGTCTAGCTTCTTTCACTTAGTATATTTCCTTTTTTTTTTTTTTTACCCTTAATGGAAGATTATTAATATATTATTATACACTAGTGATCGTATTTTGCTTTGGTTGTATTTTTACCTGATATAATAAACATATATAGCTTATAAATAGAAAAAATACAATTTTTTTTTTAGGTGCTGAGGGCCAGAGATTGAACCCAGGACCTCCCATGTGGGAAGCAGGCACTCAACCTCTTGAGCCACATCTGCTCCCAAAAATACATTTTTTAAATTACCTTCTCCAGAAACTCTTAGAGATAAAATTCCAGGGAGGAATTTCCCACACACTTCTACAGAGACTGGGCCATCTTGCCCAGACACTTACACCCAGAAAGCAGACTCATCACCCTTTCCACAACTACCAGTGCCCATCCTAGGCTCTCACTACAGCCAGGCCCTCTCCACTCCCAGCCTACTGGCCAGGGCATCCAGAGATGGAGTGAGGCTGGAGGGGCTGAGGGGTGACTGGGAGTTGCAGGTCCCGCAGCCCTGGTGGCCAGAAATGCTCCCGATCGGTTCCTGGGTGCATCTTCAGGGAAGCACTGCTACCTTCTGCCTCCTATTCAGACTTGCATGTGGACCATGAGGCCTCCAGCGCCAGGAAAGAGTCTCATTCATTTGCACTCCAGAACCTCTTTAGACCTCAGGAACTATTTCCCTAGTCAAGGATAAACAGTGGGTATTTATTGAGCAACTACTCATCCTTCTAACTCTAAGGTGAATATTATTATCACTTTTCACAGACCAAGCAACTGAAGCCCAGAGAGGCTAAATGGCTTGTCCCCCAGCTTGTAGGTGGCAGGGCAGGAACCCAACCCCAGGCTATCTCCCTCCAGGTTTGTACTCTGCCTTCTCTACTACCTGTATCCCTCACTGGGTTCAGAGAACCCAGGTCCAACTAGAAGCCTCTCAGGATTGCTAGGATTTCTGGAGTAAGTCCCATTCTGGAAATGAAACCAGGATAAACAGCATCTTTTTATGGCCTTTGTGCCCTTGAACTGCCCTTGGCAGGGCTAGGGGAGAATAGTCAGGTTACCCCTAGTTAGAGCAGAACTTTGAAGAAAAACTGGCTGGGAATGGGCCTCCCGGAAAATGCATCCTTAAATCCCTGCCCCTCTCAGGTGGGAGCTCTATCCCTCACCCCCAACTCACTCCTCCTCTCCATTGCCAAGTCTCGACCTCAGATTCCACGCTTGCTTCCTCCAGGAAGCTTCCAGGCGATGAACTTGGAGTGGCCACTATTATTCCTTCACTCCGCCCCCCTGATTACATAAAGCTACTCTGACCATGCATGTCCTATGGGGCAGGCCCTACTCTAAGCCCTTTTCATGTGTTTGCCCCTTCATCTTTTTAACCACCTTAGGAGTTGATGCTACGATCTTACCCGCACTGGGGCACAGAAAGGTTAACCAGCTTGCCCAAGCTCACACAGCATATAAGCGGCACAGCCAGAATTTGAACTGGGGCAGCCTGAAGCCAGAAGCCACATCCCTAACCACCACTACGTAAGGGCCCAACCCAATTCTGTGGCACTGGACGACCTGTACATCAGCAGCCCATTTGGCTGGCCCCAGCAGCATTTCAATGATAGGGCAGGTTGGAGTGATGGCCTTTTTCCAGAGCAGGGTCTGGTCCCCAGGCCCCTTGCACTTGTAGGCAGGTGGAGACAGGCTTATTCCCTCTCTCGGGGGTATACTGTCTCTGCCACATTGGCCTGGGAGCCTCTCAGGGCTTGGGTCAATTCTGCCCTCACTGGTCCTGCCACTAACTCTCAGAACAGGCTCTGCACATGGAGGAAAGCTAACAGAGGGGCAGTTATGGGGCAGGGTCCCAGGCAAGGGCCTCTCTGTGGCCTGTCCCCCCAAGTTCTGCGAGCCCGAGGAGGCCTGACTTCCTCTCCTCTCCACCTCCTTCCCCTACCCTGCCGCCCTTCCCCACCTCCCCGCCTCGCCCCTGCACACTTCCCTCCCTGCCCACTTTCCCAGAGCAAGAACAAACAAGAAGACAAACCCAGCAGCGGCGGCGGTGGCAGCGAGGGGAGCAGGCGAACTCGCCTTCATTTCTGCGCATTTCCCTGGCTTCCCTGATCCCGGCCTTAATCCCCGCTCAGCATCCTGTCAGCCGGGTTGCTCTCAAGCTGACATTGCTGCAGGCGCCTTCTCGGCAGCCTTTCCTCAGATCTGCCTTCTCCAGGGACTTCTAAAGAGGAGCCCGAGGTTTCTCTGTTACAGCCAGCTTCACTCGCTGCCCTCAAGCAATGCCTGGGCTCCCAGGGGGCCGCAGGGAGCGGGGGCGGCAGGGGGGGCAGTGCCAGCCCTGAAGTTTTGGAAGAAGAGGGGTGGATAGAGGTAGCTGGACCCCGGAGGCTGCCAGAGTGAGGGTCAGGCCTGGGCCAGCTCAGCTAGTGCTGCTGGTCTCCGCAAAGCATGGAGGGCCTTGCTCAGGTACGCCGGGCTGAGAGACAGAAGGGAAACCGAGGCTGAAGCCCAGGGAATTCAGACTGGTGCTGGTTCTGGCTGTGGAGGATGCAGGCGTTCTGGCAATTTTCTGAGTTTGCAGGGAGATTACAGGCTAATGCTGGCTTGGAGAGGGGGCAGGCCATGGCCCCCAGTGTGCATGAGCCCAAGTTTGCATGTGAGAGAAAACACACATACACACATGAATCTGTCAATCAAATCTACAAGGGCTTCCTGAACACCTATGCGTGCTGGGTGCTGGGAGAAAAACAGGCAGAGCAGCCTGGAGAAAGGGACAAAATGTGAGCATGACATGAGATGAATTCGGATCCCAGACCCAGCTCTGTCACTGAGGGGCCACGTGACCTGGGACCAGGCACTCGGCTTTTCTGAGTTTTCTCAGCTACGAGAGGGCATGGCAACAAAAGCTTCCTTGCAGGATCAATATGAAGTTTAGGTGAAAGCACCCAGCACCTGGGGTTTAGGGTGATTTTACTATATATGTCCTTGTCCTAAGAGAACATTGCAGCATGCAGAGCTTTGTCTGAGTTTTCATAAATGAGGACTCTGTAGGCAGGGGATTTACATGAGCTCAGGTGTGTGTGAAGGTAGTGTCTCTGTCAGGGTCTGGGTAGGGCCCTGTGAAACCGCTGGATCCCTCTTTGAAATCAAACTCACCCACAGACTGAACAAATATCCAGGGCAGTGGGCTCTGGCCAGCTCTGGCCAGCCCTGCCCCTCCCCACACACCCCAGCTCCAGCTTGTGACTCATCCATCTACCTGTCTACCACCTTCCTTGGGGACAGGGATACAGGATGCTCCTGCAAGTTCAGAAAAGGATGTGACTTAAGCTTCTCTTACATGGTTCCTCCCTCCTGGACCTCCACTGGCCTCTCAGAGTCACAAGAGTCCCAGGGACTAACTTGGAAGGTAGAACCTGAGACCCCAGGTGCTCAGCCTCCTGGCCTGAGCATTTGTCTTCAGGCAGAAAGCTCTGAGATGGAGGTGCAAGTTGGGTGGGCTTCGTGGAGGTTTATAGGGCAAGGAGTCTTATTCCCAAAGGCAGAGAGACAGGGCAAATGGCAGAGAGGTTGTCTCCCCACCAACCTCTCCATTCCTTGGGGCCAGAGGGAGGGAGTCCTAGGGAGAGGGCTGCAAATCAGCTTCTGAATTTGGTTCCTCTATCTCCTCAATATTACTCCTCCCTGGAGCAGTAAAAAAAGAGCTCTGGCTCTTCCTATTGCCAGGATCTACATAGCTGGGTGGCCTTAGACAAGTTACTTAAACTCTCTGAGCCCTGGTGTTCCCATCACTAAAGTGGGATTATTGCCTACCTGTCAGTGTTGGGGTGAGGAAAAAACAAAGCAATACATGTAAATCACTTTAAACAGTGCCTGTAACAAGGAGGATGAGAGAAATAGGGACCCTGTGCACTGTTGGTGGGAATGTAAAATGGTGCAGCTGCTGTGGGAAACAGTTTGGCAGTGCTAAAAAGTTAAACATAGAATTACCACATGACCTGGATACCCAACTTCTAGGTATATACCCAAAGGAATTAAAAACAGGGATTCAAACAGGTATTTACACAATGATGTTCATAGCAGCATTATCCACAATTACCAAAAAGTGGAAGCAACCCCAGTGTCCATCAATAGAAGAATGCATAAACAAAATGTGGTATATGCATACAGTGGAATATTATTAAGCTGTAAAAAAGGAATGAAGTTCTGATACATGAGATGAAACTTGAAGGCATGATTTTGAGTAAAATCAGCCAGACACAAAAGGACAGGTATCCTATGACTCTACTTATATGAAATACCTAGAATATGACAATTTTCAGATGCAGAAAGTAGATTATAGGTTACAGTGGTTAGAGGGGAGGAGGCAATGGGGAATTAATGCACAAGTTCAGAGTTTCTGTTTGGGGTGAAGGAAACTATTGGTAATGGGTGGTGGTAAGGGTACAGCAACATGGTGAATGGTATGCTTGGGAGGCGTTGAGATGGGAAAGTTTATGTTGTATATATATTTCCACAATTTTTTAAAGAGAGAGAAAACAGTGCCTGGCACATAGGAAGTACTCAGAAATGTGTAAAAACATCCCGCTGACACAGAAAGTTTTAACTCAGGGTGGGGGGGGGTAATCGAGATGAGCATTACTTGGTAATGAGAAATAGAATGTTGACAGTAGAGTTTTAGGCTCCAGAAACGGGTATAGATGTCAAAAAGTCAAAGCAGCCAGGTCAAAATGATATATAACTACTTGACACCTAAACAGGTGTTGGTGAATGCTAATTTCCCTCCCTCCAATCCTACCTACCTTCCTTCCTTCTCTCCCTTTTCCCCTTCCCCTCTTTCCCTCTCTCTCTTCCAACCATACCAGTTTTACGAATGAAGGTCCTGGCATTCAATAGGCTCAGGCAGGGGCAGTTTCTCTTGACAGGAGGAGGCTAAGTTGCCTTCAAACTTCCCAAGAACCTCCCTGCTCTGGGGTTGGCGAGGGGGCAGTGTTCTGCCTTTTCTTCCTGCCCTGGTGCATCACCCAACAGATGCTGCCTTAGTGTTTGGGAAAGCTTGGGGAGGGGGGCCCCTCTCAGATCCCTGACAACTCACATTCCCCCAACATAGAGCCCTCCCCCCACCCTTATAACATTCCCACTGCCTTAGCGAAGGTGGCCAGAAAGGGATAAACCAGGATGGGATGGGGGTGGGGGTGGGGGGCAAGCAAGCATTCTGGAGTCAGAAGCCCGCCCTGAGTTTGAACTCCTGCTTCTTCACTGGCCAGCTAAGCAGACCAGGGCAAGTGCCTTCCCCTTGCCATCCTCATTTGCCTCACCTGGGAAGCAGCAGGTAAAAGCTGTGAGGCCCCAGGGAGACCACAGATTATACGAGTGCTAAGTGAACACAAGGTATAGATCATTTTATTCTTATTTTATAGAATTAATCAATCCTTTTGCAGTCCCTCCTCCACCCCCACCCCACCCCCACAGCAGGTGCAGGCTACCTAGGAAGCCCCATGTCCAACTGCCTCCTCTCAGGGAGCCCTAGCCTCAAGCTGTCAGCCTCTTAAAGCAAGCCCATCTGTTTGGGGAGTTTCAGAGGCAGCTGGGAGGGGTCCCCAACCACCCCAGCTCCTTCCAAATTGGTGGAGTGGTAGAATCCCATTCTAAGGTAGTCTCAAGCTGTGGTGTCTGCCTTTGGGGGTGTCAAGGGAGGCAGGGAGAGGAGATACCAGGGGAAGGGGACTCTGGGAGCCAGATCCTGAAACTTTCATGGGCGTGAGACCAGAAACCCAAACCTGGCCCCCCACCCCACCCCACAAGCCACCGTCCGGAAAAAATAAACTATTTCCTGCAACCAGCTCCGAAACAAAGTCTGTGAGTGAGCTGTGACACATGTTACATAAATAGAAGCCACAGAGGGGAAAAGCCTGTTTTCTCTTTCATTATTTATCACTCTCTAACCATCTCCAGCTGGGTGAGTAAACAGGCGCATTGGCCCATAATGAGGAACAGACTGCTGCCGTGGGGCTGCTGGAGGGGCATGTGCCGGCTGTGCGCATGTGCCTGTCTGTCCCTGAGAGGGAAGGTGGGAGTCTGAGGAGGAAGGCTTGTTGAGGGTGGGGGGGGGCACCTGACTCCAGAGGGCAAGGGGTATCCACACGTGCCCTAGTTAGGGTGGGATGGAGTGGCCCATCCGCCACCTCTACCCACTGAGGTTTGGCGGGGAGTGATCGGGTGTGTGGGATGGAGGAGGAGTCAGGAGGGGAGAGACCTAGACCGTGTGGGTGGGGAGAGGATGTGAGAGGCAGGGGGAGTGTGAGGCTGTGAATGTGCCTGTCTCAGAGTATGACCTGGGCAGGGTGGCCTCCCACTGTGGCCGTGGAGGGAGGGGGCCAGGGAGAGTCGGGTGTGAGGGTATGTGAAGGTGTGTGGCTATAAGGCCTGGGGGGGGGGGCACATGGCCAAATGGAAGACTGGAAGACTGAGGGAGAGTGTGTATGTGACAGTGTGGCCATATGCAAGTGTGGGTATGGTGTGTGGGTGGGACCTTGATAGTGTAGGAATATGGGTGTGAGTCCTTGGGGGTGTGTGAACGTGTGTGGTAATCCTGATAGGATGTTTGGGTGTGATTATGTGACTATGGGAAGGAATGTGCGTGTGTAATGTGTGGCTCTGATAGTGCATACATGTGTGTCACTATGGGACTATGGGGACAGTATGTATGTGTGAGATTTTATGGCCATAGGTGTATATGAACATGTGTGAGCTTGGGAGTGTATAAATAAATGTGGGAAACCATAGGAATGTGCATATATGTGTGTGAGATCATGGTAGTAAATACAGATGTGGGTGTGACTAGATGACTATGGAGTGTGTAAGTGTGCGTGTGTGACTTTGATAGTATATGTGTGTGTTGCTGTGTGACTACAGGAGTGTGTAAATATGTGTGTGAGACCAAGGAGTGTGTGAATGTTTGTACGGTAGGTATGACTGTGTGGCCTTGGTAGTAAATGTGGGTTGGTACGTGTGTGAGGGAGGGAGGGAGGGAGAAACTACACGGCCATGGGAGTGTGCTTGGCACCTACAAATCATCTTCCCAGAAAGAAATCCAGCATCCATCCTTCATGGCCAGCTGCCTCTTCCCACTCCCAGATCCCCTCCCTGACCTTGTACAGCCCTGCCTGAGGCCAAGTCAGTCCTGGAGGGGGACTGATATGGTCCTGTTGAGGGCTGCCCACAGCCTGACCCTGGCTCCCAAGTCATCCCAACGTCAAGGTTTACACCCCACTCTGGCGCACTGGACCTGGGAGTGCTCATCAGAAACCTCGAGGAGGCCAAGGCTGGAGGCTGGAGGCAGTGAGGAGAAGGGTCAGACGATTTATTCATGATCCTGGGCATTCTTGCTTGAAGCCTGATTTCTTTCCGGCTCTGGGCTATTGACTTGAATCACTTGTCCTGCGTGGGGATTGAGATGAAGGACAGACCTATGCCCAGAGAATTTCAAAGCAGAACTGGGTCCTGAGCACCTGTTTTGACCAGCCCCATCCCAGTCAACCACTGAATGTCACAGAGCCAGCTAGAGACTTTGTTTCTCTGGCCATGTCCACACCAGCCTGCTCTGCTGCTGGCTAAGCCCCAGTCCCTCCAACCAGGGGATACCACATTTGTCCAATCATTCACTCAATAAAGCACGTGTTTCCAGACCCATGGCTTAGAATCCTCAAAGTTGTCCTAGAGAGGCCTTTCTATGAAACTTCAGATAAGCCACTACTCTCTCAGCCTCAGTTTCCCCTCTACAGAGGACACAACCACCCTTTCCCTTCCTGCTTCATAGGGATGTTGTCAGGATGAAGGGGCCCAATGGACATGAGCTTGCCTTATAAAGAAATGCCTTATGAAATGCCCACTAGGCCTGCCTCTCTGAAAGGCAGCTCACCAGGTAGCAATACCTGCAGTGATGGTGTCACCTCCAACGTAGAGTGGTTTGGCGTGTCCTTTTCCAGCTTCCCACAATATCTTCTCTTAGCTCTAAAATGGTTTGATTTAATTCAGGAGTCTGTAAACTACAGCCTGCTCCTGGTTTTGTATGGTCTGTGAACTAAAAATGGTTTTTATAGATGAATATTTGCCATCAATTTGATGATAGGGATCATTAACTTTGAACTCCAATTAATCAACCCCCCCCCAAAATTTTTTTTCATTCTCCCTAGTAGACATGTATTATAAAAAATTGTACCCAATTATTAGTGTGCTTATAATTTCATCAATAAAAATTTTGTGGAAATTTGTTTTCTCTCTTGTTGTATAGATACTTATATAATATCCTTGGTTTTGCCTCATGGTCCAAAAGCCTAAAATATTTACTATCTGTACCTTTATGGAAAAAGCTTACCAGTCTCTGACTACTCAACTTTGCTGTTGCAGCACAAAAGCAGCCATAGACAACATGTAAACAAATGGGCGTGATTGTGTGCCAATAAAACTTTATTAAAGAAACAAGTGGTTGGCAGGATTTGGTCATGGATTGCTGACCCCTGAAGTAGAGCACTGTAAGCTCTTGACCATTTTTTTTTTTTTTAAGATTTATTTTAATTATTTATCCCCCCGCCCCTGTTGTTTGCGCTCGCTGTCTGCTCTCTGTGTCCATTCATTGTGCGCTCATCTTCTTTTTAGGAGGCACCAGGAACTGAATCCAGGACCTCTCATGTGGAAGGGAGGCACCCAATGGCTTGAGTGACCTCTGCTCCCTGCTTGTTGTATTTCCTTGTTGTGTCTCTTTGTTGCATCATCTTGTTGCATCAGCTCACTGTCTTTCTTTTCATCTTTAGGAGGTACCGGGAACTGAATCTGGGACCTCCCATGTGGTAGGCAGGTGCCCAACTGCTTGACTCATATCTGCTTCCCTCCTGGCCATTTTCGATGAGTTTGGAGAGGACCTAATCAAGACCAAATCAAGCCAGTATTTGCTGGAAGAATTCATTGGACTGAATTTGACAGCTTGAGCCTGAAGCTGATGGGATTCCCTCTGAGGACTTTGAGAATGAAGCCCACCAGGGAAAGAAAGAGCTAAGCAATGGAGAGAACCCAAGTCTCAGGGCATCATGTTAAGACCGTGGATCACATATCATCTGCTGCAAGCCCTATCCCCAGATTTTTCAGCCACACAAGCCAATCAATTCCCATTGTTATTGAAGTGGATTTCTTAATACATTGACACAAAAGCACAAAAGAAGGGAACCTAATCTAGTCCAGGGCATCAGGGAAGACTTCCAAGAGGAGGCGCTGTCTGAGCTGGGTCTTGAAGTCAGAGTCAATAGAGAAAGCAAATGGGAGAAAAGGGATTCCAAGCAGAAGGTGTGGCATGAGAGGACGCATGCCTACATGAAAGAGCACAGTGCAAGCCTCAAGTCCCTGGTAGCAGAGCTGGGAAAGGCAAGGATGGAATGAGAAGCTCAAAAAGGACCACCCTGGGAGCAGATGTGGCTCAAGCAGTTGAGCATCTGCCTCCCACATGGGAGGTCCCAGGTTCGGTTCCTGGTGCCTCCTTAAAAACAAAACAAAACAAAACAAAAAAACAACTCAGGGAAGCTGATGTGGCTCAGTGGTTAAGTGCCAGCTTCCCACATACATGGTCCCGGGTTCAATCCCCAGCCCCGGTACCTTTTTAAAAAAAAAAACAAAAAAAGACCACCTTGTGCCTGAGCACCAGACCAAGGTGCTTGAGTTTAGCCTGTGGAATGGGTTTTGAGCAGGGCATGATGAGTTGGGGGTAGCACTTTCGACAGAACTTTTATGACCATTGTGGAGGATGGATTGGAGGGGATCAGGTTAGAAGTGGGGAGGCCAGTTAGGAGGCTCCTGGAATACTCCAGCTGGAACATGATGAGGGCCCAGACCCAGGCACTGGGAGTGGGGGTGGAGAGGAGAAATATCTGGAAGCCAATCCACAGGATTTGGTGACTGATGGGATGTGAAGAGGAAGGGAGAGGAAGAACCAAGGGGCAATACCTAGTTCCTAGAGTGACAGGTGGGCCATGGTGCCACTAGTGGACAGAAAATGTGGCGGGGTGGGGGAGAGCACAGATATTTGGATAGAGATGATGACCTGGGTCCAGGACATGTTAAGTATGCCATGGCTAGAGGCCCACAGTCATGGGGGTGGTACTTGGAGCTCATGGTAGTTAAAGCCATGGGAGTAGACGGGAGGACCTGTAGCTTGAAGAGAGCAATGGGTCAAGGCTTAAGCCTTGAGCACACAAAACATTTCAGGGCGGCACAGGAAAAGGAAAAGTCAAGAAGGGAACAAGAGAGCAGAGTGTGGCCGGCACTAGTCCCCTGCCCATATCCCTGGACACTCACCTCTAAAGGCAGAGGGCTGCTTACTGCAAACACCTCCTCTCTGCCTGAGGGCCTTTTTCTGGCTATGGAAACACACTGTTCCAGCTCAGGGCAAGCTGGAAGTACTGGAGAGTTACCCAACCAACAACAGAAGGGAGATGGGGGACCAACACCCCAGCTTCTTTGCCCGCTGAATAGCTTGAGGCATGTTCCATACATCATCTGAGTTCATTCAGAAGCTGGAGCTCCTCTTACAGCAGTGGTAACTTGTAGGATGTGCCTCCTTCCCTTTCTTCTCACCTCCTACTGGTATTCCCTGGGGCCACTTCTCAAATAAACCACCTGCACTGGAATCCTCCTGCTTCTGGGAGAACCTAACTGAAGACAAAGATGTCATGAAAACCAAAGAGGTAAAAAAACGTCAAGATGTCCTCTCTGGGAAACTTTTGTCTTGGGGGTGGGGGGTGGGGGCTGGCTAGGTCATTCCTGCCCTACCAATTTCTCCCCTAGTCCCAAGGTTCTCAATAGGGGACTTTCCTTTCTTCAGAGGCTGAGCCAACTTCACTATCAAGAAATTCTTGGGGGACGGATGTGGCTCAAATGGTTGGGCGTCCGTCTCCCATATGGAGGGACCCGGGTTCGATACCCGGGACCTCCCGGTAAAAAAAAAAAAAAAAAAAAAAAAAAAAAAGAAATTCTTTCCTATCTCTCATCTTAGTTACCCCTGCTTTTTAAGAGGCTGCTGAATCCAGGGAAGTCTGGTCATGGGCTTTTGTATAATACAAAGTCATGGGAAGATTCCTCAGTCCTGAGCCCATTCTCTCCATGCACCCCTGGCTCAGTTCTTTCCTTTCCCAGGACTCCAAGTGACTTTCATTTTGTTTCCATTCATCATATGTCCCACCCTGTAGGAGTTCACTGCTTCTCTTTCTGTCTGTGACCCAGGGACTGGCTATGACTGTGGCCAGTGGCCCATAGAGGGAGGCAGGGACCACCGGGTGACCTGGACCCCGCCCCCCCCCCCCCCCGACTTCCAGCCAATACACAGCTGAGCCACCCTCCTCCTCACCTCTTACCTCTCAGGGCAAGAAACGGGAATGGCCTTGAACCAGACTTGGGAGGAAAGACCCTCCAGAAGCCATCTATAGAGTGGGGAAGTGAACATTCTGGAGTAAAACAAGCCAGAGGGAGAATGCGGGCCCTTCACTTAGGTCATATAAAGGTGTGCAAATTTCAATGTCTCTGAGCTTTGGTCTTGCCATTTGTAAAACAAAGATAACTTAGGCTAGGTTCCCCGTCCCCCCCCCCCCCAGAAGCTGCCCTTGAGACAACTATTCCAGTGTGAATGGTTGAGTTGGGAGGTAAAGGAAACACCAACAGAGAAGTGGGGAAGTAAGAGAGGGAAAGGAAGGAAGGCAATAAAGTGCGTGTTATCAAGCCAGCTACAAGGGTGGGCTGAATCCAGTGGGGAAACCCTGGGAGTCCGTGTAGAACACATGCCTCGGAGTGATCCCACCAGAGGGATTGGGGAGCTGGGGTTTTGATACATCAATTCCCATCAGTTATGCATAGGGGACTTTCCCAGAAGGCATTAATTCCCTGGCACTTCTGGCCTCCACACAGGTGGCAAAGAGGGTTCCAGTAGCCAGGGAGAACCCTCAGGCAAGGGAAGGCAAGCGCTGGCAACTGGGAGCCTTATAGGAGAGGGGGTATGGGCAGGGCACCAACAGCATCTGTTACATCATCTTATAGGGCTGTGGGAGGTGAAATGAGGTCACTTGTGAAGAGCACTTAACACAGTACCTGGTATACGAGAACGGTTATTCTCCAATCAAGATCCAGCCTGGCTCCAGCCTTCAAGGCCTGGCTCCAAGGATTTGCTGCTACCTAATGACCAGGAGGGAGGTCTTGGAGGCCAGAGGACGGGGGGTCAAGAGCGAAGGGGACTGGAGGAGAGAAGGCGCTGGAGGATGTGGGGAAGGCCAGAAAGAAGGGATGCAGGGAAACTAGGAAGGAGGCAGGGCTGTCCCAGACAGCGCTCCATGGAGCATAGACTGTGCCACCTCTGTGCAGTCCTTTTGCCAACAACTCCTTCCAAACTCTCTGCCAGCCCACTTTGGAAGCCCCAGGAAAATGTGTGAGCCTCACTCCACAGGCCCAGCCAGAAGCCATGCACAATAAAGACTCTCTTTCTATCTCCCCTTATATATACCTCCCTTACACCCATTGCCTCTGCCATTTGGGGCACTGCTTTCTCTTTTTAAAAAGTTTAGGGCCATCCTGGGGATCTTGGATACATATATAAGTAGCTTGGCATCCAGTAAGTGCTCAGTAAGTGATAGCTATTTTCAGTGTGAGGCTACCTCTACTTTGGCATTCCCCCTTCATATCCACCTCATCCTCCAACACCAAGTTTATGAACCCCTCTGGCCCAACAGCTGAGACCCCAAACCCTGGGTTCCATGGGGAAGGGATGATTTCCTTGTGGAGCACAGAGTTCTGAGGGCATCCCTAGTGGACAAGCAGAAAGGAAGCAGGGAGGAGTGACTTGGAGAATGTAGCTCTCTGGTAGGAGGAGATGGCTCCAAGGGAGTGAGGGTGCTGCCTTGCCCCATTTTCTATCCAAGCCCCTACTTTGACCCCCAGCTCTTTCCCTTGAATCATTGAAGGCATAGTTACTGCATACATTCTACAACTCTCAGCTGATACCTTCAGGGTACCAACTTGTCCTGGGGTGTCATGCTACCTTGGTTTTTTAATGTTGCTCTAGAGAATCAAATCAACATACATTTACTGTGCACCTACTGTGAAAAAAACACTATGCTTAGTGCAGTGGGAAATCCCAGAAGGACTAAAATTGTGGGCCCCTGACCTCAAGGAATTTATTATCTAGTTGGAGAGATGAGACATAAACGGCTAATCAGTTAAGAACACAGTGTGTTAAAAGTTACTAGGTATTTCATAAATAAAAGCCAGGAGAGCAGATGTGGCTCAAGCAGTTGAGTGCCTGCCTCCCATATTGGAGGTTCTGGGTTTGGTTCCTGGTGCCCCCTAAAGAAAAAAAAAAAAAAAAAAAAAGCGAGCAAACAAGGAGCCAAACAATGAGGAAAATAGACGAAGGAATCAACTCAGGAGTGCCGATGTGGCTCAGTGGTTGAGCACCAACCTCTAGCACACAAAGTCCTGGGTTCAATCCCCAGTCCCGATATCTAAAAAAAAAAAAAAAAAAGCTAGCCAACCAAACTCTGTAACATCAATGGCATGAGTGCTAAAGAGGAGAGGGAAAGATCCCAATGGGAGGGGCATATCAAGAAATAACAATCTACACAATGCCTACAAGGAGAAGAACGCTACTGAGTTCTCTTATTCCTTACCACCTCTCTACAGCTGAAGAAACACGTTAATAAGCCCCTTACATTCTCAGGCTAGAAAGTGACATGATTGGGTTTTAATCTAAGAGTCTTCAAGAGGGAGGAAGACGGGGGATAGCTGTTGAGGGATGAGGAAGAACTAGATGACGGGAGAAGGGGCTCTTTTCTCCATGCCCACTCTTTTTTTTTTTAAAGGTTTATTTTTATTTATTTATTTATCCCACCCCCCCCTTGCTGCTTGTGCTCACTGTGTCCATTTGCTGTGCATTTTTCTGTGTCTGCTTGTCTCCCTTTGTTGGGTCATCTTGCTGTGCCAGCTCACTGCACCGCACGGGGATTTGCCTTTACCAGAGGGCCCTGGGAATTGAACCCTGTGCCTCCCATATGGTAAACGGGAGCCCAACCAATTGAGCCACAGCCGCTTCCCTCCATGCCCACTCTTTGGCTTGGCATACCCCCACGCATACTCCTCCCCCTTGGTGAGCAGTGGGGTACAATGCATGGGGGAAGGGGGAAGGGGGCAGGGGGGTGGGCCTGCTTTCTTATCCCATGCCTGTACTTGTCCTGCTCTCTCCCTACACAGGAAGCACCCGGTGGAGGGATCTCATGTGACCCAAAGATGCTGTGCTCTATTTCGTGGAAAATTGTGCATGGCTTGGCAGGTGATTGTTCATTTCCTGATCCTTAAGGACTGATTTTCTACCAATCAGCCTGAAATCCCACATCTACCACCCCATGGGCAAGGCCAGAGTCTTTGAGTCCCTAAAAGTGATGGTGTGTGTGTGTGTGTGTGTATGGGTGTGTGCTGCAAACATTTCCCAGGGACCAGGTACCCAACCAGCCTAGCACTAAGAAGGGCAAACCCCTCACACACAATTCTGGGTGCCCTCTCCCCCACAGGCCCCGGGACAACTCCCCACACTACTATGGGTCCTCTACTAGGGGCAATATGGTAAACTGATCCGCCTCCCCAGGGGCAGGCATCCCCTCCTTAAAAAGGGGGGAGTCTGGAGCTGCCTTGAAGGCTCCTGGCACAGTTCATTAAGATATCAACCCTTAATGAAATATTTCTTTGTTAAAATCGTCATTTATCTTGGGGAACAGGGGCCTTTGTGGAGAAGGCTGCCCCCCTTCCGTCCCTCCCCCACCTCCACTGAGCATAGACCCTGGGTCTTTCTGAGTCAGGAAGACTGGGAAGCAGGGTGGGGAGCCACAGCTGGGAGATGGGGAGGGAAGAAGAAGAGGAGCCTGCAGAGAGGAGGAACCACGGGGGGCAGGGACCACTTGACTGGGTGGGAGGCAAAGGAGGAGAGGGAAACAGCCTGGCATGGGGGCCTCCAGAAGGAACCATTCGGCACCACGGCGTGACCACAATGCCTGCCGTATCCATCACAGGAGGCTGGGTGAAGAAATAGGACATGCTGATATGGTGGAATCCTCTCCAGCAGGCTCTTAAATTAATGTCCTAGAAATACAAGTATCAAACCTGAATTAATCTCAGCAACATGGAGTTGAGTAAAAAACAACAATGGCAACAGAAAGTAAAAAGTTGCTGAAGTATATCTTTAATTTAAACTTTAAAAACAGCCAAGCAATACTATTTATTTTTACATAAAAAGTATGTAAAACATATTTTTTACCCACCAACTTCAGAAAAGTGGGTACCTCTAGGAAGGGAAGGATGGAGAGAAGGAGGGAGGTATAAGAAAGAGCCTCAACTATATCAGCGACAGTTTTTAAACTTTTTACTTCTAAGCACACAGGAAGGTGCACAAGTAATAAGCATACAGTTCAATGAATTGTCACAAAGTAAACATACCCTTGTAACCAATTCCCAAATAAAGAATGAAACCTTTCCAGCCCCCCAGAAACCCTCTTGTGTCTCTTCTCGGTTGCTCCCCTACCTATAGTACCACTCCCCTGACTTCTAACACCATCGATTAATTTGATGTTTTTATTTATTTTTTATTTTTTTCTTTATATATATATATATTTTTTCTTTTTATATTTTGACCTGTTTTTGAGTTTCAGATAAATAGGCTCATTCTGTGTGTTCTCTTCTGTGTATGTCTTTTTCTGCTCAACATTATGTTTGTGAGAGTCATCCATGTTATTGTGAACAGCAGATGGCAATAGTTTGTTCCTTCTCCTTGCTAAGTAGTATTCCATCGTGAGAATGCCATGATTTATTGACGACTACTGTGACTAGTGCTGCTAAGAACATTCTAGCATATGCCTTTTGGTGAATATATATGTACACATATCTGTTGGTGTATTCTTAGAAATGGAGCTGCTTAGCATAATGGCAAAGTTTTATTCCTTAACAACAACAAGAAAATAACAAAAAAAAAACCTTTTTTTTTTTTTGAGAAAACAAAGTAAGGCTCAAGCAGTCCAATGAATGGACATAGACAATATGTGGGCTTAGGTGTTTTGGGACTGTGGCGATAGGATATTCCTGGACCTCTGAGTGCCAGACCTGGTACAAGGAACAGCAGGGAGGCAGCTGGCCAATGGGAACATGAGGACCTGGGTGCAAGTCCTTGCTGTACCACCTTCTAGCTGTGTGACCTGGGGCAAGTTACCTAACCTCTCTGAGCCTCAGGTACCTCTCCTATAAAATGAAGAGAAAAGCTACCATGCCTGAGGTGATAAAGGAGAACAGCATGTTGGTCAAGTGCTTGCCACACAGTAAGCATTAAGAAGTGGCAACTTTTATGATTTGCAGTTTTGTGAGGTAGGTATTCTTCATTTTTAGGTGAAGAAACTGGAGCTCACAAAGAGGGAAAATGGGCATTTATGGAAAGCACTCAATGAACAGGTCACTAAGTTAGACCCTTTGTACACACTTTTTGCTGCTTTCCTCCCAACCACCCTAGGAGGTATTCTCCCGATTTTGTGGATGAGGAAACAGGCTCAGAGACATCATGTAACTTGCCTAGGTCACATAGCTGGTAAGTGACAGAGGATGAAGTTCAACCCAAGACTGCCTGACTCCAGCCCCTATACTCTTAACTATGACCTGCCCACAACCAGAGCCCCTGGGCTCTGAAGCCCCTGCAAGAGAAGGAGGACAGAAAGGGGGCCCTCTCCTGCCTGTTCCCGGTCACTCCCCCTCAGGAGCCAAGGGTATACTTTTGAACTTTCTCTCAGAGCTCTTGTACAAGAAGGAAGGGCTTTGGGCTGGCTGCTTTGATTTGAAGGTGTTCTGAATCTTTCTTGGTAAGGATTTGTTTTCCTCACTAAAATGTCCTTTAAAGTAGGGACAATACAAGGTCTTTTGCCTCCCCTGGGCCCCCCACTGTGACTCACTGGGGGGTGGGGGCTGGGAGCAGAGCTGGCTTGGGGGGTGCGGTTGACTGAAATGAAGGCAAAAACATTTCTCCGGGAAAACCCTTTGGGCAAATGAGCCCAAATGAGGTGGGTGGGTGGGGTTTGCTGCAGGAAGGCGATGGGCAAAGGACTCAGTGGGTATGATAGCCAGAAAAGAGCTGGAAAAGCTCTTCATTCCTTTGGAGGAACCCCTCTTTTGTAGCCGAAGCCCCTAGTTCCCACCGCAGCCTCTGCGGCAGGAAGGATGAGAGGGAGGTCCCTGGCCCAGCTGGCCTTTCACAAAGTCTGCACATCCTGACTCCTATCAGAGCTGGCTCTCCACAGAAGGTAAATTGGAGCACACTACCAGCTTTCCTTCCAAAATCTCCTCCTCCTCAGGCAGCCCCCTAAGCTGGCAATGCTGTTTCAAGACCTCCATGGACTTCTTCCCTGTCCTCTCCAAAGAGGGTCTAATTGGAATCCTGCTCCGTCCCTTCCACCTGAGGAACTCTGGGCACGTGACTTACCTTTCTATACCTCAGTTTCCTCCTCTGTGGAGTGGAAATAATCATACTACCTCATGAGGATATTGTGAAGATTAAATGAGTCCATCTGCCTGGCACGTGGAATGACTCAAATGTTCGCTGCTGTTATTTTATTCTTATTGTGACTGCTATTGCTACACCGGAAAGGACATGGTGTTATCCAAGTAAATGACATTTAAAGTCCTCTCCCCAATAATTTCACACCTAAAAATCTGAAAGGCTCCAGGAGGACTTAAGTATGCCTGTCACACCTGCCCAAAAGAGCAAGTACATAGGATCCGCACCATTACAACTCCTTCTGAGTTGTGCACCCACAGAAAAGGAAGAGAATGATGGAGAATATCCAAGAGGGGGACTCCTCTCCTGAAAGCCCTTTTCTTCCAAGGCCCATTTGGAAAGGCCTCACTAAGAAATGCTCTCTTCCCAGTCAAAGCACTGACTCACCTAAGCACTAATCCCCCCTGCACCCCCAGCTCACATTCCAAGAGAGCCACCATGAGTCTGCCGGATAGCCACCTGCCTCAGGTGATTTGGGCCCAGAGAGCCTTCAAGAGCCACTCCCTTCCTGCCCCCACCCCACAGTGGGGTCCTCCTTGGGGCACTCCAAGAGGCTCCCTGAGGCATCGTTCACCTCCTCCCCACCCCCAACACACAAGTCAGATGTTTTAGGGTGGAGGGTGGGAGGATTTATTCAGATTTCCACGGGTCTTTGAGTGGGGCGAATACTACCAACACAGCTCTCGCCCTTGTATCTTAGGCCTTGCTTCATCCCTGCCTCCCCATCCCAATGCAAAACACACACACTGCCGCCGCCGCCGCCACAGTCCGTCCAGCCTTCCTGGGCAGGAGCGGTATTCGGAGGCGCTGAGTTTTGTTTCAGTCTAATTTGTCCGGATAATTGCCTCGACTTTGCACTTCGCTTTGCCCGCGTGGATCCGGCCTTGGGCCCCTTGTTCACTGGTTCGCAGAGCAGTTTACAGGAAATTCCCCTTTCCCGCGCGGGAGGCAGAGCGCACCCGGGGGCGGGGGGTGAGGTTCACAAAGCCCAGAAGGAAACCCCGAAGCTCCAGTTCAGAAAGCCCACCCCGAGCCCCCACGCAGTGGGGAGCTGGAGGGAGGCAAGGAAAGGCCGGGACACAGGCCGGGTCCTGGCCCTGGGCCTCCGGCCACTCCCCGCTCCCGGCGCAGCCCGCCGGGAGCCAATGAACCCTGCCTGTGGGAGCCGGGCTCCGCGGTACCTCCAGACTCCTGCGAAAGGCCGAGGTTGCAAAGCATGCCCTGAAAGCACCCCGAGACCAGGGTGGCTCTCTGGAGGCCTCTCCAACTCTCCCTCTTCAGGTCTGCAGCCCAACTTCTTCTCCCCAGGCCCCCCACTTATCCTTCCCTAAAGTTTGGTCCACGTGGTCTTCTCTCGCTCTCCGCCCGCAACCTCGCGGGGTGAAAGTAGCTGCACCTGCTTTAGGCGAATTATGGTAGCGCTAGAAGTTGATCTCCCCTCCCTCCGCCGCTAGCTCGTTCCCTCCTCCCTCGCTCTCCTCGCGCTCCCTCCTTCCCCTCCACTCCTCCTCCTCCCCCGCCCTCTCCCGCCCCGCCCGCGCGCCGCCCGCTCGCAGCCACTCGCAGCCCGGGCTCAGTCGCAGCCCCTCGGAGTCCGGAGCCGGCCGCCCCTGCGGACCGGACAGTGCGGCAGCCACCGGGAAGGAGCCCCCCAACCCGCGAGGAGGGCGCGGCGCAGGCGGCGGCGGCGCGGCGGGGAGGAGCCCCGGGCCGGAACCAGGGCTGGGCCGGGGGCGGGGACGCCGGGGTCCCGGAGACCCGGAGCGAGCGAGCGAGCGAGCGTCGCGGGAGGAACCGGAGGAGGAGCGGAGCCGAAACGAGCCGAGTCGCCCACAAAGTGCGATGCCCCGGCGGGGCTAGGGCGCGCGGCGGCCGGCGCGGCGCGAAGGGAGGACGCCCGGGAGCTGCGCGGCTCGGAGGGGCAGCCCCGGCTGGCGGCGGCGGGCCCGGGCTGCGACCCGAGCGAGCCCCATGCCCCGCGCGGGCTGACGGGCCGGAGCCCGCACAGAGCGGCCGGGCCGGACAGGTAGGTGGCGGGCCAGGCCCGGGGACGCGGGTGGGGGCTGGGCCGGCGACCAGACCAACTCCCAAGCTCGCGCACTCTTTCGCCCGCTCACTGGCTCACTTTGTGTTTGCAAACTGCCCGCCGGAGACGCGCCGGGCGCCGGGAGGAGCCGGGCCCGGGCCGGCGCACTTTGTTCCATCCAGGGCCGGCCCCGGCGCACTGACCCCGCGCAGCCGCGACACCTCGCCCTCCACCGGGCCCCCGCGGCCCGAGCTGTCCTGGGAACAGGTGGGGGCTTGGGTGCGGCGGCGGGAGGGGGGCAGCGGGAGGCTGGCCCGGGTGCTGTGAGGTGGGGGGAGCTGGAGAGGCCATTGAGGCCCGCCCTTCCCCAAGAATCTGGGCCCCACCCCCTCTCGGCCTGGCCACTGGGGATGGGGTGTAAGGAGGCGCGACAACACCCCAACCCCAAGTCAGACAAAGAATACTTGCCGGCCCGGACTTTCCTGAGCTGGGGAGGGAAGTGGTGAAATGGGCTCCCCGCCACCCCCTACCCAGTCTGTACGGAACTCCCCAAGACGCGCCAGAGACAGATTGCTGGGGGGGGGGGGGCGCGGTCCCACCGGCCGCGCCGCCTCGTGTGAGGAGGGTGCTCGCCCTGCTGGGGTCGCATCTCAGAAGTGCCGGAGCCAGGCAGCCCCCTTCCCTCATCTCTCAGTCATCTCCGAGATAGAGCCGAAAACTTCTTGGGGACTTGAGAGTGTCTGGAAACGGCCCCTGTGATTTTGTGCTCCTCGGCTGGAGAGTAGGGAACCTATCCCGCGGATATTTCTACTCTATTTAGGCAGAACCCGCGCCCCACCATGTGGGGAGGCGGGCAGAGGGGCCTGAATGCCACCAAGGAAGGGGATCTCGGAGTAACCAAGCAGGAACCCATCCCCCAGAAGCGCGACTCTAGTGTCTTCCCTGGACAGCCTCCCACGCGGTTGTTGACCGGAGACCACCCGGCCGCGCTTCAGCCTCCAGCCCCCCACCAACGCCAAACAGATTTCCTGAGGCTGCGCAGGGGCAGAGCCCGTGACGCTAGAATGCCGGGCGCTCTGAGCGACCTGGGGTCCTGGCCGCCCCCGCAAAGGACCGTGTGATTTCGCCCGACGCGGATTCTGAGCCAGAGGCCCTAACGGCGGCGGATTTCTCCCCTCCCCCAACTGGGACGACCTCGCGAACCCACCCACGCCCTGCCCCGGACTGTCTAGATTGGGGAGAATAGGGTGTGGAAACGGGGAGACCCTGAGCCCCGAGAACTACCCTGCTCATCCCCTCGCATTACGGGCCTCTCTTGCCAACCCCCACTTGGCCGCTTTTCTCGCTCGCTCGGTGCCTGGGATTTGAGGTATCTGGAGATCGCTGTGAGTTGTGCGCTGTAGCGCGAGGTCTCCCCGCCAGTCTGGAGCTGGAACCCGGAGTTGCTCTGGGGGTGGGGGGAGCTGGGGACAACATCCAGGAGGAGCAGACCCGAATCTGTAGCTGCCATGCCGGCAGTTCCCGGGAAAGCCCAGAAACCTTTTGGCCAAAGCGGGTTTTTGCCTGAACTTCAGCATCTTCATGCGTTTTAAAGCACCCCGCCTAGATTCTTGCAGAGTGAACTCTTTTTGGTGTGGGATTGTGTGCCGCGGGAGCGCAGCTTGAGGGGCATTTGCTAGGGTTGTAGCGGTGGCAGGGTGCTGGCGGGAGTGACCCCTCCACCTACGCCAAAAGGAGGAGTAGCTGATCGCCTGTGCGGCCTGTAGCTGCAGAGAGGTCCAGCCAGTCTCACCGCCGAACCAGTGGCTAATGGAAACCCCGACGCTGAGAATTCGGACCCAGAAGTTCGCTTTCCGCGGAGAACAGGGACCGAACAGCTCCTTGGCCTTTAGGTTTAGCGACCACCGGGCATTTTGAGTCCCCAGCGCCTCTGGTTAGCCGGGGGTGGGGGTGGGGGGTAGCGCAGGGACGAAGGCGGGGCCCAGCCAGCACTGAGCTGTTGCGAGGGGCGCCTGGAGCCACCGGGCCTCAGACAACCCCTGGTCGCCCCCGCAGAAAGCTGCTGTGGGGAAGCCTCCAGGCCTGTGTGTGTGTGTTTAACTTGAGAAACTTTGCCTTGCTCGAGGACTCTTTGTCACCTGGAAGACCAGACAGAAGGGGGGGGAGCTGTGCTGTGGTTACTGGACAGCTTGCTTACTCCCCTTGGGCCCTCCCTCTCCAGAGTTGCTCCCACTCTTGTCAGCCGGGTATGGTGGCATGGGGAGGAGGAGGTGCTGTGGATGCCCCTCTTGCCCCCCCACAGTACCCTACCTTACCCTGGTCCCAGCCTTGGCATTAAGTGGAAAGAGACCACGGAATGTTCTTTCCTGGCACTAAGCGCTGGGCCTCTGGGTGGGGTTTTCTGTGCATCTCTTGATCCTGGGCAGGATTCCCAGAAGGTATGGGGTTGGGAAACCCCTGAGCCCTCCTGAAGAAAAGGCTTGATATCTGCATTGGAGAATGCCAAGGGCAAGGCAGGCTGGGTCCAACTTGCAAAAGGACTTGCCCCATCCCTTTCTGTGTAGGTGCCCCCTTCCCTTGGAGTCACACCTAGACACGGCAATCTGTCCTTCCTCTGCTTTTGGCCAGGAACTTCCCTTCTTGCAGGCAGGTAGGTCCCTTCTGCCTAGAATGTGTACATCCCGCTGGGCCCCTACTCCAAACACCCCTCTTCCTGAGGAAGGGGGTGGGGCAGGGGGTTGGGAGATTTCTTTTGATCCAGTAATTTCCCTAAACCTTTGCTGTCTAGGCAAGCCCCAGGCTGGGCACTGGCTCTCTGGACCTCACATTTTTGGGGTGGGGGAGACAGATAAGATATCACATCAGAGAGAGAAGGGTGGGAGCAGGATGTCTTTCAGAGGAGAGGTGTGAGGTGCAAGGGGAGGCTTGGGAAGAGCAGAGTACTCTGGGTAGGAGAGGGAAGGGTCATCTCCCCAAAAAGCCACACCTGACCCAGCTGCATCCTCCTTCCTTACATCCTAATCCTTCACTGTTCCCACTAACTTGGTGGTTTTCCTGTCTCTCCAACAGGCTCAATGTCTACTTTTCTAATAGCCCAAGTTGTACAGAATAATAATCTCTTCCATTTAAGGAGCTAGTCACAGTTTCCCTTCATGATCTTACAACTCTCCCACCTTCTCCAAACCAAGGCAGGACATATACTAATTTTGATGGGATTCTGAAGCTCCATTGGCTGAAATGACTTTCTTGGACAAGGTTCCAGAACTCTGGAACCCAGGGCAAGGAACCCAGGCCTCCCCAGGACAGAACATATGTTAGAGAACATTATGTGGCACTAATGATGGGACTTCAGGTAACTTAATTAAGCTCTTGGAATCTCGGTTTTCTTATGTGTAAAGTAGGTCAATAATCCCACATTTAGAGTGTCAGTTTAGGTGCTGAATGGCAGAGCAGATGTAAACTACCCTAGCACTGTACCTGGTGCATGACCAAGGGGTGGTTTTTATTATTATGAGTGCCAGCACTGCCCCCACCACATGGTAAGCTGAATCCTGGAATACTCGTATTAACCTCCATTTTATGAGTTGGGAAAATGGGGCCCAAAGAGAGGAAGGGACTTGGCAAAGCAGAGGCTAAAATATGGGGCTTCTGGTTCCTAGTGTGCCCAGTAGGGCTTGAACCTCTCTCATCTGGAAGAGAGAAAGGATGGCACCTGAGTTGCTGCTCCTCTTCCTCTCTTCCCTCCAGTGTGAAGACTGTGTCTTCCCTTCCTGCCTTCCCTTTATGGGAGGGTCCTGGATTCAAAACGTGACATTTCCCTCCTGGACACATTTCAAGCGTGACCCCCAGGCACACCTAAGATGCTCATGGGGATGGATATAATGGGAGGGATAATTTCCCCATAATGCCAAAGAGGAAAAATGGCTGGCATCCCCTTTTTGCAAAAAGGGAGATTTCTAGGGTTTGGAAACCCTAGCCTACACAACCGATTGGAAGACAACTTTGACAGTGAATCTCAGACCAATTGGGAATCCTACTCTTGGATTCATCTTGAAGAAACAAAAAGAAGCTTCCCTTGAGCCTGAAGTTGCTGGCTGTCTTGGGGTTTGCATTCCCAGATTTTCCCAGGAAATGCACATCTCTTCACCCCACTGCCAGTTCAGCCATGCCGGGATCACAGCGGGATCCCTCTTTCCTCACAACGTTGCTGCTGCGGATGCACTGGCCTTGTGAGGTGGGGCGGTACAGACACTGCGGGGAACCTGGACAAGAGGCGCATCTGGACAGGGCGTAAGGCCGCAGAGTCAGGGCATCCAGGACGCATCCCGGTAGCCGTCCCAGGTCTAGCTGCCGCCGACATCCTCTATTCCTTCCATCTCTGTTCCCAGGACTATCCCCCAAGCCGGAGCCTTCCGCCAGTCCTCCTGTGCACTCCAGAGCAGCCATGCCCCCTTTCTTCTTCCCAGCCTGGGGTGTCAGCCATGAGACTGGTGTCCCGAATTCCACCTGTTCTGCCTACCTTTCTGAGCCACATCTTCTGCCCGACTGGAGGCTCCAGAGCCTGGATCTGGGGCGTGGCAAGAATAAATGGTGTTTCCATTCCCACTCAGGGTTGGTTCTGATGGTACCTGTCCGGCTGCAATGCAAGTGAAGGGGGGGGGGTGAGTTAATAAAGCCCAGTGTAGAGTAGCTAGCCTTTCGCTTTTGTCAATGTAGGCAGGTTCCCCGGGCCAGAAAGTTACTCAGAACTCCGAATTTCCGGGCAGCAAGGGGTGGGCAAGTGTTGAAGGTAGGGTGGCTTAAGTAATAGAGACGGGGCCCCTTTGTCGTGGCCAGTTCCACGAATGAGGTGCGCCTACCATTGCAGGGGCTCGCGGGAGGGACGAGGTGAAGAGGTTCAGTAAGAAGTGGCTCGGCCTGCAACTTGGAAATCAGAAATGTGCAGGTATCCGTACGCTGATCTTTCGGATGGGTACGGGCGACCCGGGGCAGGCTCGAGTCCTCACGCACCACAGCCGGGAAGGGACGCGGCCCCCGGGAAGCCCTCTGGAGAGCCGCGCCGCGTTAAAGGAAGCTGGGGATGGTGCCCTGAGGGGGTTCGGTTCTCGATTTCTCACTCCAGCAGGTCTGGGAGGGCTCCTTCGGATTCGGTGCCCCGGCCCTCGAGCCCACATTCCTAGGAGACCTGCCTAAAAGAAGTCGACCCAAAGGAGGGAAGGCACCGCCTCTTTTCCTTTAGAGGTTTCCTGCCCGGATGAGCACCCGGAAAGTGAAAGAGCACCGGGCTGAGGAAAATTTGGGGGAGCGATGGAACGTCAGGATTTGCGCGAGATCCGGAGAGAGGCGGCTGCTGTTAACGCTTGGGAGGCAAAGCGCCGGGCGTGGAGCGGCTCGCAGTTTCTCCCAGGGTGCTGCATCTCTGCATCCGCAAATTGGAGGCGCTTTCGACAGTCGGGCGGTGTGGAGGGTGCAGAGTTAGTCCCCCGGGAGAATCCTTCCTTTAGGAAGTCTCCGGGACTTCCCCGCAGAGCAAGAGCTGCCCGTTCTTCCCAGCTGAGCGGGCTCACCTTGGGTTTGCCGCCCGGCCAGCATTTCCCGGAGCCTTTGGGAGCGCATGTGTTTGGGAGCGCAGAGTGGCGGGAAGCTCCTTGATCTCCAAATCCTGAACTCCGGGAGGCAGCGCCGGGTATCTGCAGCCCTCTTCAGAGCGCTGAGAAAATGCCCGGGGCGCCGGGCAGACTCCGCTGGGCGCCTTCGGGTTCAGGGAATGCAGCTCCGGTTGCGTGGCCTCTGTGTTTTAGCCACAGGGGAGGCCGCCGCGCCATGGGCTACACTCTTTCCGCTCGAGGATAATTTCGTAAACAGAGTCAGGTCACCCACGGGCACACCGTGGCTCCCCCATCCCTGGCCCAGAGGGAGCCGTGTTGCCAGCTTCCTAATTGCTCTGTGACCTTAGGCGTGACCCGTCCTCCCTGGGCCTTGGCTGTCCTAACTGTACAATTGGTGAGAGAGCACCCGCAGTCCTCTCCCCGCAGCTGCGGCTTGGGCACAAGGCGAGAAGAGACCACACGGTCTCAGTGCACACCCCCCTTTGTTCTGACCGCGTGCAGGAACCTGCTGTCTCCGCGTGCCCTTCCCAACTAGGGCGCTGTGGAGCGCAGGGCAGAGGCCTCTGCAGCCCAGGCGAGGCTCCTCCTTCCCAATTAGGAAGCGGAGCCTGATTAGAGAAGGGGAGCTGCCCACCCCCTCCTGCCTGATCCCCATTGACGATTTCCCCTCATCAGAATCTCACATCCTTCAGAAATTAATTTGATGCCTCTTGTTATCAATTAATTGAATCTCGTTGGGAGAGAGAGCTCAGTGCGGCAGGCTGTGGCTTGGCCCTTGTGCATCGCCATCTCCCCTCCCCCCTCGGGATTGCTTCCCCTCCCTCTACCAATTCTTTTTTCTGTCTTGCTTTTAATTTCATTCATTTTCTAAAATAAAATCACTGCTGTGGGCCCCTTTGGATGGATCTCAGTGGGCTGGGCACTGGTTGGCATCCCCCTTCCTGGGTTGTGTGGGGGCCCCTTCCTCTCTCCTGGGCCCTGTTTGATCCTTAAATAAACAAAACTTCACCTGTTGGGAATTTGGTTCTGACACTGACCCTGTGTGCTGCAGGCGCTGCTGGCTAGAAACTTGGGGAGAATTGAGGGAGGGAGGGCTGGGGACAGACACCATGGAGGCTCCCCTCACCCCTACACACACCCTAGGTGGGGGAGGGTGGCACTGGGTCCCAGGTGAGGGACCTTTCAGCCATCAGGATTTTGTTCTTGTTAAAATTATATGTATTTTTAGAAGAGTCATTTAAGAGCTGTTGCCCCTGCCAGTGCAGACCGGTTAAATGTTGGGCAGAGGGCATTGGTGTATGGTACCACCTAGCTGCCCATCAGCCTGTTCAGACATCTGCAGGAACAAATTCCTCAGTATTTTCAGGATGCTTAGAAAATTCTACAGGACATGCCACTTAGGGAATCTGGGAGGAGGTTGTGGCAGATGCGGGGTGGGAATAGGTGCTCAGCAGACCGTGCCTGAGGAACTGTGCCATGTTGTCTCACAGCTCTGTGTTCTAATCCTCACAAAAGTACTGAGAGATTCACGTGGGGGACCCAGGCCCAGAAAGGTGATGTGACTTGCCCAGGGTCACACAGCTAACTGGAACCTGCTTCTCCTGAATGCTGGCCATACGGGCTGAGGTCACAGTTTACTAACTTCACCTTAATGAGTTTTGTTGACCCACCCAAAGTTCATTGCAATGGCAAATTTTACATAAATGTCCCAATGTTGGTTCCTTTGGAAAAAAAATCCAAGTCCTCTCATCACTAGGTCTGCACTTGTGTGGGGTAAAGATAGACTGGGATGGAGCCCAGCTGCCTCCGGTGCCCTCCACTTCTCACCTTGTCTCCTAGGTGGCCTGCTTAGCACCTGAGGGCATTTGAGTTAGCAAGCCTTCATGGAGTTTTCACCTGTCCTCAATATTCTTCAGGGAAAATCTAGCTAGGAGGGGAATGTTGTCGGAGGCACTGGGCAGGGTCTGTGCAAGAAGAGCTCCGGAGGACCTTTAAGGACACACTGACCCAAACCTGATTCCCACACAGCTGCTTACGAACTGGTGGATACTTTTTTTCCTTCTTCCTGCCATGGAGGGAATTCTAGGACCCACATCTCCAGAGGCCTGTTCAAGCTGAAACAAGCCCACTCCTGCCCAGATGATGCCCTCCGTAAACCTGCCTCCCTTCCCCAGACTTATTCCCCTTATGTACTTCTTGTTGGGGTCAGGGGTCAGGAAGGTGTTTGGTGACCTGGAGCGAGGACACGGTGCTCTGAGTCTCAGCCTCCAGCTACCTCTCCTCACCCCCTCTGCTGGGGGCACCCTATGATTGCTCTAGACTTAGGCCAAAGTGCAGAAACTGAACGGACTCACTGGACTCCTGCAAGCCTCAGTGTCTTCATCTGCAAAATGAGCATTACTCTTCCTATCTCACATGGCTGTTGTGAAAATTAAATGACATACCATGTGAAAGCACTTGGCACACAGAAAGTCAACGGGCCGGCCCTCTGCTGGAGAACTGCTCAGAAAGTTATTCCTCCCAGCTGGGGGCCAGCAGAAGCTGGGGCTGCTCAGGAAGGCTCCCACTCCTCCCTCCAGCAGAGCATTGAGCTAAACTTGGGGACCCAGCAGAGGTACCTCTCAAGGAGAGAAACCCTCAGAGCAGATGAGGGGCCAGAGTTGGGGCTGATAGTAGTGTGCCCTACCCCCTGAACTTTCTCCGGAGAATGCAACCACAGGTGAGGGCTAGAGGACAGAGAGGCAGAAGTCACGCTTCTGGAACTCATCTTGAAACAAGGCAGTGTGGCTGGAAGAATATACAGCTTTGCCCATTTGAATCAAGTTGATGTGTCTTGGATGCCCCTGAACTGGTGCCCAAGATCCCTGTGATCCCACACCTAGGAATCACCAGGGCGTGGCAGGGGCTGTCGGCAGAGCAGCCTGCGCCCCAGGGAGGGCCGGGCCTGGCTCAGGCTGTCTGGAGCCCTTCCTGTGCCCACGGGAGACCCTACTGCCAAGGGCACCAGCGGAACCAGGCTCCAGATGGCCCCTCAGGCCCTGGGCGAGGCGCCTCCACCCCTTCGCCAGCAGGCCCCCCACGTAAGACGTCACTATTTAATTAGCCGTCTCTGATTAACCAAACTTGGCATTCGGCTCCTCTTGCCCTCATCTTTCCCAGCTCCGAATCAATGGCTTTGATATGCTAATTAGGGAGTAATTTAATTTCAAAAGGCCGCAATTAACAAGGGTGTTGTGGACATGCTGTAGTTAAGCGGAGTAATCTAATTTGCATTAGTAACAAGCAGGGACTAATTAGAAGCTTAATTAGACACTTAGATGGCTCTTATGTTTACTTTCTTAATGAGATGGAGTGGGATCTTTGGTTTTCTTTCTTTTCTTTTTTTTTTCCCCCTTATTGTTAATTCTTCCTTTTGGTCATATACAAGGAAGGGGGGTATAGAGGGAGGCTACCTCGCCAGGGCCTGGTGGGAGCATTTTGGGGCCGCAACCAGGGAGAGGTGAACTGGGGTGGGGGGTGAGGGGCGAGGCATGAGAAGAGGGTTAGATTCTGGGAAATTCCAGAGTGACCACTCCCTCCAAGACTTGCCACCTCTGAGGAGAGCACTGGTTTGGGAGTTAGAAGGGCTGCCTGGGTTTCAGTTAGGCTCAACTACTTAGCAGCCAGGTGACCTCGTCAAATCACTTGGGGTCTTTGAAGTGTAGTTCCTTCCGCTGTCAAAGTGAGCTTGAGGTTGTGTGGAGGACAGGGGAGGTGACAGGGTATGGAAAAGGACTTTCAAAGACTGATTGGAATGGTTGTTATTAAGAATAAAATATGGGAGGAATGGGTGTAGCTCAGTGGTTGAGCGCTTGCCTCACACGCACGAGCTCCTGGGTTCAATCCCTGGTACCTCCTTTAAAAAAAAAAAATACAAAACTATATTATAAAGAAAATAAAAGCAAATGAAAAACTAGTGAAAATAGAATATACTGTACAGTACAAGTGTAACAATATAGACATTTTTTAAAAGAAAGAATAAAATATATTCATAAATTATGTGCTAGGGCCTCATTTCCTTAAGACTCAGCTCAGAAGTCACCTCCTACAGGAAGTCTTCCCAGAGCACCCCCAGCGCCTTCTTGGCTCCCATAGCCCCCAGTGTATATCTAACAAAACATCTGCCAAGTTGTGTAGGGCAGAGGTTCTCAACCCTAGCACCTTAAGATTCGAATGACTCCGCAAAGCTTTAAAAAATGTCTGTAAAATTGTCAGTATTGGTAGGTCTCGGTAACTAGGGGTCTAGAGGTATGTTGGAGTTCTTTGTATGAGGTTCATGTTATTTTTTAAACTATCCTGTAAACTTGATAGTATTTCAAAATAAAAAGTTTAAAAAGCAAAAAAAAAAAAAAAAAAAAAAAAAAAAAACCCACGCCCGGGCCCCTCCCCCCACAGAAACTGATTTAATTCATCTTTGGCAGGGGCCCAGGCACTGAATTTTTTTTTTTTTTTTTTTTAACACTTCATAGATGATTCTGATGTACAGGCAGGGAAACCGGTGTGTATGCCTGTCTGTCTCACTTTTCCAACAAATTGTAAGCCCCCCAAAAGCAGGGGCTGTGGTTTATTCAGCCCTGTCTTCCCAGATCCAGGTACCCACTGTGCTCAGTATCAGTTGCAGGTGGAGGCTCCATACTCAGCTCTCTACCTTATAAACTCACTCAGACTTAACAGGGTGTAGAGTATTGGATTTTGTTTTGTTTTTGTTTTTGTGTGTCTGTGTTTTTTAATGATACCGGGGCCAGGGAATGAGCCTGGGACCTTGTATGTGGGAAGCCGGAGCTCAACCACTGAGCCACATCAGCTCCCCTGAGTTGGTTTTTTTGTTTGTTGTCTGTTTTTAGGAGGCACTGGGGACCGAACCCGGGACCACCCATGTGGGAAGCCGGTGCTCAACCACGTGAGCCACATCCGCTTCCCTGGAGTATTGGGTTTTGAATGCATGAAGAGGGACCTCAAAATATACTGAAGAGGAGAAAGGAGGGAAGTCACTATAAAGGGGAGGGGCTTGGGAATCTTCTGGACCACAGGCACATGGCTGAAGAAAGGGCAACATTGGCACAAATGTTACAGATATCACTTGGGTGTATCAAGGGCCTTAAAAATATGCTTACCATTTGGCCAGGAAATTCTGCCTTCTAGAAATGTATCCTAAGTGAGTAGTCAGAAATGCAGAGTATCCTGTCTGTACAGGGTGTTCATTGGAGAGTTATAGTAAAAAAAAAAAAAAAAATAGATAACCTGGATATCCAACTCTTGGGGACTGGCTACATAAATTCTGAACATGCACCCCATTTGAGTACTCTGTGAACATTAAAAATTGTTGCTTAAAATAATTGATGTGGAAATGCTTTTGATAGTAAGTGGTAAGTGGAATAATAGTAAAATTCATACCATGTATAGATTATGACCACAGTTTCCTTTTTTTTTTTTAATGTTTATATGCCAATAAAGAGACAAAATAAGACTGACTGATGAGTATATCCCAAAAGACTATCAGGGAAGTTATCTCTGGGTGGTAGAATTATGGATGCTGTATATTTTTCCTTAATACTTTTTTTTCCCCCAAAAGTTTTCTACCAAGATGTCTGTTACTTTTATGATTGAAACTTGGGAGAGAACACGAAACAGACAGCATGGGATGGTGAGGTGGCTCACCTTCCAGATCAGAGGCTTGTTGCAGCCTTTTAGATAGGACGTCCTAACCCTGCCACTCTGAAGTTTTGTGTTAAGAAGAGGCCTTGAATGGGTTATGGAGTTGGGGCAGGTGGTTCCTAGGGTGTCAGAAGTTATTTGGGGGGAAGCGGCTGTGGCTCAATCAGTGGAGCTCCCGTTTGCCATGTGGGAGGCCCTGGGTTCGGTTCCCGGGGTCTCCTGGTGAGGGCAGGCCCGCCTGCACGGCGTGGTTGGCTGACCCAGCGAGCGCGGGCAGCAGGGAGGGGGATAAATGAATAAATAAAAAAAATCTTTAAAAAAAAAAAAAAAAAAAAAAGGAGTTATTTGGGTAGACTCTCAAGCCAGGTGTCCAGGCAAGGATGGAAGTGGGGAGGGAAGCCTGGGGTGCCAGCCTCTGACTGAAACAGGGAGAGTCCCAGAGTACAAGGGACAGGGACTGGGAGAGGGATTAAACTTGTGCAGGAACTCAGTCCCATCTGCTTGGGGAGGGATGCTACTGCTTGATCATGGCAGGTAATCACATTTCTTCCATCACCTAGCCCTGGTTACAGGATCCATTTTGGAGCTTCAGTTTCCTCAAGTGCTGAACCAAGGGCTGGGAGAAGGGGATGGGATCAATTTCTTTTTTTTTTTTTAAGATTTTATATATTTATTCATTTATCCCCCCCCCTTGCTGCTTGTGCTCGCTGGGTCAGCTAACCACGCTGTGCGGGCGGGCTTGCCTTCACCAGGAGGCCCCGGGAACCGAACCCGGGGCCTCCCATATGGTAAACGGGAGCCCTACTGATTGAGCCACAGCCGCTTCTCGGGATCAATTTCTAAACCATATCCTACTCAGAGTTGAGTTGTAGCAGGATTTTCTTGGGCCCCCATAATTCATAGTAACTGCGTTTTTCTGAAGATCATCTTCATGCAGTTCATTTTATTTGCTATCCTAGCAACCCTAAAGGAATGGTTTATTGCTATTAGCTCCACATTACAGATAAGGAAACAGAGGCTGAGATTAGTGATCTCATTGCTCAATGTCACGAAGATAATAAGCCAGGGAGGGGTTGGCTAGGCTGCTAGAGCCCTCCTCTCTGCTGGCAGCCTGAGGCCAGTGTTCCTCTGGGGCCCAGAGCTGAATTGCAGGGGTGGTCTCTGAGTCTCTTGACTCAGAGAAGCATCCTTCAGGCGAGTGTAGGGACAGTGCTCATAGCTCTGAGAGGGCCTCTGCAGTGTAGTATACCCACATTTGCATCTTTTTATATCATCTGGAATTGTCATTTCAAAGACTTTTTTCTGGAAAAGTCAAACTAGTGAACTCTGTTTTGCAGAATGGGATCTTTACAAATGCCTTTCCTTCTACCTTTGTCTGGTCAATACCTACTCATCCTTCATATCTAAGCATAAATGCCTTTTCCTCGAAAAGAAGGCTTTCCTTGCCACCCGGTGCACTTAGATTAGAGCCCCTTGTTTTTTCCCTCTACTCATCTTCCATAGAGTGTCTCATTTGAACTTATTTATTGTCTGCCACTTTATGGGAATGTAAGCTCCATAAGATCAGGGCCTGTGCCCTGTTCTGTTCAGCTCCACATACTCAGTGCCTGGAACACCATAGGTGCTTAAATAATTGCTGGACCAATGAATGAATGAAGGGTCATGCTGGTGAAATAAACTCCTGGCCAGCCATTGGAAGAGAGAGAAGGATGACTTTATTTGTGGCCAAAGCTCTACCAGTGGCTTAATTTTCAAAAAGACAAGAGCCAGATTTTTTTTTTTTAAAGGAGTGGAGATACTTACCTGGCAGGGGAGATACCATGATCACGAAGGTGGTTTTCCCAGGGCGAGGCTTATCCATTGCACTCCGGATGTGCTGACCCCTGCGATTTCCCCAAATGTGGGAAACTCGACTGCATAATTTGTGGTAGTGGGGGACTGCATTCGCGCTCTCCCCTGTTATTAAAAAAAAAAAAAAAAAAAAAGGAGTGGAGGTTGGATATCCATTATCACTAATATACCCTTGCGGTGTCCTTTCCACACTGCCCTCAAAGCATCTAGGACACGACTGCACTGGCTTGTTTGTGTTTCATAAGCCTGCAGAGGGCAGGGACCACATTTCCTTTTTCCTCTAGATCCTCAGTGCTTAGCTTAATCAGGCACTTAACACATGTTGAATAAATGAATGGTGTTGGAGATTGATCACCTAGTTTCAGCTGCCAGGAAGCTCATAACTAAAATCAGCGTTTGTCCATTGGAGCCCCATTACCTCTCAAATGTGGTCCCTGAAGAAGCAGCAGAAGCATCACCTGAGAACTTTTTGTAAATGCATATCCTCCAGCCCATTCCCAACACACTTAATCAGAAACTCAGGGGGGAAGCGGCTGTGGCTCAATCAGTAGGGCTCCCGTTTACCATATGGGAGGCCCTGGGTTCGGTTCCCGGGGCCTCCTGGTGAAGGCAGGCCCGCCCGCACGGCGTGGTTAGCTGACCCAGCGAGCACAAGCAGCAAGGGGGGGATAAATGAATAAATAAATAAATAATTAAAAAAAAAAAAAAAAAAGAAACTCAGGGGTTGGGGCCCAGCAATCTGTATTTTCACAGGCCCTCCAGGTGATTCTGATACTCTCAAGTTTGAGATCCCCTGGCTTACTTATTCCCCACTCCTACTACTCCCTCCCCCCTTCTGATGGTATTTTAAGAAGCTTATATGTGTCCTTTATTACAATCTGCTTCCTAATCTTTCTTGGAACTTGATAGGGGTATAAACTATAAAGAGACCACATCTAGTCCTGTTCTCCCTATTTCACAGATGAGAAAAGGGTGGTTAAAAGGAGGAATTAGTTTGTCCAACTGTCACAGGCAAGTTGGGGATAGAAGACCCCACGTTTCCCAACTTCTAGTCTCAGGCTCTCAGCCAGGGCATGTTCTGTGTCCGTGCTGTCTCTGTCTACATTACAGACTTCCGGAGAGCTGGAAACGGGTGTCCTCTTAGTTCAACTCCAATCACCACTATTGCTGTGGGGACTGGTTGCCTTTGGTCGCGTTCCCGCGCGCGTGCTCCCTTATGAGCTGGTGTTGGGGAGGGGGCGTGCCCCAGCTCCAGCTGCGCGCGTGCACGTGTGAGCTCCGCGGGACGCGCGCCCCGGGAGCGCGCTGGGGGCTACCCCGCCCCTCCCTCCTTCCCTCCTCTCCCTCGCGGGTAAACTCCGGGCATCCATCAGTCTGTTAATTGCACTAATTAGAGATCGCGGAGGTGTTAATTGGAAAACCCTGGTATTGTGCCTGTTTGGGGAAGAAAACGTCAATAAAAATTAATTGATGAGTTGGCAGGGCGGGCTGCGCGGGTTTGCGGTGAGGCGCAGGGTGTCGTGGCAAATGTTACGGCTCAGATTAAGTGATTGTTAATTAAAAAGCTACGGTAATTAATACTCCCTACGCCATCTGGGCCCGCAAAAAGGCACAAAAGGTTTCCCCACGTGTGGGGCTCCGTGTCTGTGTCCCTTCCTTCACAAGCACCCCAGTCCCTGGGGTCCCCCTTTCGCGCCAGAGTAAGTAGATCTCGTCACTTCCGGCCAGGGAGGGGAAGGGGTGGGCCCGGGTGAGTTCTGAGGGTGTCCTTCGTTAGCAGCCACCCAGGTTCTTCGAAGGACCAGGAGCCTCGAGGGGAAGTGGGAGCCCCCAGCGGCCCACAGACTCCCCTAGAGCGGAAGAGGTGGCTGCGGCTTTGACCCAGCTTCCTTCCTTCGGATGATGTCTGCAAGAGCCTAGGGGCCTGGCAGAAAGCTCTGAGGTGCTCTGGCTCCTCCAAGGGGAACCCGGAGGGATGGGAGACTAGGACGAGCCCAGGTTCAGTCCCAGAGTGCCACCTGGAAATCCTGGACCACCTAGAATGCCCCTGCCTCCGTGGCCCTCCTCTGGTCCCCAAAAGCTTGGTAGGAGTGAGGTCTGGGAAGTCTGGGATAGGGGATGGGAGCCCCATTTAACAATCTTCGAAGGCCCTTTTAATCTCACCTCCTTCTTTGTTGTTTGGAACAACTGGCAGCCCAGTGACCTGGGCAAGGGGCTGTGACTTGCCCAAGATTCCACAGTTGGGCCTTGAAACCAGATGGCCTAATTCTCAGAGCTCTCCCCGTTTCTTCTGCAGGTGCTCGGCTGCTCTTTGTTGAGAAAATGGGTGACTGGATTGGGAGGCTGGAGTATGTGGAGAGAGAGCGGAAGTATCGCGGTGTAAAGGGAGGCTCTTGGAGGGCACACCCCCAGTACCAGAGCAGGCAACTCAGATCATTGTGGGGTGGAGCCCTTTTGGAAACTCAGTGGCCCACCAGCCACTGGATCACTGTGGCTTTCTGTCCACATACTAGGCTAGGGAATTTTACTCCAGCAGCTCTCAAGCCAGAAGAGACCTTCAAGATCATCTTTCCATGTAGTGGGGAAACTGAGACCCAGAGAAAGGGGAAGCAAAGGGTTCACAGCTGGTTTGTGACTGAGCCAAGGCTAGGATCCAGGCCACCTGGTGTCCAGGTCCCATGGACACTGGCTTCCTTCCCTCCCCCATGCCATTTTAGTTACAGGGCACTGATAGCAAGGCCTTCCCCCAGCACTCCAGCTCACCCCATTCCTAGCTGGCTGGGCCCCAGGCACCCTGAGCCCGCTCACTCACAGTGCAGGGAACACCCCAGTGTCATTACAACACCCTGTGGAGAGGCAGGCTGGAGGCGGGAGGCTTCTCATCCTTGGAGGGCAGGGTGAGGGTGCAGAGATAGCCTGGGAGCACCTGAGATGCAGGTTTTAAGGGAAATGTAGGTGGGCGGGTGGGAGTGTGGAAGGAGCCGTATGGGTGTGTGTCAGCGGGCGCAGGCCCTGGGAGGGGGCAGAGCATGCCACATGGGAATTAATGCCATTCATACACCCTGCGGAAATGACTTTTCAAATGCATATAATCCCGAGCATGCAAATGAGAGGCTTGCTTCACCCTGTTTAATATGAATGATCAGCCCTTGAATAGCTATTATTACATGCCACATTGCAGCAATTATGTTGTTCACTGGGTGTTGCTCTGTAGCCGCCGCCCCCCCCCCAATAAAAAGAAAAGAAAGGGGCACCTCTGTTTGTGTCCTTCTTCCTTTTTTCTCCCTTTTTCCAAACTTGCTATCTAATCTATAACTTTATGGTGTGTGAGTGTTAGATGGGAGGTACTCTTTCCTTTCTGCAGGATTCTCTTTCCTTTCTCCTGCCTGTACACACACCCCTGAGGCTCTGGTCTTTGTCCCCTGGGGCCCCGGAGTTCTCAGATCTCAGAGACGCTAGACTTGGAACCAGGGTGGGCAGCTGCTCTCCATCCCCAGCAGGGCCAGAGTTGGGGGAGAGGGAGGCCAGGATAAGCCCCTGCTGTCTCCCTCCCCCCTTCATGTGGCTGAGGCCCAGGCCTGAGTGAGAGAAGGTGCTCCGGGCCCAGGAGGCTGCTGGGAGGCATCCAGGGTGAGTGGTTGTGGGGAGGGGGCTGGAGCCCTGTGCTCTGGTGGGTGGAGGACGATGCCCGCCCCATCCATCATGTAGCGGCCACTGGCCCTCAGGCTGACACAGCCATTAAGGCCTGAGAACGAGTGCTCAATCTCTTCCGAACCATCACCCCCATTCTCGCCCTCCCCGCTGGCTCAGCTCCTCTCAGAACCCAGGAGCAGAAGCAGCAGTTGAGATGGTGGGGGAAACGGGGGCACGTGGAGTCACAGATGGAGAGGGACCGCAGGAGCAGGACCAGTGGCCCCCATGCCTTCCCGCCCTTCTCGGTCCTCTGTTCTCGTCACACCCTCACGCTCCTCCCCTCTCTGCTTCCACCAGGAAGAAAAACAGGGCAAGTGGCCCAGGAGAGTGAGGGAAAAGAGTTCTCAGGAGTGAGAGGAGAGAATTTGGGGAGATGATCCGCTGTCCGGGAAGGAACTAGGGGTTTAACAGTCCAGTCTTCAACTACGGTTTCTCTAACCTGCTCCATGCACAGATCAGAGCGACCGTGTGGGTGTGGGATCTGCCTAGGCCAAAAGGGAATCAAGAAGGGATGAAGAACACTGGGCTGGCTCCCGTGGGCTTTGCTAGATGTTCCTGTGGCTCTTGCCCCTCGATGATCTCGGTGTGATCTGGGCCAAGTCCTTGATGGCTCTCCAATTAGGGCAGGTGGTCCTCATTGGTGCTTACTCTGCATGTGCTCTTTTATTTACTCTGAGGACTCAGTGAAGCTGGAATTAATTACTTTTGTTCTACAGATAAGGAAACTGAAGTGCAGGGAGTTTGAAAAAGCATGTCGAAGGCCTACGGTAGATACCAAGCATGTCCTGTTTGACTGAAATCCAGAGCCGTGGCCCTGGGTTAGCTGGGGACTCCCCAGAATTTGAGAACAGTGAGGCACACTACTAGACTGAAGGCCCTGCCATCTTCATCACAGTGTGTTCAAGCCCCTGAGATATCTGAACTTCCATGAGTTGTGGAGGGATGCTCAGGTCTCCTTCCCCTTCTTCCCCTTCCTCTCCTCCCCTTCACCCCTCCCTCCTTGCCCTCTGTGAGAAGCAGTGGGGACTAGTAACACCCCCCCCCAAATAAGGGTAAAAAAGAATTCAGGCTTTGAATCTTTGCCTCCTTTGTTCCATCTGTAAAATTGGGATAATAATCATCTCCTACAATTGTAAGAGTGAAAATGGTGCCTAAAGACAGTGCATACATATTTACTGTGTGTCTATGATGCTGGGCTGAGGGATTTAGAATGGCAGGTGGGAGAAGCAGGACCAGCTGACTTCACTGCCTGCCTCCATGCCAGCTGAGTGCCCAGTAGGCACTCTGGAAATGGCAGCCATTTTTGCTGTCGAAGAAACGTCGATGGGGTCTTCTGCTGTCCAGGGAAAGAGACCTAGACTTGGGGGAACAAACACAGTGGCTATAGCAGGTGTGAGGTTGCCCCAGGGAATAGCTTATCTGCCTTTATTCCTTGCAGGACCCCTGCTTGTCCCTCCCAAAACTCAAGCCACTATTCCTCACCCCCCAAAGTGGGGGCAGAGAGGGCAAGTCCAGAACAGGTTTAGGATCCAGAGGGGTGGGGCAAGGGCGGGGCCTCCTCCGCGAGCCCGGGTCTCCTGGAAGTTGAGGGAAAGGGTTGGAAGGTGGGCATGGGGGGCAGTGCAGTGGGCTCAGCTTCAGTCTGGAGCTGCCCTTTCCCCGGCCTTAGGGGAAGGGTGACATTGGGAGGCACTGCACCCCGCGAAGTGTCCCAGGAGTGGCCCCCAGGAAGCTGAGGGGGAGCAGAGGCCCCAGGAACAGGGGGGCTTCGGTGGTTGCTGTGTTGTTGGGGGAGGGGGAGGAATGTTGAGGGGCATTGGTTGCTGCCCTTGGTGGAACCGTCCCTTCCCGTCCAGCCTCAGCCCTCCCCCGTGTCTCTCCTGCCCCTCCAGGTCCCGCTAGAGCGACATGATGGTGGAATCCGCCTCGGAGACAATCAGGTCGGCTCCGTCTGGTCAGAACGGTGTGGGCAGCCTCTCGGGGCAAGCTGATGGCGGCAGCAGCGGGGCCGGGGCAGCAGGCTCGGCCGGAGGCAGCGCGGGCAGGGACGCGGTGGCAGGCGCAGACAGCAACGGCGAGATGAGTCCCGCGGAGCTGCTGCACTTCCAGCAGCAACAGGTAGGAGCCCGTGCCCCTCCCTGGCACCAGGGAGGAGAAGAGGATCGAGACAGGCCTAGTCCCACTCCAGCCTGGGGACCAGGGCACTGCTGCTTGCTCCCCACCCAGCAGCCTCACTGCACTCACCTTCTTGAGAAGGTCTAGCCTCCAGGGCCTCCCTACCTCCATGGCATTCTAGTGGCCTTCCAGTTGCCACCTTGAGGCTGGGGAGGCACAGCATTCCGAGGGAGAAGAAGTGGGACTCAGGAAAGCCTGAGATCCTAGAGCTTGGAGCAGCCCAGAAATGTCAGCAAGGACAGACCCCGGGGCAGCCCTTTCCCTGGGCTTGCAGGCTTAAGGGGATTTCTCACAGGTAGGTAGGCACCTGTGCTCCCTACCAGCTAGTGAACTGGCTGGTATGTGTTACAGGGGCTGGGGAGGGAGGCAGGGACTTTAGGTGAGAGTGCATTCAGTGCTGGGAGAGGGGGCTCTGTGCACTCTGAGGTATCTTCTAAACTTTTAGGCACCCAAGAGCCAAAGCAGCTAGGAAAAGTCCAAGAGAGGTAGGTAAAGGCAGATCTCCATTTTTAGGGCTCTGCCTGGGAATCCTTGTCTGTGCCCCCTTAACACTTCCACCCCCGTCATCCCCACCCTGAATTGCAGAGTTCAGGAGTTCAGGACCAGCCTCTTCAAGGATCGAGAGGCACTAGGGTGGGGAGCCTGGTTGGGTGATGACAAAGCAGGGGCCCCAGGTCCCTGCCCCACCCGGGAAAAAGGGAGAATCATGCTAGACAAGTTCAGGAGAACCGGCCCAGCCAGCCCTGGCCTTGGGGTTCTCCTCTTATTTGACTCTGTTCCTCAAATCACTACTGGTGGTGCTGGCCCCCGGGGGCCCTGCTGGGAATGTAGAAAAGCAGGGTCCTGCACACACCTCCCTGCCCAGTACCCCCCACCGCTACCTTATGTGTGCATAGACGTGTATACCCACATTGCCTTCACACCCTCCCTCTCGTGGTACTGCTCTCTGCCCAGTTCCTCCAGCCCTGCTCCCCACTAGGCTGTCACACTCCTTGGACCAGAGGTCAGACTAGGAGGCAACAGCTCCATCAGAAGTCCAGCACCCCTGCACTGAGCTGGAATTGAAAGAAAACAAGTTAATCCCAGCCAGCAGCAGCCTTGGCTAAGTCACGGGCCTTCAGAGCCTTGGCCTCCTTGGAGCCTAGGGTACTGGATTGTTAGGATCAGTTGCAGTTTGGGTGTGAAATCCCTCTATGCACCGGCTGGTTGATGTAGATGTGAATGGAATTGAGAACTTGAAAAAAATTACTTCCTTTTGGAAACAGCGGAGACTGGAGCAGGAGGGGTCTGCCTCCTTTCTGCAGGGAGATGGTCCTTGGTAGTTTGCCGGCATCTCCCAAGCCTTCCTAAGCAGGAGGAGACCCACAGAGTCTGTGCCATCTGCTGGGGACAGAAAGTCAAAGGGCAAAATCCCACCCTTTATCAAAATAATAACAAACATACCCCATCAAAAGTCCCAAGTCCGCCCACTTTGTGTGGCCAGCTTTTCCTCTCTTGTACCGCTACGCAGGCAAAGCTATGAAACTTTTGAGTGTGGCAGGAAGAAACAGCAAAACTGGAAAGTTTCTTTTTAAAAATTATTTAAAGTGAAGAGTAAACACATATTTGGATAATTGGGGAGACGTTTAGGATGGGAAGAGACAGAACTGTCTGTACTGATCAGGTTTCTTCATTCTTATGCACAAAAGCTGTGTTTTACCACCTATATTCCAAGTTCCAGTTATTTCTGTTTGTTTTGGGGCATATCCCAAAGGCCCTGGAAAATCCTATATCTGTTTCACAAATAAACTGGGGTGGGGATTTGAAGGCAGGCAGAGGGCTGTTTTATCCATTTGGACTCACTATGGGCGTAGTGCCCGGGGCCAAGGAAAATATTTGAGACTTAAAAAAGGTTTTGTTGGTTCCAAACTATGAAAAGAGCCCTGCAAAATTAAAATTACACAATTTTTAATTCAAGTGGAACAGTCTGTGGGCCATCCCTCCAGCCTTGACATATGAACGAGGCTTTTGGGGTGCTTCAAGGGTACCCCAACAACAAATGCTCCTGACTCTTTATGGTATAGAACAACTATAGGAAAGAGAGCCTGGCCCTCAGGTTCCTCCTCGCTCCCTCTCAACCCAGCCATAACCAAGGAATCCTTAGAGGACAAACAAATACCTTCCATCTGTTGGGAGCTTTGGGTCATCACATACACCGTGTCATTTAGTCACCATCCCTGGTGGCCATTATGATTATTCCCATTTCACAGATGAGGAGGCAGCCCAAAGGTAGGCACTGACTTGTCCAGGGGACACAGTAAAGGCTGTGGCTAGACCCCAGGCTTCCCTATTCCCAATGCAGGGTTCAGTGCATCCTCTTTGCTCCCACCACTTGCAGGCCCCAGTGGGAAATGAAGGGAACAAGACCTTGAACCCTGTTGATGGGTGGATAAGGGCACTCCATTCCTAACCTAAAAATGCCCTTTAAACAAAAACAAAACACTAGCCCACTGGCCCTAAGTAGCCACTCTAGCGCCAACTGTGAACTCCAGGGAAAGGATGTTGAGAGTGGGTCTGTGGGTGAGGCACTGGTCCCGTCCTCCTGTGCCCTCCTTGGGTCTCCAAGCCCCTCTCTGTCAGTCTTTCTGTTGGTCCCTGTCCCTCTGCTCTGGGTAAACAAGCCCTGCACATGCAGTCCTGGCCTTTGGGAGTAATGAGCTGACCGAGGAGAGAGATAAACAGGGCAAGTCAGAAGTCAGGCTGGTGGCAGGACTTCAGGCTGAAACAAACAGCGCTGAAGAGGGCATCGGCGTCACATTGGAACAAGAGCAGGCGCTTGTTTCCATGCAACGAGCAGGCCCAGCGCTTGTTCAAACAGAGGCTGGAGGTGGCTGGGAGTTCGGAGGAGGGGCAGTGACCTGGCTTGGCTGCAGCACAGGGTCTAACTAGAGAGAGGGTCCCGGGCCAGCTGCCCCATTTCAGTGTTGGAGGCCCCAGCTTCCCACTCCCTCCTCCCTACCCCCTTGCTGGTGAGTGACACAGGCCCTTCACTCTGTCCTTGGGGCTTTCACCAAGTCTCCAGTCTTATCCCCTCTGAGAGAATCTAACCTGAGTGCAGTATGCCGTGGAGTGTTCATTGATTCAGCAAACATGCATTGAACCTAATTTTGAGCTGGGCACGGTGCTGGCCGGTGGAGGAGGTGCTGTTCACGAATACCCTGGGCCCCATAGACAATCCCCTTCACCAAGGCAAACTCCCCTGCCTGACCCCCCCCCCCGCCCCCACGTAGTTCTCCTCTGTGATGGATTTTTTATTTGAAGGCTGCCCTTCCATTTTATCCTAATCTGATTCCACCTGTATGAAAACATTTCCTGGGGCGGGGAGTGCTTCTCCACGGAACCCACAAATCCCCTTTGGACACTCTGATGAGGAGCAGTGAGGGCTGGGAGAAGGGTGTGTCAGCTTTTGGGAGGTGGAGGGCCTGGCGAGGTCTTGAGGAGTGGGTGCTCTGGCCGAGAGGAGCTGGACTTGGGGCCAGGAGGGCTGAGCCAGGCGGGGTAGGGGGAGCAGAGCTGCGTCGGCCACTGAAAGGCATCCTGGGCCTCCAGAGTGCGCACTCCCATTGTCCACGGTTGTGGGGGTGACAGGTCAGCGAGGGTCACTGGAGGGTTGCTTAGCGTCTGGGAACTCCCACCACAGTTGCCGTGGCAACTGGGGCCAAATCCCACCACGGTCACATCCTGTGGGGCGATTCAAAGGGGTTGGGGGGCTCTGCACATTAATGAGCTTTTAAATCACCCCCTCCAAAGAGATGGGGGGAGTGAGCAGGGAGTTGGGGGAGGGGAAGAAGAAGAATGCAAGAGACTTTTCTTTCCTTTTCCTCTCCCATCTGGCTCTCCACTGCCCAAGCTCCTTAAGGGGGTGGGAAGGGGAGGTCTCGGAGATGAATTAGCACCCCTACCTCCTCATACACACAGTCAGCGGTTGTCTTTCCTCTCCAGGCCTGGGCACATTTCTCTTTGGGATGCCCATACCCATGCCCCAGATTCTCCTTTTTCATCTCTGGTCCCCACACCTTCTGGACTCTGCTGTTCCTTCTGGAGAATGAGCCCTTCCCCAGGAGGTGCAGGGCACCTGGGGGGAACCTTGGGGCATGAACACCCCCCCCCCCGCCCCAGAGGGGACACTTAAAGACTCTTCTGACTGGTCAAGTCCCTTACTCCAGCAGCCTCTGGGAAGTGCTAGGAAACTGCTCCTCCTCCTCAGCCTGGAAATAGTGGGAAGAAGACAGGTGGAGGTGGAGCTGGAGAGCCAGTGACCTGGGGTGTGGTGGCCAGAGGATGGATCAGGGGAAGGGGGTCTGCTTTTACCCCTCCTGGGTTCTGGCCAAAGGCCACCCTGGTTTGTGTGCTACACTATGGGGGGCGGGGGGAGGGAGGGAAGAAGGCCTAGGGCCTGGGGGAGAGATCCCCAGACCCTGCTTTCAGGGGAGTAGGAAGGAACCAGCTCTCTCTACCAGCAGAGGCCCCTGCTTTCCCTCCTGATAGGGGATTCAGAGACCCTTTTTTACCCCCTTCTGCACCCCCTTTTATGTCAGAGATCTTGCCCTTACTGATTAAGATTTTGGGGACAGAGGGGAGAAGTTGGAGAAGGTAGGAAAATGTTTCCTCTTCTGAGGGTGAAGAATTTAGCATGAAGGACAGAGAGCCTCATCCCAGAGCCTTGAACCCTCACAAACATGTCCAGGGGAGTGGAAGCGCCTTCTGCAGTGGGTGAGCCAGTTTTCCTCCTAGGGGAACTACTTTTTCCTGAGACAGTGGAAGTCCTTTGGAAGGGGATTGCATGCCCCTAAGCGCTCACTCTAAGTCCTACACTACAACCCCTGCAGTAGGGGCCAGGGTGAGAGTAGGAAGCTCATCGTGGCTCTGAACCCAGACCTGGGATAGACCAGTTTCCAGAGAGCTCCTCAGACACGGCACCGAAGTGCATCTAGGAGATGACAACGAGCTCTCGACCGACCCACCCGCAACCACCACCCCACCATGCTACCTCAGCTCCTTCCCAGATGCCATCCCTCCCTTCAGGCTCCCGTTCCCCAAAGCTCGTGCCCAGGACGCCCTGACCTGCCTCTCCTGCCTCTCACAGCTGCGGAAGATGGACGGCGGTCTGCAGACGGCGGGCTACAGACGGCGGGCTGCACACCTAGCAGCAGCCGGTGGAGGTCTGCGGCTGGGGGCGCGGGGAAGGGAGAGAGAAGGAGCCTTTCAGAGGAACGCCTTTCTTTTTTCAGGGCTGTGGGGTTCGTTTGTTAATACTCATCTCCCTGAGGCTACTGGCCGGCTCCTTGTAGCCAGGAGGTGTTTTGGAGACATTGGTGGGAAAGAGGTCCTGAAACCCGGGCTGTGCACATGGGATCTGAGCCCCCACCACCTGGACCTGTGTGTGCATTGCTGGTTTTCATTTTAATGGTTCTAATTTGAGAATGTGCCGATGTCATTTTTACGAGGTTGGTGTAAAAAAAATTTACAGCCTTTTCCAAAAAGGTTTTTTTTTTTCCCCAAGGAAAAAAGGTGTAGAATCACTTGAGGGCTTTTATGGTCTCCTTTCCTGCCCCTCTCCCCTTTTACCCCACCTTCTCTGTGTAATTTCATTTTTATGTCTCTTTGCTGGAGGACAAAGCCTGACTGGTGGAGAAGCTGCATCTCCCCCAGATCAGTTCTCTCAGTGGTTGGGACCGTGACCTCTGACCCCTTCCTCTGCTCCCCTTCCCTCCACCCTTTGGTCCTGGAGTTGCAAAGTTAGATGGGGAGGTTTCCTGTTTACTTCAAATCAAGTACTTATTAGGTACCTAGTCTTTACTAATAGTGGGTTAGGTAGCAACCCACTGAGATTATATCTTCCAATGATTTTTCTTCAAGTTTCGAAGGAAATAAAAAAATCATAGCCCCTTTGTGGTCTGGCCCCTGCTCATCTCTGGGTCTCTTGCCCCTCTGTTCTGCTCTCACTGCTGTTTTTAGTTCGTAATGCACTAAGCTTATTCCCACCTCAGAGCCTTTGCACCAGCTATTTCTGTTTCCTCCACCTTAAAAGAAAAGTTGGCTCCTTCTCATCTTCAGTATCTCCTCAGAGAGGCCTTCTCCAGCTGCACAACCTAAGTAGCCAGCCAGTCTTAGCACCACCTCATAGTTTACTCGTTTCTTCATCTAGTGTTTGTCCCAACCCAGTTAGAATGTGAGCTCTATTAAAGCAAATGCACCCCATCTCCAGTGCCTGGGACATTGTGAGTGCCTTAATAAATACTTGTTGAATTACTGATAAAAGAATAGAAACTCACATTATAGCACTGAGGTAAAGGTGATGGGCTTTCCCAGGAGTGCTTTTTAGGTTTGAGGTGAGGGTGAGGTGAGCCAGCACCCTCAAACACCCTCCCAGGGCTCCCCTCCCTAAATCTAGCCACTCCCAGTTAAAATTATCAAGATAATTTAGATAAGTCCAAATGCCAGTTTTGAGAATTTAGCCAGATGCCCACAGACAAAAGAGATTTGGATTTTGTTTATTTGGGCTGCCCCTCACCACAACCCAAAGCTGGTTCATGAGCCCTCCACCCTGCCTGCCCAGCTCTCAGCTCCTTTTCTCTGTGCAGAGTCCAGTTTCAGGCCTAGTTGGATTCAGGTCCCATTTCTGCCACTGTGTGTCTTCAGGCAAATCACTGTCCCCCTCTGGACTTCCATTTCCTCACCTGTAAAGTGAACTAGATTAGTGCTTCTGGAACTTTTTTGTTTGAGAACTATAGTCAGAATTACTTGGAGCCCCAGCGCACAGACAAATACACACCTGAAACCAGTTTCATGTAACAATGTTTTCTTTCACCTGATAACTTTCTTTTCCATCCATATATACACACTCATGTATGTTCATATATATATATACATATGCACACCTTCATATACATAAATACTATATATGTATATGTAGTCCTATTCTTTGAGCCACAAAATTGATCATGTCTCACCATTGGGTCATGACCAGCAGTTTGAAAAAATACCATATTAGACATTCCAGTGCTTCTAGCTCACCACGTTTAAGGTGTGAGTCTACTTCTCCATACTCAAACTCCAGCCCTTCGGACTTGTCTCCCTGAACACCACATCACCTCTCACTCCCAAACGCACACAGAATAAAGCTGGGACCGTGACACAGATCTGGAATCCTTCAGTCTGGAGAAAGGAATGCTAAAAAGCCCTGCCCCTGGCTTCCTTAGAGGATACCCCCCCACCCCCCTTGAATTCTCAGAGACAGAAATGGGGGAGTGATCCCATCTTAAAGGTGAAAGACCCCACTTGTTTTTCTTAGCAGCTCCCCATTGCCCTCAGAGCTCCAGCTTCACTTCCCCTCCTTCTGGCCTGCCTGCCCTCCCTCCCTGGATGCCATCCGTTATAAGCCATTTGTTCCTAATTGTGGAGATCCTGCTAATGACTTCTAAATGGCGCTGGGGGGAGGGGAGTTCAGCTTCATTAGTGGGACTGAGTTCTTAGGCTGGAGGGGAAATGGGGGCATGGTGTAGGCATGAAGAGGAGTTAGCAAGGCCTTCTGGGTGGCACATTGCAAATGACCAGGAGCCACCTGAGAGGGTGAAAGACTAATAATAATTAACAGTGGTTAATGTCCATCCGGAACTCATTGGCTTCCAGGCACATTGTCCCATGTACTTCTCACAGCAACCCTGGGAGTTGAGTGCAGGGTGATTCCTATTTTGCAGAGGAGGAAACTGAAGCTCAGAGAGGGAAAGGGACTTAACCAAAGTCACTCAGTATATTGTGGACCCAGGTCCATGTACTGAATGGACCAGCACTGCCTCCCTTAGAGGAAAACTAGACCTTATCCCCCAAACCAAAGAGCCAGGCATTTGGTTTTCAGTCCAAGGGATGATGGTGAGGAATGAGATTTAAGAGGCCAAATGCCTCCCAATTTCCTGTTCTGTCCTGAGTGCCCTCTCTCCCCACCACACCCCCCACCCCACCCAGGTTTTCTATGATGGCCCCTCCCTGGTGTGGGAGTCTAAATGCCTTTGCCCACCCAGGGCTCTGTTTGTGTATCTCTTGTCACCAAGGAAGGGAAACAAGTCCCACCTTTCTCCTGGAGATTCCCTTGGTCTTCTCCCCCTATCTCACTAGCTCCACCTGAAAGCCGAAATGCACACACTGTTGGGGGGGAGGCAGAGTCACAGGCCTCCCTGGCATACGTATGAGATCACAGGGCTCCTTAGTGGGGTGATGGGGGCTGGGTGGCCAGAGGTGTCTGGGTGCCACCACTTCCTAGCTGGGGGCCTTGGGCCTCAGTTTCCTTATCTATAAAATGGAGACAGTGATACCTGTTCAGCTTAGCTAGGTGTAGTGAAGCTCCAATTAAATGTTTGCAGGTAGTCAATATATATGTGTTAGCTCTTAAACTCTGTATTGGCCTGTGCCTGCCTCCCATAGTCAGCCTAGACAAAAGGAATTTCACGAACAGGTGTTCCATGTCTGTCAGATGCCGGTGCCTGGGGTGGTGGGTGTGGGGGTGTTACAGGTACACGTGACAGCATCTGTGCTTTCGAGTGGTTACAGTCTGGTTGGCATCAGAGGAGGAAGTGGACTGGACCTGTCAGGGTTAGGGCTGCTGTTTTCCACTGTCCCTCGGAGGTGAGTAGCCCAGTGGTTTATCAGGCCCAGTGCCAGCGGGGAGTGTAGACACAGACTCTTGGTGCATCCGAGTGATGGGTGTGATTCGGGTGGGGCTTTAGAAAGTCTCAGGCCTTCCTGATCCCTTGGGTGACCACTCTCTGGGCCTGCGGGACCCCTGGGCTCCCAGAGCACCATCCCAGGCTGGGATTCTGGACGTGTAGATGGTGAGGGCGGTGGTGGGGAGTGGGGAACTGAGCTACACTTACAGTGCTCTGAGCAGTTGGGGACATGTCCCTGCCATCTGGGGAGGGGAGCTCAGACCCCAGGCCCAGTGTCTGCACCACACACCCATCCCTGGGCACGTGCAGAGTGAATTTTAGGTACACCCAGTCACAAATTGTGTCAGTGCTGGGCCATAAGCAGATTATGTGAACTGACCATGTGTTGTCCACCGTCATCTCCCATTCCTCCAAGCACAGGGCCAGTACAAGATAGGTGGTCAGGAATGTGAATGAGTGAGGGAAAGAAGGAATGAGTGAAGTGCCTGAAGGATTTCAGACCCTGATAACCTGGGGCCTCTGTGGACTTCTCCAGCCTCTCCTGCTACTACCCCAGCACAACTCAATTTCCTACCCCAGGGAATGGCTTCCTTGGGGCCATTTCACACCTCTGGGGTGTGTGGGTTCACTTTCTTTGTCCATCAGGTGAGCTCACACTCTAGGACTTCAGTCTGTGCTGCCATCTCCTCTGGAATGCCCTCCCAGACTTCCCCAGGCAGAGAAGACCCTTCTCTGGGGACACTGGGTGCCCACTTGTGTCAGGCTGACCACCTCCTCTTCAGTCTCTGTGTAAGAGTCTGTCACCAAAGCGCTCAAGCCATGAGCCCCTGGGGGCAGGGACCATGCTCTGTTTCTCTGTGCATTGCCAGCACTTAGCATGGTGGATAGCACACAGCAGGTGCTCCACAAATGTGAGTCCAGGAAGGAGTGAGTAAGTGAGCACATGAATGGTGGAGGGAATAGCGTGAAGTCAGAGGAGGGACAGCCTTGTCCAGGCCTAGGGTCTTATGTGGCTCCTTCTCACCTGGCCTAAAGGAGAGGGCCATGGATGAGGCTGGGGGGAAGGAAGGGGAGGGGAGGCCCAGCATGAGAGGAGGGGGGAGGAGCTAGAATGAAGGACCTGCCACAGGAGGTCTCACAGGAGTGAGGGTGCAAGGCCATGTCATTTTATTCCTATAAATCTTGTAATTTCATGCTCCAGGGGACCACAAAGTAAGAGAGCCAGTGGGGAATGAATACAAAGACCCTGGCCACCTTTCCCCCTTCCCCCAGAGACCAAGTGGGCTCTCTCCCAACTTTTCCTCAAACCCTTCCCCTTCTGCCCCTCTCCTCTTGAGGCTCTGCAGAGCTTCATCTTCCCACCCTGACCGGCATCCCATCTGGGCCGCCTGTGCTGGCCACCTCCTCTGTCCCCTCTTCACCCCTTGCCCTCTGGCCTCTGACCCCCATATCACCAACTCTACCTCCACCTTTGGAAGACAAAGAGCATTTGTCACTAGACCTAGAGGGAGTTAGTAAAAGCAAGACATATTGAAGCAGCATCCCATTCTGATGACCATCTGGCCACCTCCCTCTCCTTGCCCCCCTCCCCTGCCCTTCTCTCCACAGCCTCTTAGAGCCCTTTGACTCAGAAAGTTTAGATTTCTACTTTCTGAAGTGAATCTTGGAGAGAAGAAACCTCCTTCCTCCCTCTGGAAGCCTAACACCCTTCTCTGGGTGTGAGACCCAGAGGAAGAGCTTGTGGGGTGAGGGGCGGCCCGGGATCCGAGGGGGCAGGGAGAGCACGCTGACCTAACTCCAACTCTGCTTGTGCCACACAGTTTCATAGGTAGGCCAGTGTGTGTTTAGATACCATCCTCAAGTGAGCCACGTTGAAGCCTAGGGGAAGCTAAGCTGTTTAGTAGCAGTGGTGAGAGGGCTGTGGAGGTGGATGTGTATATATGCTTGGTACACAGTGGGTGTTCCGTAAGTGTTTGCTGAGTGGTGAGTATGTACCAGTGCATCCACAGTCCACCTTGAGAGGGTTTGCCTTAAAGGGGCTCGAGGTGGTGGGATAGGGGAATAGAAGTCTATGTGAGAAGAAACAAGTGTGTGTGTGGACAGCTGTGAGAGCAAGCCCCAAGTGGGCACATTTCATTTCACAAGTGCACCAGGCATAAATCCATGTTGGGTAGAGGCTGGAGGAGGTGAAGGAGAGAACTATTGAGAGAGTAATGAGAAAGGAAGGGAGTGAACACTGCCCAGATGCCAACAAGGGGCCAGGTCTTGGTCCTTTAATCCCCCTAGTGACTTGTAGATGTGTCATGTCCTGGCTTTGCAGATACAGAGACCAAAACACAGAGAGAAGGAATAACTTGCCTAAGGTCACACAGCTGGTAAGTGGTACAGCTGAGATTCAAACCCAGTTCTGCCTAATGCCAGAGCCTGTGCCGAATGCCTATATACAGCTGCTCTGGCTCCCAGGATCTTTGGGGACAGACAGTAGGTTCTGTGCTTCCAGAATGTGGGTTCAGAAAAGGTGCCCACATCCCCTGCCTCTGAATCTCACCTCACTGACTTAGAGTGGAGGGTGTGGAGGGCTTGGCTGACCTACAGAGAATTTCGTGGACTTCCCTGACCCCTCCCTCTCCTAGACCTCTCACTGCCCATCCACCCACCTCCTACACTGACTCCTTCACTGTCATACTAACTGACAGGAACTGCTCCTCTGCAGTTTTATGCACTTTCCGCTCCAGTGATCCCTCTAGCCCAGAGACTAGCCCAAACCACCTTGGCCTCTAAGTCCATGTAGCTCTGCTGATAGTCCAGAGATACCCTTAGGGACTTGACCTAATTCCCCCCGTGCCACAGGGCCCTGCAGGCTCCCTGAAATCAGACCCCTGGAGGGCTGTACTCTGCATTCCACCCCCACCTCTCCAACTGTGTGCTCTGACTCCACAGTGAATGCTACTACTCCCTTAGCCCCCAGGCTGACCACCCAGTCAGGCAGATGGCCTTGGAGGCAGGCTTCCTGGGCTTGATTCCTGGCTCTTTCACCTCCTAGCTGTGTGATCTTGAGCAAGTTACTTAACCTTCTTGAGCCTGAGTTTCCTCATCTGCACAGTGGGGCTGATAATCCCTACCTCACAGCCTTGCAGGATTTGTAAATGAGATCTTGTTTGTAAAGTGCCTGACATATAGTATCCTATTATGAACACCCTGAGCCCACTCTGGAGTGAGTTGCTATACCGTGCATCATGGGAAAACAGGCTCAGGCACAACAGAAGCTTCCAGAAAATGACTGCTTTATTGCTTGCACAGCATAAAGGGTCCAGAAGAGCAGGAGAAGAGATTGCACCTTGGCCAGTCTCTCAGGGAGGCCAGCTGCTCAGCAGCTCTTTGTGTCTTTGTGTCGGAGATGAGGGACACTTGCACTGACTGAGTACTGAACTTTTATACACTCCAGGGGAAGGGGCTCTGCCGGTGAGCAACCTTTGTGTCCTGGCAAGCAGCCAGGACTGGTTAAGATTTAACATCTCCCCTGGCTGCCTGCCGTCTCTTGAGAAATAGAAACATGTGAACACCTGCATGCAATTAAGCACAAATAGAAACATACCCAACACCTGCATGCAAACAAACAAGGGTGAAAACAAACACTGACACACAAACAAGCAAGAGGGAAAAAGGAGGGGAATAGGCCAGGGCTGGATGATGGCCACTGAGTGTATCCTTGACTTTCCCACCACTCCACCCCTTGGCCTCTTGATCTGGCCTAGCCTGTACTCCTCCACATTAGCTACCACAACATAAGCCCACCTTCCACCTCGGACACAAAGGTGGAGATGGCCCATAGCTCTCAACAATCCTGACAGTAAAAATTTGGGGAGACCAGCAGCTGCAGCCCACGAGGAAGGCTTTGATGATTCCTATGCAGACCTTTATTCCAAGCAGGGTGACCAGGCCTGTCTGGAGTAACAACTGCATCCATGACCCCCCCTGACCCCCCCCACAAGGAGCCAGCTGAAGAGGTCCCGCTTGGAACAGCCAGTGGGCTTGTTTCAGGGGAATCATTAGAAATCCAAGGGTGTGTTTTCCCGTCTTGTCCAATGACCTATACAGGAAGCGGCCCAACTGGTGGGGGTTTTGTTCCCTCCACAAAGGAAGATAAACCCTGGACGGGCACAGCCCACCTCTGGGGAGTCACTGGTTACCTCCGGGAAAGATGCCTGAGTTGTTTGCTAGTTTCATTGTATCCAGACAGGTTATCCAGGGCTGTGGGGAAGAAGGATGCACAGCAACGGGTGTGCCATTATCTTTGTCACAAGGTGTAAACGAAGGACTTCCTGATGTTGGCACAAATGTGAAGCAGGGGAAGTCAGCTCCTTAAGTGGCAATCAGACTCGGCAAAGTGGGGAGAGGGAGCAAGGAGTCGATGACAGATCCAGCGACTGGCCAGGCTCCCTGCTGCAGTGCTGGCCCCCGTCAGCTTGGCGAAGGTGTTTTCCTTCCAGCTTGCCACCAGGTCAAATCTGCAGAAACAGGAGAGGGGAGCAGCAACTAGTCCTGGCGGGGTGGTTGTGCAACCTCTTCCTGTGGGAAACACTTTTCTTGGCCTGCCTGCAGTAATTGCTCTTTTCCCTCTAAGGCCACAGAGTCTGTCCCTTGCCTTGGACTCTATAACCTCACTCCTTTACCGTTGATCTGAGTGCCTCACCCATGTCTTCTGGCCCACTTCCACCCCCTCCTTATAGATGGGAGTTGCAGGACTCCTAGAAGGTGTCCCATGACCCTTCCCGAGGGGCCTGGGGACCCATCCAAGGGTAGGTGTTACCCAGTAACGTCCAGCATGCGAGTGTCAGGCCCCGCAGTTCCCATCCCCTGGGTTGTCACCCCATGTGTGTTGAACACTTCTGGCCTGCATCCATCTTCCATCATTCCACCCCTCCACCTCCAGCTCTAGCCTTCCAACATCCTGGGAATTGTGTGGAGGGTGTAAAATGTGGGATGATCCTCTGACGGCACAATGCTGACTGCCTGTGAGATATGGGTGGCGTGGAAGGTCCATCTAATTTCTTGAACCCTGGGCCCATCATTGAGTGGGTTTTTGTTTTTTTGTTTTTTTTTTTTTAAGATTTTATTTATTTATTTATCCCTCCTTGCTGCTTGTGCTCACTGTGTCCATTTGCTGGGCATTTTTCTGTGTCTGCTTGTCTCCCTTTGTTGGGTCGTCCTGCTGCGTCAGCTCACCGCGCCACACAGGCTGGCTTGCCTTCACCAGGAGGCCCCAGGAATTGAACCCAGGGCCTCCCATATGGTAAACGGGAGCCCTATCGATTGAGCCACATCCGCTTCCCCATTCAGTGGGTTTTGCAGTACAGTGGATCCTTGGTCAGAGGAGATGTCATCTGGGTACCTGAAGTGATGACAAAGCTGTTTTTCCAAGGTATCCCCTTGTATGTGCTGTGTCCATATGACAAATCGGAAAGGCAAGGCCATAGCCTAAATAGGTGTCTTCCGTGACCCAGGTGTAGGTTGTACCTTGGGATGGTGGGAAAGGGTGAATATAGTCTACTTGCTGTAAGTGGCCTGGTGCAGCCCCTCTGGGAGTAGCCCCTAAATACCCTTCTCAGGCTCTGGCTTGTAGCTGACATCTCTCACAGTGGTAAATGGCAAATAAGGCCTTTTAATTTATTTTATTATTTTTTTTTAAAGATTTATTTTATTTATTTATTCCCTTCCTTCGTTTTTTGCACTCGCTGTCTGCTCTCGGTCCATTTGCTGTGTGCTCTCCGTGTCTGCTAGTTTTCTCTTTCAGATGCACCGGGAACCAAACCTGGGACCTCCCATGTGGGAGAGAGGTGCTTAATTACTTGAGCCACCTCAGCTCCGTGCTTTGTTGCGTCTCTCATTGGGTTTCCTCTTTGTGTCTTCTTGTTGTGTCATCTTGTTGTGTCACCTCACCGTACCTGCTCGTCGCACCAGCTCCCTGTCTTCCTTGCCTTCTCCAGGAGGCACCGGGAACCGAACCTGGGACCTCCCATGTGGTAGGCGGGAGCTCAATGGCTTGAGCCACATCTGCTTCCCAGATAGGGCCTTTTAAAGAGAGGGGTGCTCCACATTCCTGGGCCTGGCATTTCGTAGTGTCAGAACTTCTATGTTCAGTTCAGAGTTGGATCCAACTAGCAGCAGAAGCAGTATGGGAAATTCAGCTATTTCATGAATGTCACCTAGGATAGGTTCATTGTCTTCATCCTCCAAGCAGGGCTCATTGTCAGCCCTTCTCCCAGGAAGGTATTCAGCCTCATCGGGGCAGAAAGCAGCTTGGTGGGTTCTTTACCAGCTGGGTCATGCCAGTGAAATTCATCGTGATATGGGCCCTTGCCATGCAGATCTACGTGGGTAACATAGAGGGTGCCCTTCCACACTGCCAGTTGTTTCCAAAGGTCCCTTTCCCACACCAGGGAACCACTGATTCTCTAACCGCGTTCCCTCCATGAACCTGACAGACTGCTAAGCTATTGAGTCAGTAGACAGGTACACGGGGGTGCTTGGGTCCGACTGTTCCAGGCTAAGAGGACCACTTGCATTTGGCCTGTGGGCACTTTTTCCATTGCCAGAGGTGGTGTGTAATCTGCCCAAGGCAAAGGAACAGCAGCTGCTGCCTAGTGGCCAGGTGGCTTCAGCTTGGCCGCTCCATCAGTGAATCAGCGCAGAGCGTCTGGTGGGGCACCCTTGAGGTGGGGTCCCCAGGATGCCAGTGCAGGGGGGGGGCTCATCTGGTGTTGCAACAGGATCACTGTTCAGGGGGCCTCCACCACCCACTCACGTAAGTGCGTCACTCCCTGGGGGTCTGGGTGGGCACTCTCCTGAACGTCCCGCTTCCATCTGATGATGCTCTGCTGTTGGGCACAGCCTGGGTGAGTGTCCTTGTTACCCAGGACCCAGGTCACCCTGGGGATTTCTGGCCTCAGGTCCTGGGAGCTCTCATTGATTCTGTTTCCACCAAGGCCCAACAGCATGCCAGAAGTTGCCTCTTGAAGGGAGAGTTATCTGGGCTGTGTTTGGGAACTTCTTGTTGCACATTTCTACTGCCAGAGGAACCAATTGGCATATGTCTGGGTGGCAGAAACCTGTGGTTTAATTGGAGATCCATGCTCTAAAGGTCCAGAGGCAGGGTGGCTTAATCGGCCGATTTGACCTCTTGCAGGGCCTGCTCTCCTCTTTCCCAGTAGAAAGTACCTGCTGGTGCCAATATGCAGATAGCCCAATTAACCACAGGGCCTTCTTTTTGGAGGTAGGTGACTTTAGGGACTGCAATTTGTCCCATAGCAGGTGAGGGATCTGGCACTGGGGTCTGGTCCATTTGCTTCCTAAGAAGGTGACCTGCTGGGCTGAGCCTTGCATCTTGTTGGGATTTATGGCCCAGCTGGACCGGCAGAGCCTAGTTAGCAATGCATGCAATCCCTGGGCAGTTTGCACCTTGCTCTCACCTACCAACATGATGCTGTCAACATAATGGACACTTGGAGTCCTTTGGGCAGGGGTCGCTAGCTCAAACCCTGTCCTGCTCAGGGGTGGCAGGTTTAAGTGCCCTGCAGCAGGACAGTGAAGGTATACTGTGGCCTTGTCACTGGAAAGCAAATTGATCCTGGTCCTCCTTCTGGAGTGAATGGGGGAAAGGCGTTCACCAGGTCAGCGGCTGCATACTAACGCTGTTGGAGCTGGGATGGCTTGCGTGAGAGTCACAGTGTCTGGGACCATGGGTGCCAAAGGGGGCACTTCTGCATTCAAGCACCGATGGTCTAGTTACCTGCCACGCTCCACTCAGCTGTTTCACTGGCCACTCCGGGCTATTATAGGCAGAGATAGTGGGTGAAGGATGCCTGCAGATAGAAGGGCTGTTATGAGTTCTGTAGTGTTCTTTTCTCCACCAGGGAGGCAGAGTTTCCACTACTGGACAATGCAGTAAGGAGGTGGGTGCAATGCAGTAGGGGTGTGTGGTCTGTCACTTGCCCAACTGTGATGGCCAGAATTTGCTGGGATGGGGCACGTATCCTTGCAGTCCACCACTGGGATGTGCAGCGATGCAGAATACCAATCCCTATAATGCATTCCCTGCTGGGGAACATGACCAAGGGGCAGCCGCAGGGACCCACCTGCAGGGTAGCGGTACCACCCGTCCCTGTGCCCATGTGGAATGCCCGAAACCTCCCAATGCTATTCATCACCCTCTCCCCTCTGTGTCACCCAGAATGATAGTGACCTTGACATCTGTATCCAAAAGTGCCATAAAGATTTGTTCACTGTTCCCAAATTGTATATGCATTGGAGTGTATGGCCTTTGGTCCTTGGGGGGGTAGACGGGGCCCTTGACCCCACCACTAGGCCATTTTCAATTTAGTCAAGTCTGGGCAAAGAGGTCCTTCCTGGGGGCCAGAGTCCTCAGTTGGGGCTGAAGGAAGAAGTGGGAGATCTTCAGGATGCTGCTGCTTCTTCCAGTATCTGGGAATTATTTGAGTTGTTTGCTAGTTTCATTGTATCCAGACAGGTTATCCAGGGCTGTGGGGAAGAAGGATGCACAGCAACGGGTGTGCCATTATCTTTGTCACAAGGTGTAAATGAAGGACTTCCTGATGTTGGCACAAATGTGAAGCAGGGGAAGTCAGCTCCTTAAGTGGCAATCAGACTTAATGGGGAGGGGGTCAGGCAAGGCAGATTGTCCCTGTCGAGCTTGTTGCCCCCCTTATAATTTATATTTTTCCCAAAGTTCTCCATTGGAGATCCCGTCTACAGTGTCCTTCAGGACCCCTTGTTCTAGTAGCCACAAGAACATAGCTTGGCAAGTGGGGGCCCAGAGAGCAAGGATGCAATAAACCCACCCAGTCACGTCTCCCACGTCTGGGGTGAAGAGAAGAACCAGCTTGTTGCCCATTCCTAATCCTCACACCAACCTCAAGATCAGTCTTGGTGGCCTAATAGCAGGCGAGCCTGGTCCTAGGACAGATAGACAAGGCCATGAGCCAGGGGAGTGTACTCCAGGTACTGGAAGCCCCAGCCTCATTGACCTCAGCGTGGAACCAGCTAGCCAACTCCCTGGCATTCATAGGGGGATTCTCAGGATCCCATTTATTGCTGTCCTTTCCCCAAAATATGGAGCCAGAATGCCGTAGGTCCCCCAGCTACAGGTTGGTACCTCTACCTCGGCTGGTAGGATGGGGGCAAACCCTCAGTATAGCCCACAGAGCCACGAGTCCTGTTGCCCAAGACACTCCAGATGGCATTTAACAAAAGGAATGCAAGGCTTGATGAAAAGAACCGTCAAAAAAAATCAACACACTCCATACTTCCTCACGTACCCTGCTGCTTTTGCCAAAACCTTTAGAGTGAGTTGCTATATGGTGCATCATGGGAACACAGATTCAGGCACAACAGAAGCTTCCAGCAAATGACCACTTTATTGCTTTCACAGCACAAAAGAGCAGGGGAAGAGTCTGCCCCTTGGCTGGTCTCCAGGGAGGCCACCTGTTCAGCAGCTTCATATGCCTCTGTTCATGTCAGAGATGAGGGACGCCTGCACTAACTGAGTGCTGAGCTTTTATACACTCCAGGGGGAGGGAATTCTGCCAAACTTGGTGCCTTGGCGCCCTGGCAAGCAGCTGGGACTAGTTAAGATTAAACACCCTCTCCTTGCAGAATAGAAACATACCAAACACCTGCATGTAAACAAACAGGAGAGGAAACAAACAGCCACACAAGCAAGAGGGGAAAAGGAAGGGGATAGGAAAGGGCTAGGAGAGGGTCGCTGAGTATGTCCTTGACTTCCCCAACACCCACCTCCTCTTGCTTTCTTCTGGAGTCCTTTCTTGACCATGGACCCTTTCCTTTGCTGCCCCCATTGGGGTTTTAACAAAACCCCACCAGCTCCCAGGGTGTGTCCCTATAGGCTGTGATCCCCAAACCCTAACAGTGCCTCTTAATGACTCCTACCTCTCCTACCCCCAAGCTCACATGGATACCATGACTTGCCCACTCACCACCACCCCCAGACCTTCTACCTTATCCTGACCACCCCCTACCCACTCCAAACTCTCCCTCCAGCCTGGATCCCACACTGGCTCTGGACCACTCCTCCCAGCCTGAAGGCCAGATGGCGCTGACTCAGCCCCTCTCTTGCAGGCCCTCCAGGTGGCCAGGCAGTTCCTGCTGCAGCAGGCCTCGGGCCTCAGCTCCCCTGGGAACAATGACAGCAAACAGTCTGCCTCTGCCGTGCAGGTGAGGAGCGGGCACCCCACACCCCACTGGGGCTGGCTGGGGCCAGGTCAGGAGGGTGGGCTTGGTCCAGAGGGAGGGGACAGGCCAGATGGAAAATAGCTCTTGCCAGCCTCCAATGCCAAAAAAGTGGGCAGCTTTCTAGAAGGAAATGCAGTCAGTGCAGGGGTGGGGCCACTTCCACTTTCTGCCTTTCCTCCACCTGCACCCCCAGGCCTGCCTCTTTGTCTGTCGTGGCAAGTTGGTGTGTCTTCATGCTCACTGTCTGTACCTCTCCCTGCCCCGTGCCTTCTGTTTCCTGTCCCGGTGGGTCCCTCTCCCCACGCCTCCCTGTCCCCATGTATGGGACTCTGTCCTGCCCAAGTTCTCTGCCTGCCCTTCTCTCTCACCCAACAACTCAGCTGTCTCCGGGTCTCGCTGTGTTTCCTGTCTCTCAGTGTCTCCCTGTCTCTTTTGTTTTTCTTTGTACAATCTGCCCTTTTTTTTCCCTCTCCCTTCCCCCCAGCTTGCAGTCCCATCTGGCTGGTTGGGGGAGGGGTCTGTGGGGGATGGGCAGGGGGAAGCCAGGCCTTCTGTTTACCTTTTGTGTCACAAAGAACTTGGGAGAATTGCCGTCTGAGTCGGGGATGGGTCACAGCTCAGGCGGCGGCTCCCCTCCCCCTCACCAAGCAGCCCAGCATCCTTGCTCAACTCTCCCCTCCCCTCCCACAGCAGCGGGGGAGGCTCGGAATTGGGGAGAGGATTAAGTGGCGCTTTGAAAGGAAGTTTATCTAAGGGAGGAAGGGCGAGCAAGATCCTGAACAGGAGAAGCTCTGGAGTCTGGGGGCGGGGCAGGGGAGAGGGGTGGGGTACCCAGAGAAGGAGGGAAGTGAGGAGGGCGGGGAGGGGATACTGGGCGCTCTGAGAAGGACCCACCGCTGGGCTTTGTCCTGGGGAGAGATTCCAGTGCTCGGACTGACCACGTATCCGGGTCTTATGTAATGTAAACCGAGCTTGTGTTCAGAAAGTACTTTGAGAAAGTTCAAGGTGCTGGACAGATGTGCGGTGTCAGTAGTAGCACTCTAAAAAAAAATCTTGACCCTAAAGAAAGAGTCTTCAAGGGGGAGGAGTTGGGCAAAGAGGAAGGAGGGGCCTGGGGTGGGAGAGGTGGGGACAAAATCTGGAAAATCAATAACCGGGGGAGGAGAAAGTTCTCACACTGGAAGGATGTAGAAGGTCTCTTTGAATCGGGGATCCTCCCTCCCACTCCTTGGGTCTGAAGTGGCTCCAGGACCACTGTTCTGGGTTGCCCTACCTGGGCCCAGCTTAGTATCCCCTTCTAAGAACTGGGAGGGGTAGGCCGAGGAACAGAATGTTCCCCCAAATCAGAAAGGCCTGCTGACCCAAGGCAAAAGTAGCTGGAGGGACCAAGTCAGGCATCAAGGGGAGCTTTCTGACTGGGAATGAGTAGGTGATCTGAAATCATTGAGAGAGGAAGGGAGGCTATGGCATCTTCCTTAGAAGACACCCCCAAAATGACTGAGGTCCTAGAATGAGAGCGTTTGGTGGTCAGAGGGACAGATAAAACACTCCTTTTCTCGGGCCTCCTTACCTTCCAATCATTCATTCATTCATTCATTTGAGAAATACTTAGTACTTCCTAAACTAACAGCTAGCACTGATAGTGCTTACCATGGGGCAGACAGCAAACGCTTTGTGCATATCATCTCATTTTATCTCTGTAATCATGTGGAGTAGGTGCTTTGTTAACCCCATCTTACAGACAAGGAAACTTAGGCCCAGAGGGGTTAAGTGACTTGTCCAAAGTCACACAGCTAAAAAAGGGCAGAGCCAGGATTTGAACCCAAACAACTAATCCCAAAATGCTTGCTTTTAATCCCTACACTGTGATGCTGCCTTTGTGCTTAGCACAATAATGAACACCAATAGTTTACCTGGTCCAGAAGGCCCAGCTGGATGGTTCTCTGGGTCTCAGGGAGGTTGGAGCTCTTGGGACCATGCCTGAGCCTCCCTGGGAGCCTGGAGCCCCATCTGTTGATCCCTTCTCTTTCTTCTCCAACCCTGGACCCCTTCCTTGCCTCCTCATTGCCACATACTCATAGTCTCCAAGGAAGGGGAAATCTCTGTACCCAAGTGGGATCCAGGGCCTTTCTCTGAACTTGAGGCTTATGGAGGTTTAGAGGACAGCGAGGGCTGGACCCCTCACCCAAGGGGAAGTGGTGTTGCTGTGGAGCTTGAGTGGAATGGGTAACTAAGGGAGATGGATGACAGCTGCTGCTCTGCTCCCCTTCTCCCTTCAGGCAGGGGCACCTGCCTGCTCACCTCCCAGCCTCTCTCAGCACCCCTCTCCCAGAGCCAATTTCCAGAAGAGTTTCTAAAACCCTAAAACCTTAGCGAGACTGCCTGGTTCGTGCTCAAGCCTGGGCCCAAGAAAGGGAGATGCCAGTCAAGGGAGGCAGCACAGGGAGCTGGAAGTTTAGGGGGAGGGTGGCAAGGGCCAGGCCCCTGTCTCTGCCTGCCTCCCACCTTCATCTCGTCCCCTCAGTCTCCTCCCCACCCCCCAGACTTTCCTCTCTGGTGGCATTTCTGGACGTTCTTCTTGATGGTCACCAGCATCTCTCTTACTCCAGCACCAGCCCAGAACTAACCAGAGGAATTACTTTCGGTCACTTAGAAAGGCGTTTAACCTAAGCCAAGCTCTGGCCTGGTCTCCCCGCATTGCTCACCACTCACCCAGGGACCCCAGACCTCATACATAAGAGGTTGAGTTTGGGTTCTTGACTTCAGTGCTAAATTGCATCAGCCCCCAAATAGAATAAGCTTCACTTACTCCAGGCACCGTCCCCACTCCTCCTGCCCCGGCCATCCAGCCCAGCACACTGCATTCATGGTGGGGGCAGGGTTTGGGGACCTGAGCAGGGTCCCTGGGTTTGGGGCTGGAGGCAGCCGAGGGCATTTAGCCTGGGGCTCACACTGCCAGGGCTTTAGTAAGAGTTTTGCTGCCCTGGCTGCTCTCCAGATGGTGACTCATGGACCTTGCTGAGCTTCCTAGTTGACAGGTGCCCGTTCTGTCACATCCCAGCCTGGCATCCAGGAGTCAGTGAGGAAACAAGAAGGGCTCCACATCAGTTCTCAGAACCCCAAGGAGGCTGGGAGGTGGTGGCGGATGGGTTCAGCCAGCTCAGGAGATGAGCATGTGTCAGCCACCTCACCGGCCCCCTTGGCCCCTTGGGCCCCCTTAGCAGACAAGCACATACCACATGATCCATTCAGCTCTTTCCAGCAGCTTCTGTCGCCAGCTGCTAGGCCAGGTGACCAGAATGGTGGGAGCCAGGGAGGCCTTCCAAGGTCATCTCTTCCATTCCCCTGCCTCCACATAGGAAAGCCCCAAGAAAAGAAAGGCCACATCCTTTCTCGCATGCCATGCTCGGTGACTCACATTCCTAGTGCCTGGAAAAATCTTCTGGTTTCGGGTCTCGGGTGCCCCTACCATGGGCCAGGTCCAGCTCCTCTAGGTCAGCTCTTGCTGCTGACGAGAATGGTCCTAAGTAACCGGGCCAGGCAGTGCCCTCTAAGGCCCCTGGTGGATGTAAGGCACAATAGGGAAGAAGGAAGAGGGAAAGGAGAATGGAAAAGGGGAAAGGGAGAATATGAATTTTTTTAAAAGTGACTTTCTTTACATTTGTATAGAATTTAAGGTCCTACGGATCATTTTAACTCACCCCTTCTTCCAGTGCCTCACTGAGGGATGGGGGCAGGTTATTTAGCCTCTCTGGGCCTTAGTTTTCTCATCTGCAAAATGGCAGTGGTGATAATGATACCCTCCTCACAGTGTCGCTATGAAGATTCAGAGAGATGATACGTATAAGGGGCTTAGCAGAGTACCTGGCATGTGACAGGCACACAACAACATGCTCCTGTGCAGTCCTGTGATGTCAGTAGGTGTTCAAGCCCCAGTTAGCAGATGGGGAAAGTGAGGCTTGGTGATCTCAAGGACTAGTAAAATGTCAGGGCCAAGAACCTAAATCACTTGACTCAGAAACGCAGGGCTCTGGGCTCAGCCTCTTTTCTGGGAGCCCATGGGTCGGAGGGAAGAAGGAAGAAAGAAAGCCCAGCCCGTGGGCCTCCTCAGTGTGGGTGTCGGGCTTTCCCAGCCTAGAGTCTTGCAGCTCAAGTCTTTGGACGGCAGAACCTCTGGGGCACCCAACAGCAGATATGGGGCTGGCTCTGCAAGGGGGGCAGGTGTGTGCCCTTGTCTGCCCCATCCCCGGGACCCTTAGAGAGTGGGGACTGTCAACCCTGCAGCCTGGCTTTCCAGGGAGTCCTTCCAGGATACGATTGTAAAGAGGAAAGCGTTTTTCTTTGGAATCTTCAGCCTCATCCACCCCTTCAGCCCCACAGATTGTCCAGCTTCCACATACTCTCCCTACCCCTTCTCCAGACCAGCCCTGAGTCAGGAGTGGGGGGGGGCAGTAGAGGCAGTGTGGGATGTGGAGACCCTGGGAACTGCGGAGTACATGGGCCGGGGCTCAAATCCGGGCCCTGCCATTTCAGGCCTCACAGCCTGGGCGTGCTATTTAATCCCTCTTTATGTACCCCAAGGGGAACATATCCCCTGCCTGCGTAGAGGCCCTTTGAGCCTTCTCTCGTGGGGGCCCATGACTGAAACAGCAGTCGGCTGGCCTAGAGGAGTAAGGCCCAGGACTGGGGCTCTGCCTTGAGTTATCAGGAGGAGTTGGGGGCACTGGGTCTTCCCCAGTGGTCCCGGACTCATGGCACTTTCCTGATTGCTCCTTCTACCTAGGGATTTCCTAATCGGTGGCTTGGGGCTCAGTCCTGTCCTTGCCAGGGATCGGGAGGGGAACCAGGTGGGGCTGGGGCGGGGGGAGGTGATGGGGACCTAAACTGACACAATTGCTCAGGACAAGTCTCTGCAAGATGCTCCTCCCTGCCCAGGCCCCGCCCCACACCTCTCTTTCCCCACCCCAGGATCTGCAGAGGGGCCTCTCTGCTGGGGAAGGCAGTTCAGCCCAGGGCAGAAAGCGCTTATTTGAGCACCTACTGTTTGCACCCTGCAAGGGCTTGGGAGTGGGGGAGAGATGAGAGAAGAGTCCTTTGCACTCGGGGTTCTCAGGATGATGGGGTGGCTGGCAGAGGCTGCTTTGGGGCTCCTGTCCATTGGGGCACAAGGGGACTGGACAGCATAGTGGCATCACCTCCCTGGCCATGATGGCACAAGCCTGGGGGTGCCAGGGCAGGTGGGCTGGGGAAAGAACCATATTTATTATTGCTTATCCCCTAACTTTTTACCTATAGGATTTGGGAGGCCGCCTGTAGAGGCCTAACCCAGAGCAGGGGACAGAAAGCTGCTCTACTTTTAGAATCTGTATATTCCAGCTGGATAGAGTCATCTCTTGTAGTCCACTCCCTGTGTTTTATGTTTGAGGAAACTGAGAGCCCAGAAAGGACAAATGACTTGCCTGAGGTCTCAGAGCAAGTTCAGTGCAGAGCTCGGAATGGAAGGCTGCCCTCCTGCCTCCCTGCCTGCTTCTCTCTCCACCTACAGGCACAGCTACACACATGTGCACACACCACGAGGCACCAAGTGCTCCCTGGGCTTCAGCTGTGGGCCACTGTGTACCGTCTAGACAAGCGTGCTGGAGCGTGCGGCATGTGTGAGAGCAGGGCCAAGGTTGAGGTCATCATGCCATGTGGGCCACTCTAAATCCCTCCCGGGGCTGCAGACTGCCCTTCTGGGCAGGCCCACCTTGCAGGTAGTGGTCTCAGGATAGCTGGAGTGAGAGTCCGGAATGACTTGGTGCTGCCCCTCCGCATCCCTGGGGGAGAGACTCTCTCAAGTACAGGTTCTACTGACTGCTGTCACTAGAGTCTCATCTTCCGCCCCCAAAGATGCCGTATCCTACAATAATAGCCAAACCCCTGAGCAGCTACCATGTGCCAGCTTTGTTATAAGATTATAAATTATTAATCCTCACAATAATCTTAAGGGTAAGTGCTGTTGCTATTTCCAAGAAAACAGAACAGGGAGGTTCAGTCACTTGTCCAAAGACACACAGCTAGTAAGTGGCAGAGATGGGATTCGAACCCAGGCAGTCTGACTCTGGAGCCACTCTGCCATACAGCCTGGGGGCCTGTGCCTCTCCTGGGCTGGGACCAAGGTGGGCAGGCTAATGGGCCAAATCCGCAGGTGCCCGTGTCGGTGGCCATGATGTCGCCACAGATGCTCACCCCCCAGCAGATGCAGCAGATCCTGTCACCTCCACAGCTGCAGGCCTTGCTCCAGCAGCAGCAAGCGCTCATGCTCCAACAGGTGAGTGTGCCCTGGGGCAGCTGAGGCGTCCCAAATAGGAAGCAGGGGTGGGCTGGGTGTGTCCTCCGGGCCAGCCTCCCACCTCCCACCCTGTTTACTGCCAACATCCCTGAAGGCCAAAGCTGTCACAAAAACCAGTTTGGTGCCCAGAGAGACTGCTCAAGCTGGCCTGGTCTGCATTCCTCCAGGGTACTTGGGTGTGTGTGTGGGGAGGGGTCGGCTCAAAGGTCGGGCCTCTCCTGTTCCAGCCCCCTCCATACCCCCTTCCTGTGTGTTGGCCCCACCTCTGTCTCCAGAACCCCATGGAAGAGCAAAATACTAGAACATGCTGGCCCCTTGTCATGACCTGCTCCATAGACCCACCCAGAGGCAGAGAGGGGTCAGAGCTGCGGGATGGGGTCCCCTCTCCCTCCCCCACTCCCTCCCCATCCTGGCCCTGCTCAGGGTCCCCCTCTCAGGGCATGTTGGGGAGAGCAAACATCTCCCTGCCAGGAGCCCTTTTCACTATCCTAGTGAAACTCCCCACCCGTGTCACTGGGAACCCCGAGAGTCCAGAGCTGGGGCTGCTCGGCCCTTGGTGAGCTCTACCCCCTGCCCTCCCACCCCACCCCAGCTGCAGGAGTATTACAAGAAGCAGCAAGAGCAACTCCACTTACAACTCCTCACCCAACAGCAGGCTGGGAAGCAGCAACCCAAAGAGGTAAGGGACCCCCTGCCCCATCACCTATAGCCCCAGGCCCAGCCCAGCCACAGGCTAGGAGTCTGCAAGTGGCTGGAAGAGAATTGCCTCGTGGGCATAGTGGCAAAATCAGGAAAAAGCTGGGGGAGGGGAGTCAGGGGAGCAGTGGGAGAGATGGGAATCGTAGCTCCCTTAAATCCCTCTATCTGCCCTCACCCCATTCATTCTTTCCTTCACCGCCTTGCATGGTTAGATTGGAGCAAGGAGGCTGAGTGTTCTCTGTCACACACGAGTAGACGTGTGTGCATGTTGCCATCGGTCTGAGTGATGGCACACGTTCATGTCCAGCTGCCTCATTTTCACACCCAGTCTTCTTGCTCACTTGTGTTTTTGTGACCCAGCACTTCAACTCCACACTTCTCTCCACTCCCAAGTAACCCCAGCCCTAGCCTGGTCCAACTTCTGCCATATCCTGCCAGCCCCCCTCCTGTCACCCCTTCCTTACCCCACAGGTTTGTTCTCAGAACTCCCCCAGCCACACAGCCACACTCCCCACCCTCCTGGGGCCACAGCCTCCTGAGCTTCCATAATGGGCCTTGCAGCAAAGCCCCCACACCCCCACCCATGTCCCAAACATGCATCTCTCTCCTACTGTCTAAACCGCAGCCAAGTTCTAAGTTGCCTCTTCCCCAAAAGTGGCCCTGGTGAAGCCCAGTCATTCTCCACTAGCACATACCCCCCCACACACACACACAGCAGTCTTGTACTTGCAGCATTATCTGCCCATAAATCTCTAGGCAGGGTTTATGGTCCTGTCTCCTTATTGAATGGCCAGCCCCCCACCCCACCCCACCCCCAGGGCAGGCAGGCAGAGGCGGCCCTGACTCCCAGGTACCTAGGACACGCTTGGCTCCTGGGGCTCAGAAAAGACTTGCTGACAGCCTGACTTGTCAGTGCCTGTGTGAAGAATTGAAAGGGGGGTTTGGGCGGGAATGCTCACGCCTGGGCAGTGGCAATATGACCATCCCCTGAGTCTGGGTCCCGATGACCAGCCCATCTTTTCAAGTCCCCTCTGGGTCCTTGATTCTCTGTATATAAGGAGCAAGAGAGGTGAGGAGCTGGAGGAGAAAAGGCTCCCTCCCCAGATTGGAAGGGGGGCACCCCGGGCATGTGGGAAAGGGTGCCTGCCAGGCGGGAGTGGCCCCCAGAGTCTGACAGGCTCATCGATCATTGTGATGAGAGGGGCTCCCCCCTCCCAGGCGCTCCCACAGCTGCGGTGCGGGGAGAGCTGAAGCGGCAGAGGAGGGAGGGCGGGAGAAGCGGGGGAGGGAGGGCGTCGTGCTGCGTGTCTGGCTCTGGCTGTGTGTGTGTTTGCGCGCGTGCGTGCGTGCATGCGTGTGTTTACTGCGAGGAGGCATGCAGCCCTATGGAAGCTGGGCCGGGAGCAGAGAAGCTGCTGCTGCTGCGGACGCCGCAACGGCAGCTCCGGGGACTGACAGGCCCTGGGAGGGGGTGGCCGCAGGGTGGGGGCCAGGTGGCATGCCTGAGGCCGATGGCGCCCCTCTCTGCCCACCCCCCCGGGCCCCCCACCAGGCACTGGGGAACAAGCAGTTGGCCTTCCAGCAGCAGCTCCTGCAAATGCAACAGTTGCAGCAGCAGCACCTGCTCAACCTGCAGAGGCAGGGGCTGGTCAGCCTGCAGCCCAACCAGGCCTCAGGGCCCCTCCAGACCCTCCCACAAGGTGAGCATCCTGCCGCCCCCTTTCCCTCTCTGGTACCCAAGGGCGGGCAGCCCCTCCTCCCAGCGTGCGTTCCTAGGACCCCGTCAGCCTCTCCCCTCTCCCCTGCAGCCGCCGTGTGCCCGACGGACCTGCCCCAGCTGTGGAAGGGCGAGGGCAACCCCGGGCAGCCCGCTGAGGACAGCGTCAAGCAGGAGGGGCTGGACCTCACCGGCACTGCTGCCACCGCTACCTCGTTCGCCGCCCCCCCCAAGGTCTCACCTCCCCTCTCCCACCACACCCTGCCCAACGGACAGCCCACTGTGCTCACGCCTCGGAGAGACAGGTGCGGGGTTCTCGGCTGGGAGGGGGCATTGCAGACCAGCTCGAGGGCACACCTGGACCCTGAAGGGATGGGATCCCGGTGGGGGCTGGGAGGGAGAGTTTGAAGACCAGGGACCCAGATGTTCTCCCCTTTTCCCAGGGCACACGATAAGTGTTTGTGGGGTGAGCACTCCTCCTGGGAGAAGCCAGTAGGAGGAACAGAGACGTCACCAGCCGGGGAGCTGGGGCTGAGCTGGTCCTGGCCTGTGGGGTGTCCAGTGTCCCTGATCACCACCTCCCTTCTGCCCTCCCAGCTCTTCCCATGAGGAAACTCCCAGCTCCCACCCCCTGTACGGACACGGAGAGTGCAAGTGGCCAGGGTGCGAGACCTTGTGCGAAGACCTGGGCCAGTTTATCAAGTAGGTATCACCCACTTCCACTCCCCAGTCTCCCCCCCGCCCGCACCCCACTCCCTCACCCCCTAGCCGGCTACCTAGCGTGTCCCTTCTGGGGCCTCCAGTCACCAACTCTCCTACCTTGCTCACCCCTTCTCTGCCCCCCAGTCAATGCCCCCATCACTTACTCCTACCCCCTTCCTACCCCCCACCCCAGTCTATTCTGGGGCCCTCAGCCTCCTCACCCCAGCCCCAGGCTGCCAGAGAGGGTGACCGGAAACACTTCTCCACCCACCGCCCCCCCCAGCCCCCCCTCCCCCGCCACCACCGCCCTGACTCAGCCCCTGGAGTGATGGCCTGGTGATGGGCCTGAGGGCCGGCGGACAGGAGGACAGGCGGGGTGGGAGGCGGACAGGAGCCTGGCAGCAGGCAGCCAGCTGCCACAGCCGTGCCAGGCTCTGTCACTGACTGATTAACTCCGCTGTCTCCCAGACCCTTGCAGCATCAGGGTCAAACAAATTGTTTTCACGCTTCGTCAGAGGTTTACTTAATTAGTTCATTTGCAATTAGATCTCTCTGTAGCTGGGATTTTAGCAAAGACATCAAAGGAGGCTGACGATGAGAAGGCAGCATCCTCCTTCGCCCCGTTTTTCCACCTCTTCCCTCTCTTTGTATCTCTTGTTCTGTCTGCTTCTCAGTCTGTGGGCGGGACTAGAGGCTGGGATGGGAGGGTGGTGACAGCAGGAAAACCTGGGCCAACTTTCCCTTCTCTGCCCTTCCTCGCGTGAAGACACCTCAACACGGAGCATGCCCTGGACGACAGGAGCACAGCCCAGTGCAGGGTACAGATGCAGGTGGTCCAGCAGCTGGAGATCCAGGTGTGGCCCTGGGGGCATGGGCCAGGGGCGGTGGGCACACACTTGCATGAGTGGTCTGGGATCTCCTGGGAGGGTCATATGGCCAAAGGCACCATCTTAGGCTTTCTAAGTTCTGACCATCATGGTTGTGCAATGAGAGGGCCTGGATTCTGAAGGGTAAACAGATGTCAGGGGCATCTCTCCTGGGAGTCTCTGGGAAGAGACCCACTACCTAAAAACAACAAAAGAGCAATAACTAAATGCAGAGAACTTCCTGTGTGCCATACTGAATAATATACCCATGTAACTCCATTCATTCTCAGAACACCCATACATGGTGGATGCTCGTGTTATCCCCATTTTACAGGTGGAGAAAACTGAGGCACAAGGAGTGAAATAACTTCCCCAAAGTCACTCAACCAGTGAGTGGCAGAGCTAGGATGAGAACCCAGGCAACCCGGCTCCCGAGCCCAAGCTCAGTAACTGGAAGTCCAGATACTCAGGGCAGTCCATCAGTCGGCCAGTCAGCCCTTACCCAGTTCCCTCTGACACCTGACAGTCGTGAGAGGTAGTCCTGGAAGATACACTGAATTTGTGAGTGGGGGTGAATGAATCATTCATCCTGCCCTTCTGTGTGTACATTCACTACCTGGGAGCCCTCTCACGTCTAAGTGCCACTAGACTGGGCACTCAGGTGCTGTTCAGAGACATGCCAGCCATTGTCCCTGCCCCGACGGAGAAAAGATATGTGTTAGGAAGAAGGCCCCTGATTTCTGGCAGTGTGTAGTGATGTCCTCAAGCCAGGGACACTGAGAGAGAGAGAGCTCTAATGGTCTGGTCAGAGGAGAAGCGGGGAGTGGGCAGCCCGGGGCCTGGCCTTGAGGCTGGGGAGGAGTGTGATGGTCAGAGAAGAGGCCAAGGCCTTGTAGGAGCAGGGAACTGGGGGAGCCGGGACATGGGGTCCCAGAGGTGAGTGGTAGGGAGGATAGGGGACTTTCTGAGGATCTGGTGACCCAGCCCTTGGGGGCCAGGAGAGGTGGGATGTGGGGGAGGAAGAAAGAGGCTCGGAATGCAGGTGCCTCCCTTCTCCCCACTCACCTCCCTGCTCTCCACAGCTCGCCAAGGAGAGCGAGCGGCTGCAGGCCATGATGGCCCATCTGCACATGCGGCCCTCTGAGCCCAAGCCCTTCAGCCAACCGGTGAGCAATGTCCCCCTGCCCACAATCCTCCCAGAACCCCTCCACAGCCCCCTGGGCCACCCTGGGGACTCCTACCCTTCAATGCCAGTCTCAGCACCCTCCCCGTTGCTCACAGCTGAACCTGGTCCCCGGCTCCTCCTCATTCTCCAAGGTGACTGTCTCGGCAGCTGACTCCTTCCCAGATGGCCTCGTGCACCCCCCGACCTCGGCCGCTGCCCCCATCACCCCTCTCCGGCCCCCCGGCCTGGGCTCTGCCTCCCTGCACAGCGGGGGCCCTGCCCGACGGAGGAGCAGTGATAAGTTCTGCTCCCCCATCTCCTCAGGTGAGGAGGCCGCAGGGGAGGGTCCATTCTTCCCCAGCTGGGCAGCCCCATCTGGCTCCCTCACCCTCTGCCTGTCTTCCCCAGAGCTGGCCCAGAATCACGAGTTCTACAAGAACGCTGATGTCAGGCCCCCCTTCACCTACGCCTCCCTTATCCGCCAGGTGAGCCTCACAGGGAGGAGATGGGTGAGGGGAGAGCAGCACAAGGGCTGTGCCCCCAGCCCTCATTGTACCCCTGCCTCAAGGGCCCAGCGTCCAGGAGGGCCCCAGGGCCCGGAGACTAGAGCTTGTGGTCCCCCATGCTCACCCATGCATTTTCCTTCTCGGCTGTGTACTCTCTCACACAGGTCTCCTGTTTCCTCTGGTGCGGTCTGCCTTCTGGTCATGTGGACATGAGTCTGGGGGCGTACACACTTTTTTACTACTCACACCCACCGTGTCATTCATTTTCTCATTTCCATGTACACACACTCTTAGCCTGCCTCCCTCCCTCTCTGCCCCACACAAACCCACACCTGCCTCTCTTCCCTCCCTTGTGTCCTTAATGCTCACATACTATTCACACTCACACATATGCATACGTAGGACCTCTCTGTCTGATACCCCCCACAGGCACACGCACCTCACACACGTTCTCGCACCTTGCACGCACACACACCATCTCATGCTTAAAGTACCTTTTGTCACAATCAGGACAGATTCCTAAGAGCCCCCACCCTACCTATCTCCTGAGAATACTACTTTCCTTCCCCTTCCAGGGCAGGAGCATTTGAAGTCATTTTCCCTCCAGAAAATACGCCTATGCTCCTTGCATAAGCTCCCAGCCCTGGAGGCCTGTGCTCCCTTTGGCCTCTGGCTGGGTGTCACCAGCCAGCCCCTCTCAGGCCCCCTCATCCTCACGTTTGGGCAGTAGGCCTCCTCTGCTCAGAGGGTGGTATGAGTTAGGGGTTCGGGAAGAAGAGAGCTCCTGGGGGCAGAACACAGGATATGACCCTTCCATATGGGACCGAGACACCTTTGCTTCCTTCTTGTTTGCAGGCCATTCTAGAAACCCCTGACAGGCAGCTGACCCTGAATGAAATTTACAACTGGTTCACCAGGATGTTCGCCTACTTCCGGAGAAACACTGCCACCTGGAAGGTGAGGCTTGCCCATTCCACCTCCCCCCAGGGGCCCAGCTACCCTTGGGCATCTCCGTATCCCTCTGAGACCAAGGCTGCCTCACAATTTGTCCCTTTCCTGAGAGGTGGTTTTGCAGAATTGGCCCCACCAGGGCCCAGGCTGGGCCATATGTGTCCTCCCACCTCAGCAGGAGCAGCAGGATGTTCTATAACTGCCTCTTAGTGAGCCCCTCCTTCCAGCCTTGTTAACCCCTCCTTCCCTTCTCTGGGGTACTACCTGCCCCAAGGCACCAGCCCCACGAAGTAGGTAATGGCCAAGCCTGGCAGGGAAGTCTGGACTAAATTGCCAGGAACCCTAAGGGTCTGGGTCCCTTGGCTAAAGGCACATGTCCTGAAGCCCCAGGAGCGGGGGACATGCATGCAGCATAGACAGTGATAGACCGCAGCCTGTGGCCCCACACGCCAGGCACATGCACAGGCATTCACACACTCCCCCCCACTCTGCCATCAGGGGCAGGAAGATAATTGTCTCCATCCAATTAGTCATTTCAACACCTTCAGCCATAAGAGTTTTCCTGGGGGACTAGAGGCAGGCAAAGGGGGGAAGGGCTAGAAAAATGGGACACGGAGATGGGCCAGTATGCTAAGCCATTTGTTTTTCTGTAGCCAAGATGGTGTGAGAATATTAGGGTCTGTGCAGTGGGGTGAGAGGGGATATCTGAATTGGGAGGGGGCGGTGGAAGGGAGGAGGGAGTCTTGGCGCTGTGGGGAAGGTTGGACACAGGGCTGAACCCCTATCTCAGAACCTTAATTGGATCCCTGGCTCTTGAGTCCCCCTGCTGGCCAGCACGGACACTGCATTTAAACAGGCCACCTCCCCTCATCCTACCAGCTTTCAACAAGTGTTACCAAGGGGCCACTGTCCACCAGCACCCAGGACTCGGTAAGGTCTGCACAGCACCCAGTCTTTCCTGCTCAGGGAGTGTGCTGAGTCCAGCAGGAGGGACTCTGCTCCATGACTTTCCACATCCCCATGCCCAATTCCCAAGGCCTGGGAGACAGGCTGTGAGACTGGTGATTGGCTGTGAGTGATGTCATTGCCTGCCAATCACAGTACTGCCCTCTTTCTGAGCCAGCAGGCCTCCTTGGGGTCACCTGGTCCAGTCCCCAACCTCCAGGCCTATTTGGAGAAAGGGTTTTATAAATGACAGAGTCCTATACAAATGTAAGGGACTACTACAATTATTATTTAATGTTTTTCAAACACTGCTACTTTAATATTACATATTAATTCTTTGCCTTTAGGAGTGGCAATGTAGGGCCTCCTTTCCGGAAGACATCCTCCTTCTTGGAGGCAGTCTCACTCAGCACTTACCTTCGTTTCTGTTCTCTCCTACCTCTACCTCCCCACTGCAGTTTCTGCTTTTCTCCTTTCTTGAGAAGGGGAGAGCTGGTTTAGGTGACCTCCCCAAACCACTTGATGTTCATTATAAAACCACCACCACTATCCTCTATAGCCCAACATCCTTGGCCTTCCATAGCACCTTCGACTGGTTGCCCAGCCTTGGCCATCTGAGTGGTCTATTCCCTCCCTGTGGCAGTGCAGAATCCATCTCAGCTTGAGGTCCACTTTGACCTTCAGGTTTTTTGTAGCCAAGTGTCATTCATGTTACTTGGGAAATGTGCCCTGTCTGCACCCAGTTCTGTTTCCCTCCTACCGTCTATTTATTGCCCATTTGGCTGCCCTTTGAGGTCCCTCCTCTTTCTCTCCTCGACTATTTCGGCTTCCTTCCCTCCCTCCTACTTCACCCTTTCTGATCCCCACCCTGAGATGCTGTCCACTTCAGGCTGGGGCAGAAGGGTGAGGCCAGGCCAGCTGCCGTTCATCCAGGGACAGAGCTGCCATCTGCCAAGCTGATGATCCCCCCATTCTGCCCCCTGTGTCCATCCCCTCCCAAGGCCGTGTTGTGGGCCCATCCTTTTGTTTACGCAGCCCCCGCCAGACCCCTTAAATTGCCGTTAATGTTTCAGCGTAACGAATTAGTCTCTCATCACGAATCAGGCTTCGAAATGAGGGAAAAAAGCCCCAGTGAGGCCATCCTCGGAAATTGGGGTCATTCTCATTTGCAAAGTGGAGGATCGGAGCCCCGTAATGCGGGCAAATTTATTCCGAGGCAGGAGCCCCGGCGTGATTAGGCCCTTTGTAATTATCACTCCAAGAGATTCCACTCCAGCCGCCCGCCTCCCTCGTGGATTAGCAAGCGAGTCGGAAAAATACACAGGATTTAATTAGAGGCAAATTAAAATTGGTAATGAAATCGGGCCAGTTGCAAGTGGCAAGAGTTGGAAGGGAGAGAGGGAGAGGGGCTCTCCAGGGGCACGGGCTGTACGCCTGCCCGCTTTCTTCCCCGTTTAGAAATGTAAAGAGGAGACAAGGATGGGGACAAGGAGGGGGAGGCTGAGGGAGGACAGGTAACAGGAACAGGGACGCAGGCAGATAGGGATGGTGACGGCTGGGGGCTTGTCAGAGGGGAGCAGAGAGGACATGCAGGTACAGGCTTGGACATAGGGGTGGGTGGTGGGCAGATCAGGGCCCTAGCCCACACTCCCACGGGGAGAGTCAGACCAAGCACCCCTGCCCTCACCCAAGTTTGTCCTACAAACCAGATGACCTCAATTCCTGAAGTTATCCTGCTGGGAGGAGATGGGAGTGACAAGGTGACTTTTCTTCTTTTCTCTCCCCTTCCTGCCTTACAACTGCTAAACCCACACTCTCTTCTCCCAGTTGGTTTATTTCAATAAGTATGTATTAGGCCTCTGCTGAATACCTTGTGCTCTCAATAAGCTGTCTCTTCTGAACCAGAGCTCAAAGCTGAGGCTCCCAGACTCCTAAGGGTCTGTGAAGGTACAGTGAGGTCCCATGCATTATTTCCAAAACTTTAAAAAGCTTTATGGAAATTCTGCACATGCCTGAGATAAGGTACCCTGGGTTCACTGAGGCTCCAGAGCCCTGCTTTGGGCTGGAATGTTACCTCGTGCCTGTCAGAAGCCCTGATGAACAGCTACATGTGTATTTGATTAATAGTGATGGGAAAACAAATGATCACTAACTAGATATCATTTGGTAGGTAGAGTTTTCCAAAACGTGGCAGGGAGAAGAGGGGGCAAATAGGAAAATGGGCTGTCAGTGGTGAAAAGGCTGCGAGCCCCTGGCTCCCTCCCAGCCCAGGACTGGGCCTGCTCATCCCCGGGCGTGGCGATGAGGACTTCCCTGCGTGTGCTCACCTGAGCAGGGGAGGGGCCAAGGATGCCACCTCTGAGCCTCTGCCCACCTCCAGAATGCTGTGCGTCACAACCTCAGCCTGCACAAGTGCTTTGTCCGTGTGGAGAACGTCAAGGGTGCTGTGTGGACTGTGGATGAGCGGGAGTACCAGAAACGGAGACCGCCAAAGATGACGGGGTACGTGGGCCCCACTTAGGGGTACGAACCTGGCCCCCTGGGTACAACGGTGGGGAGGAAAGGGGTAGGGGAGGCTGAAGTCTGGAAGCAACAGAGGATCAGAAGGCGGGGACCCATTTAGGTCCTGTCCTGTCCTCGCAGCTGGCTGAGGGAAGGAGCCGAGGGGACCTGCGCCAGAGAGAAAGAGGCCCAGAGTAGCCATGGCAGGAGCTGGGCATGGGCAGGTGCCGGCCAGTGGGGATATTGGTGTGGGAGCTGCCGTGCCCAGGTGCCACGCTTTCCCCAGCTCATAGATAGGAGCCCACGTCACCACAGATGCCCCAGCCCCTCATCTTCATTTTACAGGGGGAGGAGGCCCAGAGAGGGCGAGGGGTGGTGGGGGGCTGCCCAGCAGATTTGTAGCGCAGCTGGGTTAGGGCCTGGTCTCTGGCCCGAGTCCTTTGTTTTCTGCCCTATTTGCATTTTATATGGAAACAGAGGAACCCAGAAGAGTTAGTGCCAGCGCTGCCTTCTCCCCACCCAAACCCCCCCACGTTGGGCACCCTCTTGCCTGTGCCTCTTGGGCCAGAGGCCAGGGTGGAGGAGAGAGAAGTCTAAAGCAAGTTAGAGGGCTGTATCCTTGGGTGCCTGGTCTCCTCCAAACTTCCTTCTCCCAGGCAAGAGCCTCTCCACCCCCAGGCCGTCAGAGGGCTGAGGCAGGGTGGGGACCTGAGAAAGGGAAGGGAAGCTACCCGCTCCTGGCACCCTGAGTGCCAGTCAACACGTCAGGCATTTTCTTGTCTCACTGCCGACTCAGAATCAGGAGACTGGTTCCTGTGGCAGCTCTTCTGACATGCTGTGTGACGGGGGCCAGTTCCTTAACCTCTCTGAGACTCTTTAATGAGGGGTAATCCTTGTGGAAGAGGGAAAGCCTTGGGCCATTGTTTTCCCTGACCCAGCTCCCAAACACCCGTCATGCAGAGAAGCTTTTTGTATGGAGCATGTAGGGACAGGCTGAGCACAGAATGGCATCAAAGTGTGGATTTTACAAATATGGGACTATCAAGGCCGTGCTCACAGCTTGCTGAACATGAGGGGGATGTGCCAGGGGAGGCATGGGCTGAAGGCAGAGCTGGGAAGGGGTCACGGTGCTCCCACTGACCAGCTCTGCGAAGTGGGCACATTTTAGCGCCCTTCTGAGCCTCCGCACCCTCTCTGCAGGGGAGCTGTCGATACCTGTGTGCAGTCAGTGTGAGGGTCAAATGAGGGAAAGCACGTAGATGGTGGCCAGTCCTGCTCTGGCCACTGGGACAGTACCTAGCACAGAGGAAGCCCTTAATTAGGCTCAGGAGATGCTGAGGGAGGAGTAAGGGAGCGGGGAAACGAGTGATTGCCTTCTCTCACCTCTGCAGGAGTCCCACCCTGGTGAAGAACATGATCTCGGGCCTCAGTTATGGAGCACTTAATGCCAGCTACCAGGTGACTGGACAGCAGAGTCTGTCCGCTCCCCTCCACCTGGCACCTCCTTGCTTTCCCTCCAGCGCTCGGGCCTCTTGGAGGAGACCTTCCCCACCCTCCCCTGCAGAGGGCTTGCTGGAGGAGGGTAGGCTAGGAAGGACAGGAAGTCCACTCTGTGTGGCTAAAACCCCAACCCTCTGCCCACTGCAGCTCAGGGCCCAGCCGTGCTTCGTGTCTGGGTTGGGGGGCAGGGGAGTGCCGAGAGCAGAGAATCTGGCAGAACCAATGGCCTGCCCTTCCCAGGCTCGTTATCCTGGGCCCTCTGTCTCCTGGGGATAAGCCAGGCCCAGGCTCCCAGGAGCTCTGGGAAGCAGGTCATGGTCGCATCCTGGCCTTGGGTGAGGCACCGTGTGCCAAAGGCTGGGCCTGGCTCGGGAGGGGGTTACCAGGAGAGATCTGCCAGCAGGGCCGGCAGATGGGCCGGCAGAGGCAACAAGGGATGGGGACTTGGCTGGGTGGGCTCCACCGTTTTGGGGCCCACTGACAGGGCCCCACCCTGTGCCCCCCAGGCTGCCCTGGCCGAGAGCAGCTTCCCCCTCCTCAACAGCCCTGGTATGCTGAACCCTGGCTCTGCCAGCAGCCTCCTGCCCCTCAGCCACGACGACATGGGCGCCCCCGGGGAGCCGCTGCCCAGCAACGGCAGTAGCAGCCCCCCTCGCCTCTCCCCACCCCAGTACAGGTGAGCACACAGCATGGACCCCCCACCCACCCCAGTGCCCCCTCAAACATCAGGGAGGAAGAATCTTTTTCCAGGGATTCCTCCCTCTTATCACCCCACCAGCCTCTCTTCCCGGACAATTGGCCTCCCTCTTCTCTACTGTCTCCCCCGTCTCCTCCCCTCCCTCCCCGTTCTCCTCCCCCACCCCTCCCCCTCTCCCTTTCTTCACCCTCTCTTTCTTCTCTTCTTCTCTCTTCTCCCTTTCTCCTTTCCTCTTTCCCCTCTCCTCTCTTCTTCACCCTTCTCTCTTATTCTCTCTCCTCTCTCCCCTTCTTTTATTTTTTTTTTATTTTTTTTATTTTTTTAAAGATTTTATTTATTTATTCATTTATCCCCCTCTTGCTGCTTGTGCTCACTGGGTCAGCTAACCACGCCGTGTGGGCGGGCTTGCCTTCACCAGGAGGCCCCGGGAACCGAACCCGGGGCTTCCCATATGGTAAACGGGAGCCCTACTGATTGAGCCACAGCCGCTTCCCTCCCCTTCTTTTAGTTAAAAAAAATTCTTTAATTTTATGTGGTACCATACATACAACATAACAGCTTTCATTTCAAGTTTACAATTCAGTGGTGTTAGTTACAGTCACAATGTTGTGCTACTATCACTACTAACCCTCACCAAAACTTTTCCTTCACCCCAAACAGAAACTCTGTACCAATTAAGCATTAACCTCCCATTCCCCATCCCCATTTCATCCTTGCAACTCAAATCTCCTGTCTCTGTGAAATTTCATATTCTAGTTATTTTATATAAGTGAGATCATACAGTATTCGTCCTTTTTTTTTTTTTACCAGGAGGTCCCGGGGATCGAACCCTGGTCCCTCCATATGGGAGACGGACACCCAACCATTTGAGCCACATCCGTGCCCAGTATTCGTCCTTTTTGTCTGACTTATTTCAGTCAACACGATGTCTTTAAGGTTCAACCATGCTATAGCGTGGGTCAGAGCTTCATCCCTTTCTATGGCTGAATAATACTCTGTTGTCTGTATATACCACGGGCTGCTTATCCATTGACATTTGGGTTGCTTCCTTCTTTTGGCAATTGTGAATAATGCCGCTATGAACATGGGTGTGCAATGTCCTTGCTTTCAGTTCTTTGGGGTACCTATCTAGAAGTGGGATTGCGGGGTCATGATAATTCTGTTTTTAACTTTTGAAGGACCTTCAAACTGTTTTCCTCAGCAGCTGCTCCATTTTACATCCCCACTAACTATGCATGACGGTTCCTATTGCTCTGCACCCTTGTCAACACTTATTTTCCTCTTTTCCCTCTTCTCCTTCCTCTGCTCTTTCTCATCTCCCCTCCTCTTTCCCTTCTCCCCCCACTTCTCTCTTCCCTCCTCCCTTTTTTCCCTCTTCTTTCCAACCAAAGGCAGCTGATCTCCCAACTCCCTTTTTTTGAGGAGAGCCCTGGGGGTGACCAGACCTAGGGTGCCAGGCCCCCGTGACTCAGAGGTGACAGCATCTTGGGGGGAGGGGTGGGCTGGCAGTTCTGGGGGTGTGGACACCCCACCAGGCCCAGTTCTGAATGGGTTTTCTCGGGCAATCAAGGGAAGGACCCCCGAGTGCCCACATCGTCCCTTCTGCCGCAGCCACCAGGTACAGGTGAAGGAGGAGCCGGCCGAGGCGGAGGAGGACGGGCGGCCTGGGCCCCCCTTGGGCCCCGCCAACCCCAGCACCGCGGGGCCCCCGGAGGACAGGGACCTGGAGGAGGAGCTGCCGGGAGAGGAGCTGTCCTAAGTGACTCGGGGCAGGCAAGCAGGGGTGAGACCCCTCCCTCCCAGAGCCTAGGCCCCACACACCCCTACTCCACAGCCCCTCCCACACCTCAAGGCACTTCCAGGACTCAGATGGGGGTGCCCCTGGGCCAGCAGCTCCCAAAGTAACCTGAATGACAGACGCTCCTGGGCAGGGACGGTGCCGCCCCCTGAGAAGACACAGAACCCCTGGTCTGGGACCGGTGGAGGACACAGAGGGCCCAGACCCTCCTCAGACCACCCCCCCCCATCTGGATACCCCTCCCCCCCAACCACCAGCAGCAGCAGGACCCGACCCGACTCCCCTCACCAGCTCTCCCCCTTACAGTGCTGTGGAGACCCGCAGGCGGGGCTAAGTCACCCTCCCATCCCAGGGCCCCCACCCCCACCCCAGCTCTGGCAGGGTTTCTGGCCGGCAGAGACCCTCCACTTTCCTAGTTTGTGCTCCCTTCCGCCGCCTTTTCTGTACTGTGAAGAGCTACAGTCCCCACCCCCCAATCCCTGGCCTGCCCTGGCCTGAGTGGGGGAACTGAGTGGAGTTTCAGATCTTCCCCAGAAGAAACTAGCCCCTCGGCTGTGCCCATCCAAAAGCCACGGTTGTGGTGGGAACAAGGCGTGTGCCTGTGGGGTCCATGGGAGCAGGGCCACCTGGCTCCAGTGCCCTCCTTCCCCCACTGACCTGAGACCAGGCTGAACTGGGCCAGCACCCCACCACCACCCCCAGGAAGCATGGGGGGAGGCCTAGTGCCTGCCTCCTCAGGCGGTCAGTGCCAGTGGGCTTCTGGAGGGGGCGCGCCTGAGGCTGAAGATGGGGCCACAGGTGGGGCCAGGACTGCTGGGAAGCACCCAGCCCCCTCACAGGAAGCCCTCAGCCTGCAGCACCCCCTGCGCCCGCCCCATTGCAGACCCTCTCTCACCCTCCCTCAGCACTCCTTCCCACCCCCCCAGTTAAACGGATGACCAAAGACCTTTCTTATGCCGGAAGCAAAAACCAAAACTTTTTGTTGGCTTTTCCTTTGTCGCCTCCTGCACACCCTGCTCTCCCCACTCCCCACCCTGGCCCTAGGCTGGAAGCCCTCCCTCCACTTAAGTTATTGTTTTAAACCAAAGTTTACAGTGTCTGTTGGTGGCCGAGACTCTCTCCCTCCACCCCTCCTCCACCCCACCCTGAGGACCCTGGAACTCAACCTTGGCTGGGGCCCTGCTCACCTCCCCTCTGCCCCTGCCCAGCCCAGCCCTGCCCGCCTGCTGAGGGGGAGAGGGCAGAGGGAAGGCGAGGCGGGCAGCCCTCCCCTCCCTGCAGGGCTCACATCTCCTCGGGCTATTGGCAGCTGAGCCCTAGTTCCCATCCCTGGGCTGCTTCCTGGGGGTTTCCAGACCCCTCTCTAGGACCAATTCCCTCATCACACTGGGAGTGTGGATTCCAGCAAAGGAGCTGGAAAAAAAGTGAGACCCTCCACAGACCCCCTATGGGGGACCCCAACATAAGGCCATGGACTAGGTGTGTCTGATGCCCATGACACCCCAGGCCAGGCCCCTTTGCTGAGAAGACTCCTTGAAATATTTCCCAAGAACCCCCCACATACACCCCTTCACAAGCCACCCCTCCAGAGTGGCAGGGGGCCCCCCGCACCCTCCCCCCATGTATTCCCCACCTGTGTTCCGTTTGATCAGCACAGAAATATTAAACGTCCTCTATTCACCGGGCCCTGTGTGTGTCACCAGGGTGAGGGAGGAGGGGGAATTCAAGCTGGGAGATAAGATCCACTCTGGGGAGCCTGGGGGCACCAGCTGGACAGTGGGTGGATTCTGCAAGTGCACGGGTGAGGGTGAGTGGGCGCGGGCACCAGGCACCTGTCATCCCAGGGTTACAGACAGGGCTTCCTCCAGCTTCCCCGGTGCCCTGTCCCCTACCCGCCATCCTGCATGCTTAGGTGTTTTCTCTCAAACTAGATCTATCATTCTCCTGTTTTCAACCTGTTATAACTTATTGCCCCTCTTTCACATGTTTGAAATCCAAGTTCATCTGCCAGGATGTTTTCAGCAAGGGAGTAGATTTCCTTCAGGGACAGAGGATGCTGCAGGGCCTCAACCACCACCTTTGGACAGATTAGCCCCGTGCCCAGCTGTCCCTATGGGGAGGAAGCCTCAGTCATCCGTGTCCTCATGGGGGCTACCAGGACAGGAGTGCATGCGCACGTGTTGACAATTGTGATCACGTCATGATCCCCAAGGTGGGGTGTCATGGGGTGTGCCATGACTAAGTGGCACGCGTGTGTTCAATGATCTCAGTACCAGTGGGCTTGGGGCTCTTCAAACCCCTGCAGGGGTCCCTGCTCATCTAGGGGAAGGAAGGAATTGAGGCCATCCAAGTTGCTAAGCCAAAGGTCCATCCTGCCACCTCCCCCCAGCCCCCCACTAGGGCAGCCCACAGGCTTTTTACTGTACCCCACTGCCCTTCTTAACAGGGGCACCCCCTCCTCACATCCCAGATGCCAGTGGCCATTCCCAGGGCTTCAGCCAGTCTCCTCTGCCAGTTCCCCCACTGCAGCACCACTGTCATCTTCCAGATACTCCCTCCTTGTGGTGGGGGTGCCCAGGCCTCTGTCTAGCAGAGAAGAGAAAGAAGTGTGGGTATTGGGGGGGGGGTGAGGAAACAACAGACCTGGAATCAGTCACCCTTTCCATGAACTTCCACTAAACTGCTGGAACTTTCCAAAAGCCAAGTTTGGCGGGGGGGGGGGGTGGGCAGGAAGGAGAGAATAGGATCAGGAGAGTGAGTCTTTGCTGAGTTCTCTTCTGTCTGCTCTGACCTGTCTTTTGTCCTTTCTCGCTCCTGTCAGCCATCAGCTGTTCCTGTCTCCCTCCCTTTTCTCTCCCACCCCCTTTCTGTCTCAGTCTCCCTCTTTTCTCTCTCTGCCTCACCCCCATCCACTCTGCCTCCTCCCCCTGCCACAATCCTCTGGACACTTGCAGAGTTCCTGGGGTCTTTTGGAAAGGGTCAGGCCAGGGGGAGCCCAGCTTGGGTCCTCACAGTACCCGCTGCCTCCCCCGCCTGCTTGCCTACCAGACATTTTCTAAAGAAGTAGCACCACCATGTATTGTAATCTGCCCTGCCAGCCCTCAGCGGGAGCTGCCGAAACCCTGTACGGTAGAACTAGCTGCATGTGATCTGCGTGGACAATGGCATTCTCTACAATACAATAAAATAATTACCCACGATTTTGCTGTGGCAGCTTCCCCTCCCCCTTCTTCCCCTCTGGGGACCCGCTAGCCCTCTAGAAGTCCTGGAGAATCCAGAGGTGCTGGCTGCCAAGCCCCCAGCTCCCTTAGTCCACCACTGGAAGAAGAGGGGCCTTTCTGCATGCTGGACCCAGGCATGTCCTTCCCATGCCAGACACTCTGAAAGGACAAGACTGCGCTCAGCCTCACAGGGCAGCCCTTCAAGTAATCTAACTTCAGTTTCTCCTGCTTCCACTAGAGTCCTTTTCCTTTTGTATGGCAAAATATGTGGTCAGTGAATTTGGAGGTGGGTAAAGATCTCTCCCAGGTATTGGCAGAGGAGAGGGTCTTACAATAGAAGGAACAGGAGGCTTCTGTGGACCACCACCTCCAGGTGCTTTGAACTTGTAGACTCAATAATTAACTCATTTATCTTAACTGCTCTGACAGATCCCACCTGGGGCAGCCCCCACTCCCCATTATTTCCTCTTTCTAAATAAGGACCAACTCTGCCCACCACCCCTAATCATGCTTTGCTATCAGGAAGCTCTGCATGCTGTTTAGCCTCTCCTTCCTACGATTTGTAGCTTTTCAAAGCAGGCTGGTAGTCTCACTGGCAGTTCTTCATTGTCTTAGCATTTCTGCACTTATGGGAAGAGGGAAGCTATCTTTAGAACCTGTTTTCAGACTGGCAAAAAGGAAACTCGAAGTCTGACATTTTGCAGGTGGGATATGCAGCACTCTTGGCTCTGCATCAGCAGAGCCCCCCTTCCCCTCCTACCCAGAAGGTTCTTTCCCTTGCCCAAGGCCTTTTGCTGAGAGCCAGGAGAGGGCGCTTTAGACAAAGCAGATCTACTTGAACAAACTTGCCTGTCAGCAAGGAGGATGCAGCGGGCAGGGGTGGGGTGGTATGTGGGTGGAGGAGCTCGGCTTCTTGTGAAAACCACAGCCCTACAACCAATGTCCTAGAGAGCAGGCCTAGCCCAGGTCAGAAAAGGGTTCATTCTGCTGTTTGCGGCCTTCCCAGAACCCCTCCACCTCACGACCTATGAAATATCCTAAATAGAACCTGCAGAAGGCAAAAGAGATGAAGGCAGAAGTGTGGAGGGAAGGCATAGCACACCGGCACAAAGAAGTCCCTAGTAAACATTTTTAATCATAGAAATGATCATTGCCAACATTTAATCAGCTCTTCTGTACTAGAAAAACAGTTGTACTTCATTTAATCCTCACAATTCCGAGTCAGATACTATCATGATCTCTATTTTATAGATGAGGAAACTGAAGCCCAGAGAATCAGAGGTTAACTGAGATGAAGGATTAAGACGGAAGAGTCTGTGACTTACAGTGGGGAAAGAGAAGACAAAGGCTCCGTTGCTCAACCCAGCTTCCTAGTAGCACTATTTACTTTGACCTTTTCCCCCTTCTTTGGAGACTCTCAGTAGGGAAACTGAGGCACGGGGTACCTCAGAGCCAGGAACTAAGCACTAGCTTCAGGGTACCCCAGATGCCATTCTTCTCCAGGCAGAAGGAGGTAAATGGTGGCTTGGAACAGTCACTGAGGGACAGAGGGAACTGGAGAAAGAGGCTGAAACACCCTATAAAAATAATCAAATGGGGAGGCATTCTCACGAACAGGGAGTGAGAGCAAGGAAGATAAAGAGGCCTCTGTCTGCGATGGGGAGTTCACAGTGACTCCACACCCAGGGTCACACGGACACCTCACACGCCCGCTCACACAAGCACACACCTGAACCCAGGCACCACAGGCAGGCTGACACTCAGATGTGTTTACACCCAGACACCCCTTCCATCTTGAGAGCCTGTGATTGACACCTAGGCAAGGGTACAGACCACACAGTAGCCCCAGTGTCAGCCCATCACGCAGGCCACATACCTGCATGCCCGGAACGGGACTCCCTCTGCTGGCTGCCTTCTGCCTCCAGCTCAGGAGCCAAAGTTAAGAAAAACACAGCCCCCGCCGAGGGGGTGATCACGGTGGCAGCCAAGACTGAAAGGCTCCCTGTCCTGGCCAGGAGAGGCCAGGATAGGTCGTGGGGGCTGACCACCTCCTGAAGATGGGTCACATTGGCAGGGAGTGGGGCAGGGTGTGGGGGGACACAGCCAGGTCCCACGACACCTGAGCACCCTGGGGATTCTAGCCCAGGCCCTCCTGCCAGGGTCAGTGCCCCTCCTACCCTGCAACATGGAATTCAGGAATCAGCATGTCTACATCAGGCAGCTGCCCCGGCTCAGGTACATGCCAAGGGCAGGGGGTAGGTTTGGGTGGGCATCAGAGAATTGCGCGGTGGGTCTCTGCTCTCTGAGAGCTGCTTCTCTGGCTGGGAAACCAATGGAAATTGGCTGCGTGCTGTGTGCTGTGAGGGAGCAAATTCAGGCCCTGGAGTCAGCCTGATGTGGGTTCAAATCCTGCCTCTGCTACTCACTAGCTGGGTGACCTTGGGGAAGCTTCTTGACCACTCTGGGCCTCGAGTTTCTTGTCTGTAGAATGGAGTGGGATAATAATCTCTACGTTGCTGGTTTGTTGAGAAGATTAATGATAGAATAGATTGAAAGGTGTCTTGTATGTATCTGGCCGTCAGCACAATACTCGTGATTAATAAAATGCAGTCTCGGATGTTACCATAGGAGTCCAGGATGGGTGAGCTCAGTGAGGAACAGTGTGCCCTGGAGGACCATGGAGAAGAGAGACTGGAGCTGGAGAGGGTAGGAAGAGGAGAGAAGGGAGAGGATTCTAGCTCTGCATAGGGCTGAGGTGGAGCTTGGAGAAGCTCGATAGGGCAGAAAAGAGAGGGTTGAATGGAGTTGGGGGAGGCAGAGGCAGAGTGGCCAATAGGCTTCCAGAAACCCAGCCATCCACTGTCCTTGCCTGCTGGGCTAGGCCTTGACTTGGTGAGCCGCTGTGTGCTGGCCTTATCTATAAAGGGACAAGAATCCCTGACCCCTCAGAGGATCAAAAGGAGAATTAAATGGATTAGGGTATGATGCTTGTACCCCAGGTCCACACCTGTCGGTTCCCAGTAAGTGGTGACACTGACGATGCTGTTGATGAAGGTTAAAAGACTCAGCCTATGTCACCAAGGAGCTTCCAGCTGAAAGAGGACAGTCTTGTACTTAGATAAACACGTAGTGGAGCTGGCAGGGGCCAGACCGATGATTTGGATGCTGAGTGCTATGGCCTTCGGGGGCCTTCCCAGCAGGCTTCCTGCAGAAGATAAAGTTTATGAGGAGCCTTGAGAGAAAGATAAGAGTTAGCAAGAGAACTTTCCAAGAGGCGCAATAACAGAGAAGGTGGCATGGGACTGGTTAGGACATTTGAAGGTGAGCCAGGAAGGCAGGACAGGCTGGAGAATGGAAGACGATGCTGGGTGATGCTGGAAAGGAGGGGCCCCAAGGCCATGCTGGGGAACCAGGCTCGCTTCTGGGCTTGGGGGATGCAGAGCCCACAGGAGGTTTTAGAGCAGAGGAATGAGAGGACCAACCTGGACTTGGGGAGGAAATACTCTAGAAGGGGACACTGTGGCTGTGAGCCCATTACGAGATTCGCTGGGACTATGCAGGGGACCAGTGATGGAGTACTAAGAGCAGGGGGCTGCTTTGGGGAATGACAGCAGGAGGTTTTTATTATTAGCATTTATTATTATTATTAGGGAAGTTGTGAGTTTACAGAACAATCATGCATAAAATACAGGATTCCCATACACCACCCCAGCAGCCAACACCTTGCATTGGTGCAGAACATGTTACAATTGATGATGGCACATTTTTATCATTGTACTATTAATTAAAGTCCATGGTTTAACTTAGGGTTCACTGTATAGTGTGGTTCCTTGGATTCCTTTTTTTTTAAGTCTTATTTCTGTTACCATATATAAAATCTAACATTTCCCCTTTTAATCCTGTTCAGATACATATTTCAGTGCTGTTAATTGCATTCACAATGTCATGCCACCATCACCTCCATCCATTAGCAAAACATTTCCCGCATTCCAAATAGGAACCCTGTGTATTTTAAGCTTTAATTTCCCATTCTGTATCCCCACCCCATCCCCTGGTAACCTATATTCTAGATTCTGACTCTTATCAGTTTGCTTATTCTAATTGTTTCAAATCAGTGAGATACAATATTTGTCTTTTTGTGTCTGGCTTATTTCACTCACCATGATGTCTTCAAGGTTCATCCACATTGTCGCACGTACAAGACTTCCTTCCATTTTACAGCTGAATAATCGTCTACTGTACGTATATACCACCTTTCATTTACCCATTGATGGACACATGGGTCGATTCCATTTTTTGGCAATTGTGAATAATGCCACTATGAACATCAGTGTGCATATATCTGCTCGAGTCCACCAGGAGGTTTTTCGGACATGAAAAGAATAAAAATAGATGGTGAGACTGCATGGAAGAATGAAGTCTAGAATGACTCCAGCAGGGTATATCCTAAATGTCTATCCACAGGAGAGGGAGTAGGTTGACTGTGGCACATTTTTACAATGGAATATTATAATGTAGTGAAAATGAATAAGCAGGAGCTAGGTGTATCAGAAGGGGAAATCTGAGCAGAACAAAAGAAGTGGAGAAAAATACCTTGCCATTTATGTTTCAAAATATGCATAATAATGTTTTATATCATGTAAGGGCACATATGCATACAGAAAATATCAAAAAAAATTTGTAGGAATGATAAATAACATTCGGGATCATGGCTGCCTCTCTGGGAAGGGAGGAAAGAAAATGGGGAAGGGTGCTCAAGGGGCTTCAAATAATATTGAAGACAGTTATTTCTAGAGCTGGGTGGTGGGAACACAGGGGTCCATAATACTTATCTCTGTACCTCTTGTATGGCTGGAATATTTTATTTACAAACAAAAGAAGGATGAGTCCAAGATTTGGGACCTGGGTCACGGAAGATTTCTCATCCATTCAGCCCCCCAAGCTCAAGACAGGACAAAGGAAAGGATAAAATGTTAGACTGGGCTTGTAGGGTTTGCAGCATCTTGAGCTGCCCCCACGCAGAGTGGGTGGAGAGATGGACCTCTTGAAGCACATCTGGGTCCACACACCTGGCCGTGGGTCATGTGGCCATGAGGGAAGGATGAGATGGTCTGTGGGCTCAGAGGAAGGAGACCCAGGAGAGAGGGCAGCCCCAAGGCCAAGGGCTCACTGGAAACAGTTGTGAGGTGCAAGGCTGGGCAGGGGCAAGTAGAGAAAGGAGTGGGAATCCCAAGCAGGGTCTGGTTTGGGCCTGATGGTGACTCTGGCCCAGGAACCACAATGTGGAAAGACAGGGTTTGGTGACCAGGGTCAGGCTAGAGCAGCAGAAAGGAGTGGGTGAGGAGACAGCTCTGGAAGAAGCCGCTCCTAAGGCCTTCACCCTGGACGCCAGCTTACCGGCCTTCACCCTCCCTCCATCGCACTTGCTGCCCCGCACCCAGCTGCCACTCCCTTCACTCACACCTCTCCTTTATACCCTCCACCTAACTCCTTCCCCATTCTTTTGCTTTCTGTTTCCCGGAATAATACTGGGCTATGGCTGGCTACTCCCAGAAGCCCCCTCCCACAATTCACCTTGGACTTCAGCTATCACATCTTTACCACCCAACTCCAGGCCTGACCCAGGCCTGCTGGGCTACCTGCTTTTGCTTGCACACCAAAGAATCTCCCCAGTCTGGCCCACTTATCTCCCCCCACCCTGGAGCACACGAAATCAATCCACAGATCTTCTCTACTATATGGCCAGGCTGAGGCTGGGGGCTATGAGGCACGCTGAAAGCGCTGAAAGCAGTTAGTAGGCAGTCCTGCCCTCATGGGCTTCAGTACAGTTGGGAAAAGAAGATGGAAATACATGTAATTGATACATAATAAGTCAAGGTAAGGCAACATGCAAAAGAACATGCTCTTTCCCCTTTTGCTGTAAGCAACCCTTGATACGGACAAGGTTCTTCTTAGGACACTTTCAGGGAGTTTAATTATTAAAAAGGTCTTGCTATAAAAAGTTTTATTAATATGGTGACATTGAAGGAAGCAGCAGAGAAAGGAATAGAAACAGGCAAATAACAAAGTATAACGATAAAGTTAATCATTCATTCATTCAAAATGTATTGAGGAGGGAAGCGGCTGTGGCTCAATCAGTAGGGCTCCCGTTTACCATATGGGAGGCCCCGGGTTCGGTTCCCGGGGCCTCCTGGTGAAGGCAAGCCCGCCCACACGGCGTGGTTAGCTGACCCAGTGAGCACAAGCAGCAAGGAGGGGATAAATGAATAAATAAATAAAATCTTAAAAAAAAAAAAAAAAATGTATTGAGGACTCACTGCACCCAAGGACCCAGCTAAGCCCTGAAAGTACAAGATGAATGAGACACAGACACACACACACCCCCTCAGGGAACCCCACAGACAGCCGGACAGACAGCCATGTAGCAGAAAAATGACAGTCCAGCCTTCAGTTTGGGGTTGGGAACCCAGAAAAGGGGGTGTGCAACTTCTTTGGGATATCTGGGAAGCTCCCTGCCAGAAGCAGCATTTGAACTGAGTCTTGAAAGGGACTCGCAGAGGGGACAGCGCAAAGGCACAGAGCCTGCAAGGGCCAGTGTGCTGGGAGAATCGTGCCCCGCGGTGGTGCTAGGATACTCGGACCCAGAAAGGGAGCGTGGGGTTCAGACTGCGCACGCTTGCTTGCCCAACTTACAAAATTTGGACTTTTTACTCTAGACAAAATGAAATGCTTTTGCGCAGGGGAGTTTCATGACCATGGCAGTTTTTTGGTTTGTTTTTTTTTAAGAAGGTACTGAGGGGAAGTGGATGTGGCTCAAGGGATTGAGCTCCCGCCTACCACATGGGAGGTCCCTGGTTCGGTTTCAGTGCTTCCTAACGAAGACAGTGAGCTGGCGCGATGGGCAAGCATGGCAAGCTGACACAACAAGCTGATGCAACAAAAGACACAAGAAGAAAAATATAATGAGAGACACAAGAAAGCAGGGAGCGGAGGTTCCCGGTAAGACAAGCAAGGTGGCGAGCTGACACATCAGGCAGGCGCGGCAAGCTGACACAAAACAAAATGACACAACAAGAGACACAAGAAGAAAACACATAACAAGAGACACAACACAAAGAAGTAGGGAATGGAGGTGGCTTAAGCGCTAAGGCGCCTTCCTCCCACAACGGAAGTCCTGGGTTCAGTTTCCGGTACCTCCTAAAGAAACAGAGAAGACAGACACAGCAAGTGCAAACAATGAAGGGATGGGGAGAGATAAATAAATAAAATTAAATAATAAAAAAAGAGAAGGTACTGGGGATTGAACCCAGGACCTCATACATGAGAAGCAGGCACTCAACCACTGAGCTACACCCCGCTCCCTGTGGCAGTTTTTAAAAACAGGCATTTTGTAGGCTAGATTTGATGGGGGATGGGGAGTTTGAAGAGAGGGGCGTCATTAGCAGGCCCTTCATTTCGGCCTGAGATGTGCAGAGCCTGATCCGAGTGGTGGCTGTGGACAGAGAGGAAGAGAAATGAGAGAGCTGTCAGAAAGGAAGGACAAGGGTCACCTGGTTCCCCAAGCAAGAGGCCAGGCAAACAAAGGTGCAGAGGGGACCCCAAGGTTTTAGACCTTGGATGACAGAGACTAGTGGAAGCCACTGGCAGAAATCGGGGTATATGGAGGATGAAGTTGTTTTGTGGTAGAAGAGAAGGGGATTGGTCTGGGTCAGGTTAAATTCGAGGTAGCAACAGAAAAACCTAACTGGAGTGATGGTGGGTTGCACTCGGGCATTCCTTCCATGCCTTCCTGAAGCCCTGCTAACCTACAGTAGAAGGATATTTTTAAAAGGTATAGACAAAAAGGGACAAGTAGAACAAGGCAACTGTGACAAGTTTTGGAAACGAGAGAGATGATGGACAGAGAAAGCTGAGGCTTCAGCCGGCAATGAGGAGAGCTGAGAGCCTCCTACCTGCACTGTACCCCCCTCTCCCCACCACTGAAGGCTCAGGAACTGGTGGCTGACACTGGTTACCTCTCTAAGTAGGAGTGAAGTTGGATCTAAAATAAGCAAACTGTTGAAAGTCAGTTGAAGGGGCAGTTAAGCCCCTGATCCCCTACTCCCTCTGGGCAGGCAGGCCCTTTTCCCTCCCTGTACCACCGCAAATGACAGGAGATGCATTTTCTAGCATGAGTCAAACAGAGGGTCTTTGGACTGGGGGACCCTGACATGGTTAAGGCAGGGACACTACAGGGAGATTAAGGGAAAGACACTGGCATCAAACCTTCCCAAAGGCTGGGGCCACCAAGGCCCACCCACGGGCATGGAACTTCCAACGATCATTTTAGAATCCCATTTTTCAATAGGATTCCAAGGATTATCACACATATGAGGAAATGTGTGAAGAACAGATATCAAAGTAAAAAGACTTTTAAAAAAGTGACAAACGCGAACTTGGAGGACACTTCTATACAGATAGAGGAAAACTTCAAACAAATCATCATTTATTATCTGAGAGTTATGACAAGGCATCCATGAAATAAGATGTTATAAAAATGAACATTCAGGAACAAAATGAAAACTCAAGCAAGAAGATTGGAAGTTAAAGAAATCCTCCCAAAAGTACAGCAAGTAAAACAACAACAACAAAAAAGGGAAATAGAAAAGACAAGATTTACAGGACATGTCCAGGAAATCCAATATCTAAATAACAGGGGAGCTAGAAAGAGAGAAAGAGAGACAAGAGAGGGGGAAACCTCAAAAGAAGTAATCAAGAATGATGGACACGAGTAGTTTCCAAATAGTGTAGGCCAAAGGGTGTGTGAAAATGCACCGTCATCAAAGCACATTATGGTGAAATGTCAGAATACCAGAGACAAAGAGAAGATCCTACAAACTTCTCCAAGAGAAGTCAGTCATAGTAAATTCTATATTTCTGACCTAGAATTCTGTATGTTGCCAAACTATTAATTATGAAAGTAGGATAAAAACATGTTGAGACATGCAAATTCTCAAAATAATGCCCCACTTCCATTCACCATTTCTCACAATGAGAAGATGGAGGGTGTGTTCCACCAAAAACAAAAAAGAGTAAGCAGAGGATCTCACAGGAGGAGAGGCAGATCAGACTGGAGGTGTCAAAGGGCTTTGAGTGAAATTCTTTCAAGAAGATGAAACGCATAGAATACCTAAAATTTAAACATAATATGATGAGATCTACATTTCTGAGTAAGCTTTTGAGGTTGAATATGTGTAAAGAGAACTAAGCAAATATAAAAAGGAAATTAACTCTAAAAGAACAAAATGTTGAAAGGAGAGTAATAATAGTATACTATATGGCTTAGCTGTACAAATCATTTAGTCATAAAAATGAAAACACCAAATTCCGATCTCACCAAGAATATGATGTTAACACACTGGGAGAATGGGGAGCCAGGCAGGGCTTGTTGGGGGAAAGTTACAATAGGAAGGGCAGATGAAAGAGAAGTTAATTGACATCTTCTATGGTGAAAATTTAATTGGCACCTAAAACTGAAAAAAATCAGAAAGTGACAATGCAAGATTCTTTTCTACAGATATGATGCTGAATATCAAAGGAATCATCTAAAAGAATTGAAAGTGGTTGTGCCTGGGGAGAAGGAAGTGGGGGGGGGTGGGGAAGCCAGGAGAGTGCTGATTTTTGTTTATCTTTTCTTTGTTTTGTTTTGTAATCAGTATATTAAGGACACATTCATACATCTCAAGAATCGCTTAAATTCTGATATTCAGATTTGAGCATGTGAACATATGACTTTTTTTTTTTTTTTTTAAGATTTTATTTATTTATTCATTTATCCCCCCCTTGCTGCTCGTGCTCGCTGGGTCAGCTAACCACGCCGTGCGGGCGGGCCTGCCTTCACCAGGAGGCCCCGGGAACCGAACCCAGGGCCTCCCATATGGTAAACGGGAGCCCTACTGATTGAGCCACAGCCGCCTCCCAACATATGACTTTTCAACATACAATTAAAGCTATTCATCATAGTCTCCTAGACACCAACATTAGATTACAGGTACTTTGGAGCATAAGTTTAATGGTTTGAAGTGAGCCTAAGGAACCCCTTCCTGTCTCGTACATGCAAACTTCTCCTCCATGTAAGCTTCTGAAATCTGGGACTTATCATGGTCCAAAGAGAAGGGGTTTTAAAAAAAATGTAACCAGGACTGAGCAACACCTGTGTATATTAAAGAAAAACAAACAAACAAACAAAAAAGATGGCACAGCAGAAGGGAATGCAACTGTGGAAGTGCATGCTCTCAAGGAGCGGCATATTCTGATAAACCTCTTCTTCAGAAAGCTATCATTTCTATTACTGATAACAGACCAAATTATATATTGTGCCATCTTCAAAGAACAGTTGAGGCAACAGAATAAATGCAGAAGTTTCACAACAAATCCCACTTAATATAGATAACTGTACAGACCAACACTGCTCTACAATTTTTTTTTTCTGATTGCCAGTTAAATACAGTTTCAATTTCATAGCTTAACAATGAAGGGTCACACATGGAAGTCAATACATATACTTATACCTAGTATTTTACTCTAAGCTAGTCCATGTACACAGTGAAAAACGATTACAAGGTATGGCCTAACTAATGTTAATGGGACTTTTCTTAAACCAAAAGTAGTTTTTACAAGTATTAAACTTCATCTTGCACACGGAAGTCATCATACATGCAGGGCAAAGTCACAGATTAAAAAAAAAAAAAAAAAAACGATTTTATTGAGACATATTCACATACCAAACAATCCATCCAAAGTGTACAATCAATTGCTTTTAGTATAATCACAGTGTTTTGCATTCATAGCCACAAAAAATTTTAGAACAATTTTATTACTCCAAAAAGAAAAACTTCACACCCTTTAGCAGTCACCCCTCAATCCCTCTATCCTTCCTCAGCCCTACATAACTACTAATCTAATTTCATACTTATAAATTGAGTTATATTTATATTTTATATAAATGGAGTCATATAATATGTAGTACTTTGTGTCTGGTTTCTTTCACTTAGCAGATTTTTTTTGGCCTGATATTAACACCTTGTAACATTACATACAGTTGTTCATTTTCAAAGAAAAACAGTCTTATATATTCAGTTTTACCCATATTCATATTTCACACGAGGGTTCACTATGCTATACAGTCCCGTGTCACATTTTTTAGCTTTCTCAGTCATATACGTGACTTAGACTTTCCCTTTCAACTACTGTCATACCAAGATAATAACTCTGCTAGTTATAAACACTAGGTTGAGCTTTCACCTTTTCTATTCATTCCAGATTAACATCCTTTTTACCAGTTCTGCACAGATTAACCCTCAGCTTTCCATTCTCTAACCTCATTCTATTTTCTGGTGACTCATATTCTAGTTATTAACTCCATGAGTTTACACAATATATTTAGTTCATAATAACACAATCATACAGCATTTGTCTTTCTGTGTCTGGCTTGCTTCACTCAACATAATGTCCTCCAGGTTCATCCATGTTGTCATGTGCTTTGCGACTTCATTTCTTCTTACAGCTGCATAATATTCCATCATGTGTATACACCACAGTTTGTTTATCCATTCATCAGTTGATAGATACCTGGGTTGTTTCTATCTTTTGGCAATTGTGCATAATGCCGCTATGAACATCGGTGTGCAGATGTCTGTTCATGTCGCTGCTCTCAGTTCTTTTGGGTATGTATCTAGTAGTGGTATTGCCAGGTCACATGACAGATCTTCTTGAGGAACTGCCAAAGAGTCCTCTACAGTGGCTGTACCATTCTACATTCCCACCAACAGTGAATAAGCATTCCTATGCCTTCACATCCTCTCCAACAGTTGTAGTTTTCTGTTTTGTTAATAGTGGCCATTCTAGTAGGTATGAAATGATATCTCACTGTAGCTTTGATTTGCATTTCCCTAATAGCCGTGATGCTAAGCATTTTTTCATGCGATTTTTTTTTCCTTTTTTTTTTTTTTTTTTTAATTATGGGTAAAAATCAAAATTCTCACAATACATACAAACATTTGCAAAATGATATATAAATATACATGCATATATGTGCATTCGCTCACAAAAATGTCATTTATATATATATATATATATACATATATTTTAAGAGGTTTGTATTTCTTCTTTAGAAAAATGTCTATTCAGGTCTTTTGCCCATTTTTTAATTGGGTCATTTGCCTTTTAATGTTAAGTTGTAGGATCTATTTATATATCATGGACATTAGACCATTGTCGGATGTGTGATTTCCAAATAATTTCTCCCATTGAGTAGGCTGCCTTTTTACCCTCTTCACAAAGTCCTTTGAGGTACAAAAGTGTTTAATTTTGAGGGGGCCCCATTTATCTATCTTTTCTTTTGTTGCTCATGCTTTCACTGTAAGAACCAAGAAATCATCACCTACTACCAGGTCTTGTAGATGTTTCCCTATGTTATCTTCTAGGGGTTTTATGGTCCTGGATTTTATATTTAGGTCTTTGATCCATTTTGAGTTGATTCTTGTATAGGGAGTGAGATAGGGGTCCTCTTTCATTCTTTTGGTTGTGGATAACCACTTCTCCCAGCACCATTTATTGAAGAGACTGTTCTGACCCAGAAAAGTAGACTTGGCAGGCTTATCAAAAATTTCTTTTTCTTGCTTAAATGCTCTAGCTAGAACTTCTAGCACTATGTTGAATAATAATGGTGACAGTGAGCATCCTTGTCTTGTTCCTGATCTTAGAGGGAAAGCTTTCAACCTCTCCCCTTTGAGTACAATGTTGGTTGTGGGATTTTCATATATGCCCTTTATTATGTTGAGAAACTTTTCCTTCTATACCTATCTTTTTTTTCTCCCCACCCCCTCGTTGCTTGCAATTGCTGTGTCTGATCGTCTTCCTTCTTTCTTTAGGAGGCACCAGGAACCGAACTTGGGACCTCCAATGTAGGAACGAGGTGCCTAATCACTTGAGCCACCTCTGTTCCTGCTTTGTTGTGTCTCTCATTAAGTTTTTCTTCTTGTGTCTCTTGTTGTGGCATCTTGTTGCATCATCTTTTTGTGTCAGCTTGCCACACCTGCCCATCATGCCAGCTCACTGTTTTCTTTAGGAGGAACTGGGAACCGAACCAGAGACCTTCCATGTGGTAGGCAGGAGCCCAATCGCTTGAGCCATATCTGCTTCCCTATACCTATTTTTTGAAGTGTTTTTTTCAAGAAAGGATGCAGGATTACATCAAATGCCTTTTCTGCACCAATTGAGAAGATCATGTCCTTTTTTCCCTTCGATTTGTTAATGGGGTGTATTACATTAATTGATATTCTTATGTTGAACCATGCTTGCATACCAGGAATAAAAACCACTTCATTGTGATGTATAATTGTTTTTATATGCTGTTGGATTCAATTTGAAAATATTTTGCTGAGAATTTTCACATCTATGTTCATTAGAGAGATTAGTCTGTAATATTCTTTTCTTGTAGTATCTTTATCTAGCTTTGGCATTAGGGTGATGTTGGCTTCATAAAGCATGTTGGGTAATTTTCCCTCCTTTTCAATTTTTTTTGGAAGAGTTTAAACAGGATTGGTATTAATTCTTCTTGAAATATTTGGTAGAATTCACCTATGAAGCCATCTGGTCCTGGACTTTTCTTTGTTGGGAGATTCTTGATGACCAATTCAATCTCTTTACTTGTGATTGGTTTGTTGAGTTCCTGTATTTCTTGTAGAATCAATGTAGGTTGTTTGTGCATTTCTAGGAATTTGCCCATTTCATCTAGGTTGTGTCATTTGTTGGCATACATTTTCTCATAATATCCTCTTATGATCCAATTTATTTCTGTGAAGTCCATTGTAATACCCCCCCTTTATTCCTGATTTTATTTATTTGCATCTTCTCTCATTTTTTCTTTTTAAGTCTTGCTAAGGGTTTGTCAATTTTACTGATTTTCTCAAAGAACCAGCTTTTGGTTTTGTTGATTTTCTCTATTGTTTGTTGTTGCTGTTATTGTTGTTCTCAATTTCATTTCTTTCTGCTCTAATCTTTGTTATTTCTTCCTTTCTGCTTGCTTTGGAATTGGTTTGCTGTTCTTTTTCTAGTTTCTCCAGTTGTTCAGTTAGTTCTTTGGTTTTAGCTCTTTTCTTTTTTAATATAGGTATTTAGGGCTATAAATTTCCCTCTCATCACTGCCTTTGCCGTATCTCATAAGTTTTGATACCTTGTATTCTCATTTTCATTTGTCTCAAGATATCTCCTAATTTCTTGCAATTTCTTCTTTGACACACTGATTGTTTAGCCTCCACATATTTGCAAATTTTTCCTTTCCTGCCTACTATTGATTCCAGCTTTATTCCATTATGATCAGAAAAGATGCTTTGTATAATTTCAATCTTCTTGAAATTATTTAGAGCTGTGTTGTGGTCCAACATGTGGTCTATCCTGGAGAAAGATCCATGAGCATTTGAGAAGAATGTATAACTTGCTGATCTAGGGTGCAGTGCTCTGTGTATGTCTGTCAGATCCAGCTCATTTATCATATTGTTCAAGTTCTCTGCTTTCTTGTTGATCTTCTGTCTAGTTGTTCTATCTATTGACATGAGTGGTGTGTTTAAGTCTCCAACTATTATTGTAGAGAAGCCTATTTCTACATTCAGTTTTGCCAGAGTTTGTCTCATATATTTTGGGACACCCTGGTTAGGTGCATAGATATTTATGACTGTTCCTCTTTCCTGGTAGTTTGTCCCTTTTATTAATATAAAATGGCTTTCTGAATCTCTTATAACTTTTTTGCATTACAGTCTGTTTTGTCCAATATTAATATAGCTACCCCCTGCTCTTTTTTTGTTACTGTTTGCATGGAGTATCTTTTTCCAACCTTTTGCTTCCAGTTTATTTGCCTCCTTGGGTCTAAAGTAAGTCTCCTGCAGACAGCATATGGATGGCTCATGTTTTCTTATCCATTCTGGCAGCCTATGTCCTTTGATTGGGGAGTTTAATCCATTAACATTAAATGTTATTACTGTAAAGCATTACTTACTTCACCCATTTTATTCTTTGGCTTTCATAAGTCATATCTTATTTTTGCCTATCTTTTTACCTTTTTGATTACCCTTTCTGATAGTATTCACTTCTACACTCTTCTCCAAGACTCTCTCTGTTGACTTTTCCTTTCTGGCTGCAGAACTCCCTTTAGTGTTTTCCGCAGTGCTGGATTATTTATGAACGCTCTTAGTTTCTGTTTATCTGTGAATATTTTTAATTCACTGTCATATTTGAAGGACAGTTTTGCAGAATAAGGAATTCTTGGCTGGCAGTTTTTCTCTTTCAGAAACATAATTTTATGATACTACTGGTTTCTTGCCTCCATGGTTTCCAAAGAGAAATCCACACTAAGTCTTATTGGACATCCCTTATATGTGATATTTCTCTTCTCTCTTGCTGCTTCAGAGTTTTCTCTTTACCTTTGGCATTTGGCATTCTGCATATTATGTGTCATGAGGTAGGTCTATTTGGATTTACTCTAATTGGAGTATGCTTCCTGGACACATATACTCATATCTTTCATGAGAATTGGGAAATTTTCAGCCCCTATTTCCTCAAATATTCTTTCTGTCCCTTTTCCCTTCTCATCTTCTGGAACTCCCATAACTCATATGTTGGTGCTCTTTCTGTTATCTTTCAACTCCCTGAGCCCCTGTCCAATTTTTTTCCATTTTTTTCTCTCTCTGTTCTTCTTTCTCTTCAATTTCAGCTGTTCTTTCCTCTATGTCACTGTTTATTTCTTCTATCATTTGAGTCTGCTATTGTATGCCTCTAATGTGTTTTTGTTCTTGCTATTATGTTTTTCATTCCCATAAGCTCTGCTATTTTTCTATTCAGGTTTTCAAATTCTTCTTTATGCTCGCTCAGTATCTTCTTGATGTCCTTTATCTCTTTATCGATATTTTGCTTCAATTCATTGATTTGATTTTTGAGATTTATATGAACCTCATTGATTAGTTGTCTCAAATCCTGTGTCTCTTCTGGGGCTTTGATATATACCTTTGCTTGGGCATTTCTTCCATATTCTTAGTGTGGCTTGTAATTTTTTGCTAACATCTAAGCAAAAAATGGTGAGTTTACTCTGATGCTCAATTTCTCTTTCCTTTGTAGGAATTTAGTGGCAGGAGGCTGTGTATTACTGCCATTCTTTGATTCTTGGTTCACTCTGTTCTAGGTCTTTAGGATTGTCCCTGTTGGTTGCTCAGATATGAACCATGGACCTAGTAATGGGTTCCAGAACCACTTCCAAGAGGGAGAGAGGCTGTAAAGGCTAGAAAAAGCCTCTCTTACTTTTAATTTCCTCACATGCATTTCCTTAGTCCACCAGCAGATGGCGATCTTCAGCAGTCCTCTCAGTTCAAACCCTGGTGGTAAAGTGTTTGCTGCTCCACTGACTGCAACAATGTGACAGAGGATCCTGCCTCAAGGCTATTCAGAGACTTGCAATTAAAACTTTCTCAGAGGCTGTTCTTCAACCTTTGCTGGCAGCCCCCTCCCTTTTCCTGGGTAGGAAATAAATTCCACTCCCCTCTTTGTTCTCAACAACCAGTCCCAGTCAAGAGGCCAGCTCCCAGGTCAAACAAGGCATAGCTCCTCCCAGCCTGGAAGTGCTCATGGGACACAGCAGACCAAATTTGTTCTCCAAAAGCTGAATCAGCCCCTAGGCTGCCTTCCTCTCTCACCTTTTTCCTGGAAAGGTGAATCCCTGTGCCCCACTTTGTCCCTAGCCACCAGCCAAAGACTGGAGACTTCAAAGCTGTCTGATCAGAGGGTGGGGGGAAAGACACTGGCAGTTGCAGCTGCAGCTTTAACTCAGTTTTGCCGTCCAGATTCTTTTTCTTTGCCCCTCTCTTCTGGGTGGTGTCCAGCCTTCTCCTGGTGTCCTAAACCCAAGAACATTTTCTTCCAGGCTGTTTCTTCTGCCTGTCCTCTAGCTATTTTTCTGGGCAAGAAGTGAGTCCTGTGTCTCTCTAATCCTCCATCTTCTCAGAACTCTGGAATCAGTCAGACCTTTTATATTTGAGTTTATTCTTCATTTAACTTTTAAAACACTACCATAGTTGAATATTAAAACAAAGACGATAGCAAGTAGTGAGCATATTATGCTTGCAGTCCTTCACTTACTCACCACTGCATATAAAATGCCATAGTGAATGTTAGTCACTGGCCCCCACTAGCCCCACTAAGAGGTTCGACACTGGGGCGATGTTCACCATCCTCACGTACCTCTTCATTGAAATGGCGTGTCCTTCCTGATTAGGATCAAAGTCCACCAGTTCTACCTGATCCATTTCATCAGTTTCTTCTCAGTCTTTCCTCTCAGGTAGAAGTTTCTCCAGCAGAGGCAGTTTTCAGGAGATAGAAAGCCATTCTCAGGAAAGTTTACCTTAAATCTGATGATTAGGCGACCCTATTCATATGACCTGTGACAAATTCACATGCCTTGGCTCAGCACACACTCGATATCTCCATGCTTGACAATCTGACCTGGATGAAAGGTGATGGCTATGGTTCAGTTGGCAAGAGTGGGTATGGGTTTTTCTCTATGTCCATGCACATGATAAGGTCTTCTCCTCGTCTAGTAAAAACAGCATGATCCTTCTGCTCTAAAACAATGATAATATGTCCTGGCTCCAGCCCTGGCTCTTGGTCTCCTTCACCATGGAATGTTATCTTCAGGCCATCTTTCATGCCTTTATCCATATGAACTTCTAGACTCTAATTCTCTCACGCTATCTTCCTTCCATTGCAACTTTTAGGACAGATCTATTCCCCATAGCCCTGTCACTCTGTGCACACAGAGTGAATTTGCTGAACCATTCTTTGTCCTATCTGATGAATTCTTATTTGCATTCCAGTGCCTCAACAATTGGGACAGCACTCTACTGCTCCTTTCAAGCAGTAGAACACTCGGTGTTCACATTTGTCGCAAATCACATTCTTTTGCAGAGTTAGTTTTCTTGTTACACTGTTTTATAAATCTTCTAAGGTTACTGAGAGCTGATGTACAACATTTTTACCTCTCCTTTCTCTCTGTATCCTTCCACCACCTCCAAAGAACATATCAAAGATGTCCGTGGGGAGCCAAAATCCCCACCTGCTCTACCCTCTTTGATGGCCTGTTCTCTTCCTTTCTCATATAACTCTCTTTGCATCAGAAAACACGTCATAAGCTTGAGAAATCTGTTTAAACTTCTCACCCTCATTTAGATTCTTATCAGGGTGATACTTCAAGGCTAGTTTCCTGTAAGCCTTTTTCAACTCTTCCTGGGTGGCATTGGGTTTGACCCCCAAAACATCGTAGTCAGTGATTTCTTTCACCATTTTCTACAGGCAGTGAGCAGGCAGAGGCTGGTGAGAGGGAGCGGGAAGGAGAGGGGCGCCATGCGCAGCTGGAGCAGCCGCAGCAACTCCGTCTCTCACTGAGCGTTCTGGAAAGTTCCGTCACTACTGCTTTTCTTAACAATTCAGGTAGAGCTAGCTGATTCCTTCACCCACCGCACATGGCCCTTTGTGTTATGAATCACGCTTACCTGTCTGCCTGCCAATTCGCAGGTGAGCTCTGCAGGGACAGGGACCAGTGCCCTTCAGCTTGTTGCCCCAGCTCCTAGCCCAGTACCTGTCAGCCAACAGGCCCTCGATCACATGTTTGTGGGATGAACCACTGTGGGTTCAGGCTGGGAGGAAGCTTTCATTTTAACCTGATTATTTTACAGGTTAGAAAACAGGCTCATAGAGAAGAGAAGACTTGCCTAGTGGCAGCTCCAGGGCAATAACGTCAATCTCTGGATTCCCTGTCCAGAGCTCCTTCAATGACCAAAGGCTGCCTTCTCATCTGCCTAAGAGTGACAGGGGAGCCAAGCCGCTCTCTTGCGGGAGAGGATTTAAAGACAGACAGAGCAGGGGAACAAGAATACGGAAGGCAAATGCCCATGGAGAAGGAGGAGGTGTTAGAGAGGAAGATGTGGCTCCTACTGGAATTGTTTAACATCCTTGGAGCTGAGAGAACAGCATTTTACGTAAAAGGAGGTGGCCACCTGGACCCTCCAGGGGCTACTCCCTCTGAGGCCTCACTGGAGCTAAGACTTCAAGAAGGGACACGCAGCTGCTACTCCTGCCGCCAAACCTGCTTCTCAACACCCAGGAGACTACAGAACAGACCCTGGAATGCTGCTGCAGAAAAACAAATTTCCACCACTTACCTCTGAGCCAAAACAGCCACACACACACACAAAAAGGCAAGAAATTGGCCTCTGCCTCACTTCCTCTTCCCAAATATCCCCAAGAGCATCAACATGGGGCAGAAATGACTTTACTCCTGGGTCCCTAGTTACAGACCGAGTTTTGAGAAATGGCGTTCAGCTTCCTGACATCTCCAAAGAAGGGTGGCAGAGGTTGGGAGCAGCACACCACAGACTCTGCCCCGCCCTCCATTCTTCTCATGCCATCCCTCCCATCTCTCTGTCCGTCCCAGGCAACCATACCAGAAATGTCCCTTCCCTTCCCAGGCCTCCAAATGAATGTCTTCCTGCCTGTTAAGAAACTCATGCAAACAGATGCCTGGAGGGGCCCCTCACCAACCCATTCCACACATAGCTCAACTCTGAGTCCCCGTGAGGGCTTAGCAAAGACACCTTGTGCTACATGCCTGGGGAAATATTAGTATCATTAGTGGGCTAAATTTTCTTCCCCTCTCATTCATCAGGAAGCATCTAGGGAAAGGAGAATTTCAGGTTTAGCTAGGTGACAGGAGCAGATGGTCTGGCAGGAGGTCAGAGACTGATATGAGAGGTAGGAGGGAGCAGTGATTTCAAGAGAGGAAGCAGGTGATGGGCTCCCCAAAGGGCCTCTGATGTGACCCCTCAGTACTGGACGGCCACTGTGTGGGCACCGGGCAGGGGAGGCTGGCCGCGTGGGTCACCAGGTTGCTGAACTGGATGAGCTAGGAGAACTTTTATTTTTAAACAGACTTTTTTTTTTTTTTTAGCAGTTTTAGGTTTACAGAAAAAAAATGCAGAAAGTATAGATAATTCCCATATGTTTCCTCTCCCCCACTCTCCCCGCCAGCAATTTCCCCTCTTATTAACATCTTGCATCATAGTGGTCTATTTTTTGTAATTGATGGACCAATTATTGATCCATTATCATTAACTAAAGTCTATAATTTACATTAGGGGTCACTCTTTGTATGTACATTCTATGGGTTTTGACAAATGCATAACGTCACGTCTCCACCATTTCAATATCATACAGAATAACTTCACCATCCTAAAATGCCCTGTGCTGCACCTATTCACCCCTCTTCTGCTCCCTCTGAGCCCCCTGGCAACCACTGCTCTTTTTACTGGCTCTGTAGTTTTGCCTTTTCCAGAATGTCAGTAGTTGGAATCATATAGCATATAGCCTCTTCAGAATGGCTTCTTTCACTTAGCAATATGCAATTAAGGTTCCTCCATATCTTTCCATGACTTGAAAGCTCATTTCTTTTGATCACTAAATAACATTCCATTGATGGATATACCAGTTTGTTTATCCATTCACCTACCCAGGGACATCTCGGTTGCTTCCAATTTTCAGCAATTATGCATAAAGCTGCTATAAACATTCAAGTGTAGGTTATTGTGTGGACATCAGTTTTCAGCTCCTTTGGGCAAATACCTAGGAGTACAATTGCTCGGTCATAAGGTAAGCCTATGTTTAGCTTCATAAGAAACTGCCAGACTGTCTTCCAAAGTGGCTGCACCATTTTGCATCCCCCACCCCCCACCCTCGCCATCACCACTACCACCACAGTAGCAATGAATGAGGCTGGGAGACCTTTCCAGAGATAATACCCAAATGTGACTGTGGGAAGTCTGCTGGTGTTTCAGGTCAGGGAAGGGATTAAAGTTAGGGTCTGCTCGGGTCAGAAAGCTCCTGGCCCTGAACACCCTTATTCCAAGAGCTTCTGTAGATAATGCTCATGGAAGAAACTGGTGTCCCCTTTCCATCTTGCAGGCACCCTCCTTTAGCATGCTATGCACCTGCTGTGGCACCAGGACAGTCCTCCAAGGGAGTGGGGGGACAGAATCATTTCTCCCTCCTCGTGTCATGGCAGTACAGCCTCCTGGTCTCCTACTTATGCCCTTTTCCCACCCATCTTGGAGTCAAACAGATTAGGTTCAAATCCAGGCTCCACCACCCTCTAGCTGTGAGACCGTGGAGCAGGTAATGTCACCTTTCCAATCCTTGGCTTTCTCATCTGTGAAATGGGAGCTAAAGGTACCAACCTCACAGGGATGCTGTAGGGATTAAGTAAATACCACGTGCAAGGTTCTCGGCAGTGCTTGGCATCTGTTTCATTTGTCTATGGTTGTTTAAAACTACTCTGGGGAAGCGGCTGTGGCTCAATCAGTAGGGCTCCCATTTGCCATGTGGGAGGCCCCAGGTTCAGTTCCCAGGGCCTCCTGGTGAGGGCAGGCCCGCCCGCACAGCGTGGTTGGCTGACCCAGCGAGCGCAAGCAGCAAGGGGGAGATAAATTAATGAATAAATAAATAAAATCTTTAAAAAAAAAAAAAAAAAAAAACTACTCTGAAACTTCACGACCTAAAACAACAACTCTTTATTATGTCTCATGATTCTGTGGGCTCAGCTGGGCATAGCCTCATGGTGTTGGCTGGAGTCAGTCACGTGGCAGCCCACCTGGCAGCTCACCTGGGCTGGAACTTCCTAGGAGGCCCCACTCACAAGCCTGGTGCTTCAGCTGGGGTGGCTGGAATGGGTGGGGGCTGGCTGGACTTCTGCCACCAGGAGGGCAGCCTTCTTGTGTGCTCTGTTCTATTGGTCAAAGCCAGTCCCAAGGCCAGCCCAGATTCAGGAAGGGGAAACAGCCTCCTGGTAGGAGGAGCGACACGGCACAGAAATGGGAGGAATTGTCGGGGCCATCTTTGGAAACATGGCACCAGTTAGCTAAGTGGTAGATGGTGAATGGTGGAAGTGTAGCTTGGCCAATTGGATTAGCACCTTCTTGGAGTCTGGGCCATGGCAGAAGGTATAGTTGTCAGACCAGGAAGCTGGAACTTATTTTATGTAGTGGTTTGCTAGCTTGATCTGTGACTTTTTACTATCAAGATGTAGGATTTGGGGGCCTCCGATTGCACGCTTGCCCTGGGCTGCGCACGTGAGAGGTGGGGCTGCATCTGGTCAGTGATGGAGCCAGGACCTCACCGAGTGTGCTTGGGGGGCTTCGGACATGGTACAGAGATGACTTTGCCTTTGGACTTCTCTTTCAATCCTTTCGATATGGCTCAAAGGGCAAACTCTCATTCTAGTGCTAGCCTGTCTCTACCACACTAACACTTGCTAATCTTTGGCTCCTACGTATCAGTACCTGACAGGCAACAGTATCTAGTCGCAATGTAGTACATTGCTTTCTCTCCCCTGTGTTGATTTTTTTTTTTTTTTTAATTGTGGATAAAAATCAAAATTTTCACAATACATACCAATATTTGTAAAATGATATATAAATATATATGCATATATGTGCATTTGCTTACAAAAATGTTATTTATATATATATATATAAATATATTTTAAGAGGTGCTTGATTTTTATGATTGCCAAGTGACGCTGCTTTTCCATTTCTGACGGTAGGAGTTGATGGAAGCAAAGAGAGGGCCAGAACCCGAGGACTTCCTGGCTCCTGCCACAAGCTCTCTCCTGACACCCTCCACTCCTTTCAGTTGAGTCTCTTGTTCAGAGGAAAAATTGATGCCCTGGCATCCGCCCAAACCCTCGATCTGTACTCCTTTCCTCCCTTCCTCCTCAAACTTTCTTCCTATTCCTCCTCAACATTAAATTTCACTTCCCACTCACATCCCGTGGCATCTTCAGCTGGCCTCAGGAAATTTCTCAGGGCTTTGCTCTCCCCAAACACCGTCCCTGTTTTCTCAGGGCGGGCAGTGTGGGAGGAACTTGTGTCCTGGGGCCAGCCTCCTGGGGTGGGCCTGGCTCCATCACCTCCCAGAGGCCCACCCCTCACGGGTGCAGCCCAGGGCAAGGGTGTGAACGAAGGGAGGCCCCCTGAGCCTACCTTTTTTTAGCTGAAAGTCAGGCATCAGGCTAGCAAACCATTACATACAATAAGATCCAGCTGCCCAGTCTGACAAATATACCTTCATTCTGACCAAACAAAATGCATGTGCGTGTGTGTACACGTCTGTAACGCTGTGGCTTTTATATGACAAAAGACAACAAAGTAATAAAATCAAGAAATTTAATTATTGCGTATGTCTGGGGGTTCTGTGGATGGCATGGCAATGTCTGGATGAATCATCCTTCAAGACATCCATAATTCATGAATTACTATAATTTATTCTACAACTTTCCTTTTCTTGTCCTTACTCTAGGAAAAACACCAATTATGTGTTTTGGAATCAAGATTTTCATATAATTTAAAAATTAATAAAAATGATATAAAAGATTAAAAATAAAATGTAATTATATACAGAATATAAAATACTTGAATATATTTTCATCATAAATGCACTTTAAGATCATGTAAAAAATAAAAAATTTAAAATTATTTATAAACTTTTAAATTTTTTACTTAAAAACATCCAACATTGTCTATTAAAATTAAAATGTGAAAAATTATTAAATTATAATTGCTGAATAGCAGTTGATCTATTGGTCTATACATGAATACACACACTGTAACTTTATAATAGCTCTTAAAATCAGTAATGTAAGTCTTCCTACTTTGGTTTTTTTTTTTTTTTATTTGCTTTGGCTATTCTAAATCTTTTGTGTTTCCATATAAATTTTAGAATCAGTTTGTCAAATTCTGCAATAATAACAACAAGAAAAAAACTGGTTGAATTTTGATTAGAATTTCATTGAATCTATCAATCAATTTGGAAGAACTGACATCTTAACAATATTGAATCTTCTGATCCATGAACATAGTTTTTCTCTCCACTTATTAAATTCCTCTTTAATTACTCTTGGCAATGTTTTGTAGTTTTCAGTGCACAGGTCTTGCCTATATTTTATTAAATATATCCCTAATTATTTCGTATTTTGATGTCATAGTGTGGCAGTTTAAGATTATTTGTGAATCCCCAAAAGAGAAAGATTATGTTTGTAAACTTCTTCTGGGTGTGATAACCTTTGATTTTATTAGATTTACCTGAGATGTCTTTGATTAAATTACCTGTTAAGATTAGGGTTGTGATTTGACCACATCAGTGAAGCTTGACTCAGGTTGAGTCCCCACCTCCTTGGTGAGCTGATATAAACGGACACTCACTCAAGAAGACACGGGAAGAGAAAGAGCTCTATAGATGCCAGAGGAGAGAACTTTGTGACAGAAAGGAGAACAGTCAAAGAGCCCCAGGAAGAGAGATGGACCATTCGCCTGGTATTTTGCAGCTGAAAAGAGAACAGAGCAGCTGAGCAGCTGAGAGGGTCCAGAAAGAAACAAGGAAAGAAGAGACCAGGCAAAGATCAGCGACCACCTTGCTTCAACACGTGACAACTGACTGGTGAAAAAGCAACCTGAGTTGGACTCTTTAAGCCTTGTCACAGTAAGCTTTTACCCCAAATAAATACCCTTTATTAAAGCAACAGATTTCTGGTACTTTGCATCTGCACCCCTTTGGCTGACTAATACAGACAGTAAATGATAAAGCTTTTTAAATTTCAATTTCCAGCTGTTTGTTGATAAAATATAGAAAATAATTGATTTTTGTATACTGACTTTGTATCCTGTGACTCTGATAAACTCACTTATTGGTTCTAGTAGCTTTGTTGTAAATTCTTAGATTTTCTACATAGATTACTTTGTTATCTGCAAATACAAACAATTCTACTCTCTTCTTTCTAGCCTGGATGCCTTTTTCTTTTTCTTGCCTTTGTGTACTGACTAGAACCCCCAGTACAATGTTGAATTGAAGTGGTAAGAATGACCATCCTTGCCTGTTTTCTTTATCAGGTCTAAGAAGTTCCATTAAATTCCTAGTTTGCTGGAGTTTTTGTCTTAACTGAGTGTTGAATTTTGTCAAATGCTTTTTCTTCATCTATGGAGATGATCATACAGATTTTCATTTTTAGTCTATTCCTATGATGAATTACATTGACTTTCAAATGTTGAACAAATCTTGCCTTCTTAGGATAAATCCCAGTGAGTTGTAATGTATCATTCTTCTTACATATTGCTGAATTCAATTTGCTCAGATTTGTTAAAGATTTTTGCCTCTACATTCAGGAGGGATATTTGTCTGTAGTTTTCCTTTCTTCTAGTACCTTCACTTGGTTTTCTTTACCAAAATAATTCTGGCTTCATAGAATGAGTTGCAAAACATTCCCTCTTTTTCTGTTTTCTGGAAGAATTTATATAGAAATGTTATTCTTTTTTTCTTTGTATGTTTGGTAGAATTCACCTGTGAAAACACCTGGGCCCAGAGTTTTCTGTTTATTTATTTGTGAGTCCTTCCTGCTAGACCAGTGGTTCTCAGAGTCTCTACTCCAGATACTTGGATTCAGTAGGTCTGGGATAGAGTCTGGGAATCTCCACATTTTTTTAAAATAACAGTATCTATAAAGTAATTTATTTTTTATAAACTTTGAATTTTAGAACAGCTTTAAATTTATAGAAAAAAATTGCAAAGCTAATACATTTATCCCACACCCAGTTTCTCCTCTTATTAACATCTTACATTTAATGAGCCAATATTCACACATTATATATCAATCTTATGCTATCAATTACTGAGAGAAGAATGCTGAAATGTCCATCCATAATTGTAGATTTGTCTATTTCTCCTTTCAATTCTATCAGATTCACCTCATACATTTTGAAGCTTTGTTATTAGGTACATAAACTTTTTTTTTTTAGGAGGTACCGGGGCTTGAACCTAGGACCTCATACGTGGGAAGCAGGCACTCAACCACCGAGCTACACATGCTCCCCAGTACATACACTTTTTTTTTTTTTTTTTTAAGATTTTATTTATTTATTCATTTATCCCCCCCTTGCTGCTTGTGCTCGCTGGGTCAGCTAACCACGCCGTGCGGGCGGGCTTGCCTTCACCAGGAGGCCCCGGGAACCGAACTCGGGGCCTCCCATATGGTAAACGGGAGCCCTACTGATTGAGCCACAGCCGCTTCCCAGTACATACACTTTTAAGATTGTTATGTCCTCTTGATGAATCGACATCTTTATCATTATGAAAGATCTCTCTTTATACCTGGTAATATTCCTTTTTTCTGAAATCTACTTTGTCTGCTATTAATATAGTCACTCCAGCTTTCTTTTGATTAGCGTTAGCATGGTATACCTTTTCCATCTTTTTACTTTTAACCTCTTTGTGTCTTTTATAATTAAAGTAGATTTCTTAGAGACAACATGTAGTGAGACTTGCTTTTTCATAACATCTGATAATCTTGACCTTTTAATTGGAAATTTTAGATCATTTATATTTAATTTAATTATTGATATGACTGTTTGAAAACAAATAGCAAGTTTACCATTCTGCCATTTGTTTTCTATTTGCCCCATTTGTTTCTTTTTCTCTTTTTCTTCCTTCTTTTGAATTAATGGAGATATTTTGTTTCCATTTTATCTCCACTTTTGGCTTATTATATATCTCTTTGTTTCATATTTTTAGTGATTACTCTAGAATTTATAATATATAGTTTTAACTTATCAGATTTCAGGTTTAAATAATATTGTACAACTTTACCTTACAAAGTATACTTTCATCTCCCTCACATCATGTGTTATTGTTGCCAGAAGTTTTACTTCTACATATGTTGTAAATTCCACAAAATGATGTTAAAACTTTTACTTGGGGAGCAGATATGGCTCAAAAAGTTGGGCACCTGCCTCTCATATGGGAGGTCCTGGGTTTGGTTCCCGGTGCCTCCTAAAGAAGATGGTCATACACCGCAACCAGCAAAATGCTGCAACCAACAGATGATGAAACCAGCAGATGATGCAACCAGCAGGGAGCGGAAGTCACTCAAGCAGTTGGGCACTTGCCTCCCACATGAGAGGTCCTGGATTCGGTTCTCAGTTCTCCTAAAATAGATGAGTAGACAACAAGCAGATAGACGAGGGAACCATTAAGGGGGGCAATAAAAATAAAAATAAATTCATTAATTTTAAAAACTTTTTCTTTAAGCAAAAGAGATTTTTTAAAGATTTAAATATATCTTTTTTTTTTTAATATATCTTTTATATTTATGTACATATTTACCACTTTTGGCACCCTTCATTCCTTTGTGTAGACCCAAATTTCCATCCAATATAATTTTCTTCTGCCTGAAGAAATTCCTTTAATATTTCTTGCAGTGAAGATCCATAGATGATGAGTTCTCTAAATTTTTCTATATCTGAAAAAGTTAGGTTGCCTCCAATTTGGAAAGATATTTTTACTGGGTATTGAATTCCAGGATCGCACTTTCTTTTTTTCTCTTAGTACTTTAAAGATGTCTCTCCACTGTCCTCTGGCTTACATAGTTTCTCATGAGAAATCTGTTATCACTCTTTTCCTTTGTTTTTCTCAGTATGTGATGTATCTTTATTCTGTGATTGCTTATATAATTTTCTCTTTATCACTGGTTTTCAGCAATTTAATTATGACATGTCTTTGTGTGGTTTTCTTTCTGTTTCCTCTTGCTGGGTTAACTGAGCCTCTTGAATCTGTTGTTTTTAGTTTCCATCAAATTTGGAAATTTTTGACCATTATTTCTTCAAATATATTTTCTGTCCCCCTCCCAATCTGGGTCTACAATTACACATTTATTAGCCTGCTTGGTATTGTCCCACATGTTATTAATATTCTGTTTAATTTTTCCTACTTGTTTTTCTTTCTATGCTTCATTTTGGATTGTTTTTATTGCTATATATTCAAATTTACTGCTTCTGCAGTATCTAATCTGCTCTTAATCCCACCGGATTTTTTTTTTTTTTTTTTTTTTTAAGTATCAGGGCTGGAGATTAATCCTAGGACCTTGTAAGTAGGAATCTGGTGGTCAACCACTGAGCCGCATTGGCTCCTCTGAGTTGTTGTTTTGTTTTTCTTTTTTTCATCTGTTTGTTTGTTGCTTGTTTTGTTTTGTTTTTAGGAAGCACCAGGAACTGAACCCAGGACCTCCCATGTGGGAAGCCAGTGCTCAACCACTTGAGACATGTCCACTCCCAATGTATTTTTTTTTTTTTTTTTTTTTTTTTTTTAGTTTCAAATGTATTTTTTTTTAATGTATTTTTAATTTAAGACATTGCATTTTCCATCTCTGGAAATTCCATTTGGATGATTTTTGCAATCTACTTTTCTCTCCTCATCATGTTCATGTTTTTCTCTACCTTCTTGACTATATGAAACATATTTATATTATCTGTTTCACCATCCTCTGATAATTACTTCATGTCTTCATTTCTGGATCTGTTTCTATTGATTGATGTTCCTCCTGGTTATGGACATTTCCTATTTCTTTGCATATCTTTTGTTCTAGTGGTTGGTTTGTTTTTAGCTGCCCTTTATCAGACTGAGGAACTTTCCTTCTGTTCCTACTTTTCTAATAGATTTGATCAGGAATGGATGTTGGATACTGCCAAATGCTTTTGCTATATCTGGGATGATCATATAGTTTCTCTTTGTACAGTTTTTAAACATGGTGAATTAAATCAATTTGTTTTCAAACATTAAACCAGCGTTGCATTCCTGAGATAAATCCCACTTGGCCATGATATATATCCTTATTGATTAGCTAGATTCATAATCCACAATTATAGCAAATTAGCAAATATGTCATTTAGCACAAATATATAATTTAGCACAAATACAGCAATTATATCACATCCACTATTATAGATAGAGATTTCAGCATTCCTTTTTCAGTAGTCAATAGAGTAAGATTGATACATAATAATCTATTGATATTTGTTCATTAATTGTGACAAATGTCCCAAACAAATATAAGGTGTTAATAGGGGAAACTGAATGTGGAATATATGGGAATTCTTTACATTATCTTTGCAATTTTTCTGTTGATTTGATTTGCTAAAATTTTGTTTAGAGTTTTTGCATGTATGTTTATGTGGGATATTGGTCTGTAGTTTTATTAGATGACAAATATTGTAAATTTTACATCATTTGGTGCTAGATTTTGTTGTATTCTTTTAAATAGTGCTGGACTTTGTTCTTCACACAATTAATGTATTTGGAATCACTTTTATACTTCTAAGGATTGCTTTTAAGAAATTTTAGGACAGATAAAGAGTCTAACTTAAACATCTACTAACTTAGACATCTTCTAAGGACTGTACCCAATACCCCATGTATTATGAAGTATCCCCACTCTGGCTGGTGGGAACATAAACTAATCTCAGCCCTGTGTGAGCTCCAGGCTTTGCACTGCTTACTATCTTCAATGGTTCTTTCCCTATCCTTTCCTTTCATGTGTGTGCAAATCAGAACTCAGCCAAAACGTGGTTGGAATATTATTCAGCCATAAAAGGGAATGAAGTTCTGATACATGTGACAACCTAGATGAACATTGAAGACATCATGTTGAGTGAAATAAGCTAGACATGAAAGGACAAATATTGTATGATCTCACTAATATGAAATAATTAGAATAAGCAAATTCATAGAGTCAAAACTAGAATATATGTTACCAGGGGCAAAGATGGGGTTAGGGAATGGGGAGATAATGCTTAAATTGTACAAAGTTTCTATCTGAGTTGATGGAAAAGTTTTGGTAATGGATGGTGGTGATGGTAGTACCATATTATGAACATAATTAAGCACACTGAATAATACATTTGAATGTGATTAAAAAGGGAAATTTTAGGTTGTATATATGTTAGTAGAATAAAAATTTTAAAAAACAAAAAATAGGATTGTACAACACAAACAGTGAACCCTCTTGTAAACAAAGGACTATAGTTAATAGTAAAATTATAAAACTGTTCTTTCATGAGTTGTAACAAATGTACCACACTAATACAATGCATTAATATTAGGGTGGTATATGGAAACAGTGTATTTTATGCATGATTTTTCTGTAAACCTACAAACTCTCTAAGAAAAGAAAAGGGAGGGGAGGGGAGGGGAGGTAGAAAGAAAAAAAATAAAAGAACTCAGCCAAAGACTTGAGGAGCTGCCTCTGCAGATCTCTGGAGATATGTGCACGTCCCTCCTTTTTGGTACTCTGCCCTGCAAACTCTAGCTGCCTTGGAAATTCTAGCTCCCTGAACTCTGAATCTGTTTCCTCAATCAGCAAGATATCCAAGTTTTCTGAGTTCCCCCTCCCTGCACTGAGGCCTTGGGGTATTTGTAGGGCTCATCTCATTTGTTTTCCTTTTCTCAGGGATCATAGTCCCAAATTGCCTTTGTCCAAAGTCTGAAAATCATTGTGTCATGTATTTTGTCTGGGGTCCTTGTGTGTGTTCACGGCAGGAAGGTTACTATGTGCCCTATTCCTTCACGATGGCCAGAAACAGAAGTCTTGTTGTGTTAATACGTTTGTTTTGTGTGTGGTTGTGGATGTGGGACCTCTGAAGTGTAGACCCCACTCCTGGCCCCTTTTGCCCAGGTCTAAGAGGAGCACCAGCTGGCTGTTACTTTGGGCAAGTTGCTAATCCTCTCTGGGCCTCAATTTTCATTACTGTCAAATGGAGGAGATAACAACAGCCTTGGCCTTAAGGTTTGTTGTGAGAAAAGGGTAAGATAGTACATATTTAGCACCTAAGACAGTGTTTGGCACATCAGGAGTGAGTGTTCAATAGATGGGAGATGTTATTTCTGGGACAATCAAGGCCAATCTCCTGCCATCTTCCCTCCGAGAGTGTCCCTCCTCTTTTCTAAGGCCATCATATCCCCTGCATGGTGAGGAGAAAAGGTCCTTTTTTTTTTTTTTTTTTTAAAGATTTTATTTATTTATTCATTTATCCCCCCCTTGCTGCTTGTGCTCGCTGGGTCAGCTAACCACGCCGTGCGGGCGGGCTTGCCTTCACCAGGAGGCCCCGGGAACCGAACCTGGGGCCTCCCATATGGTAAACGGGAGCCCTACTGATTGAGCCACAGCCGCTTCCCGAAAAGATCCTTTTTGATCCTACTTTCTCTTCATTCCCTTCTTTTCCTAAATTTTCAGCTTCTTTCTGCAGACTGTTTTCCCTCAGACTGAAACATACTCCTGGCTGCTGCCTTCTAAATACAAATAAACAAAAATATTCCCTCTTTCCTGCCTCCCCCTGGAGCTCCTTTCCTCTCGCTTTATTTCCTTTCACTGCCAAATTTCTTGAAAGAGTGCTCTGTGCTCTCTGCCTTCCATTCCTCACCTCATGCTCCCCTACGTCTCTCCACACCCTCTGCTGCTCAGACACTGTTCTCTCGCAAAGCAAAGCCCGGGGTGACCTTTGAACTGCAGTGACCTCTTCTTAATCCCAATCCCTTTCACCTCCCTGTAGAATTTGACAGGGATGAAGCCTCTTCCTAGGACTTCCACCATGCTATTCTATCTAGATCACAGGCTAAAGGAATATGCCCTCCTGGGGAATGTAACTCGGCATCTAGGTTGTGCTCCAGGTACCCAGGGCTCAGGACTTCTTTGTCCAAACAGCCCTAAGCTCGCGTCCAGAGCCAGTCAGGCCTCCTTCTCTGAGATTTTTACCGGGGGGTGAAGCACAGCTCTGGTGTGTGTGCCCCTGGCCCTGATGGGATGACAGGGCGCAGCTGTGTGGTTGGAATACCACACAGGCTAGCATGAGGCTCTCACTCTGCAGCACAAGCTGGGAGCCTGAAGAGAAAGGGGGTGGGCTGTGAGCCAGGGGTCTCCATGGTGCCCTTCCCGGCACATGTCCACATGTCAAAGTGGGCCTGACTCCGCCTCTCCTGGTTCTCCCCCTTCATCTCCTCCCTGTCTCCTTCCTTACTTTGCTCCCTCTTCCATCTTCCCAGAAAAGGCTTCCCAGGAGTCAGATTCTGGCCTCCACACTCGCCCTTCTCCGTCTCCTCTCAGTGCTCTCACTGTGCCGTGAGGCAGTTCACCGTCCGTACTTCTGTCTCCTCCCCCAGAGAGCAGCTCCGGAGAGCCAGGCCTCTGAGTCATCTTAGTCCCTAGTACAGAGCTGACACCCAGTGGGTGCTCAGCCAACGTTTGAATGAAAAGGGGAATAAATAAACGAGTCTCACTCATTCACTCCCACGGTTTAAACTTTCCTAGCTAAGTTTGCATTGCCCCTGCGGAAGAGGTAAAAAGAGAATGTGAGCTCTGGAGTCAGACTGCCAGGCTGCAAATCCCAGCTCACCACTTATAAGCTGGGCAAAGTCATTCAATTTCTCCGTGCCTTGGTTTATTCTCCTGCAAAATGGAGATAATAACAGTAACTATTCAATAAGAAGGCAGCAAAAACTAAGAGAGCTAATCCATAGGCCTCTACTTCCCTTCTTCCATGCCTCTGTTCATGCCTTCTGTCCTACCTGAAATGCCATCAGTGCCATCTCTGCCTGTCTGTTCTTCAAGACCCAACTCATATATCACGTCTTTGCAACCTTCCCAGATCCCACCTGCCCCCTCCCCAGTTAAACAAACATGACAAGTTTCCTGAAGGCCATGCCCATGCCTCATTCTCCCACATAGGGTTGAAGCTTCTTGAGGGCAAGTGTTCAATAGTCAGTGCTTAATGGATGCTTATTGAATGAATGAATGAATGAATGAGTGAGTGAGTGAGTGAATGAATGAGTGGTTGAAGGATACTTCAGATACTCCAGCAATATTCTTTTTTTTTTAAAGATTTTGTTTATTTATTCATTTATCCCCCCCTTGCTGCTTGTGCTCGCTGGGTCAGCCAACCACATCGTGCGGGCGGGCTTGCCCTCACCAGGAGGCCCCGGGAACCGAACCCGGGGCCCCCCATATGGTAAACGGGAGCCCCACTGATTGAGCCACAGCCGCTTCCCTACTCCAGCAATATTCTGATAATCCTCAAGAACTGTTAGGAAGTCTTGAATTGAGTCCTCCAAGATACTAACTACACCTCCTTCAACTAACCCTTTAGATTTAAAGCAGGGTTTCTTAACCTTTTTTGTTCCATGGACCCCTTTGCCCTTCACCCTTCTCAGAGTGTAGCAGCAGATAGTTTTATGACACTCAACATCGAAGGTCAGAGAAAATAAAGGTAAAATAAGTTGATTTTTTTCCATTCAAGCTCATGGACCCCCTGAAATCCTTCCATGGACCCCCAAGTGGCCCTTGAACCCCTGGTTAAGAACCCTTGATTTAAAGAGACTTTGACTGGCCAAAGAGCCACTGCCAACATATTGAATAGTTACTACTGAGAGTCAGTAATTAACAGGGAGCTGACCTGGGAAGGAAGAAGGACAAAAGGTCTTTCCCTCGTCTCTTTCCTCTGCCTGTGCTTATAAATACAAGAAGATGGTGTGGTGTGGTGTGAAGGTTAAATGACATCATGCTTTAAAAGGTCTAGGAGAGTGTGTGGCACAAAGTTGGCCATCAGTAAATGGTAGAACCATCATCTTTATTTTATTATTGTTAGGAAGCCCTGAGTTTACAAGGGGTGGGAGCTGGCAGGCTGACTAATTTGCAGTTAATAAGTAGGAAATTTTGTTTAAGGATTATATTCCTACTTCCAGGCCCATGATTATTAGCACATGTATCAGCTTCCTATTGCCACCATAACAAATTACCACACCTCAGTGACTTCTAGCAATACAAATGTATTATGACACAGCTCTGTGGAACAGAGGCCCAACACTGAGCTAAACTCAACATGTCGGCAGGATTGAGTGGCTTTTGGAGGCCCGTGGCCCATTTCCTCCATCTTCAAAGTGACAACCCATGGGCAGAGTCCGTCTCACGCGGCCCTCTCTGACCTTCTGTCATCACATCATTCTCACTCTGATCACAGCTGGAAAAGGCTTCCCACTTTTAAGGACTCATGTCAATAGATTGGTCCAACCTGGATAATCCAGGATAATCTTCCCATCTCAAGGTCCAAACCCTTAGTCACATCTGCAAAGTCCCACTTTCCATGTGAGGTAACACATCATAAATTCCTGGGATTAGGACATGGACTCTGCCTAATACAGTACACTAACGTACAAGTTGTCCTAAGTGTATTTTCTGTATGGGGACTGTATGACCTCCCCATTCTGAGTGTTTCCCCACATCCAAATTGATAGCAAACCATTATATAGGTTTATCTTGTGTATCAGGCACTGGTCTGGGACTTTCTATTAACTTATCCAATCTTCACAAAACTCTTATGAGGTTCCCCACTCCTTAAGTGTGGGATGCACAGAGTGACTTTCTTCCAAAGAGTACAGTATGGAAAAGGGAGGAATAACTTTACAGTGGAGAAACCAGACAGGTGATCAAGGCCAACATCCACAGTCATAAATAAATCATGTTAACAGTATGTACCCTTGATATGATGCAATGAGAATGGCACTTTATCTCTGTGGTCTTCCTCCCCAAGACCCATCATCCCACTCTAATCATGAGAAAAACATCAGATGAATTCCAATAGAGGAACATCCTCGAGCCCCTCAAAACCGTCAAGGTCATGAAAGACAAGGAAAGTCTGAGAAACTGTCATAGCCAAGAGGGGCTTAATGAGACAGGACACCAAAATGTAACATGGGATCCTGGAGCAGAAGAAAGGACATTAGGTAAAAACTAAGGAAATCTGGAAAAACTATGGATTTTAGGTAGTAATAGTGCATTGATATTAGTTCATTAATTGTGACAAATGTACCACACTAGAATGTTAATAACGAGAGAGACCTGGTGGGACACGTACAGAAGTTCTCTGTACCATTTTTTCAGATTTTTTCTGAAATCTAAAACTGTTCTGAACAAATAGTCTATTAATAAAAAATAATTTAATAAAATACTACAAGGTAGGTGCTATTATTATCCCAATTTTACAGATAAGGAAACTGAGGCACAAAGAGGGAACTTGTCCTATAAATGGTAGTGCAAGGATCTGAATCCAGGCATTCTGACTCGAGTCCATGCCCTTAGCCCCCATGTTTTTCTGCCTCTCTAGGGACTAGTGTCCCCCATTAGCCCGGGGGGCGGGCCCTAAGGGCAGGACTCTGCTCCTCAGACTCACAAAAGGACTATGCCTCTCTCCTCCAAGGGAAGAACCCCTCCTTGATGGCAGGGGCTGTGTGTCCACTGTCAGAGTGGGCACCATCTCCTAGCTACTCGACCACTGGGCATGTCCAATAAAGAGACACATCCTGCATTTGGGAGATAGACCAGTGCTTCTGAACCAGGATGACGTTTCCCCCCAAAGGACATTTGGCAGTATCTAGAGACATTTTTAGTTGTCACGACCGAGGGGGTGCTGCTAGCATCCAGTGGTTAGAGAATAAGAAGAATGCTGCTAAACATCCCACAATGTGCAGGAGAGCCCCCACACCAAAGGATTATCCAGCTCCAAATATCCATTTGTTAAGTTTGGGAAATATTGGACTAGACCCCATTTCTAATACTCTCTTCCATTTTCCTCATAAAGAAAGTCATATGTGTCTAACCGAGCATGCTCATTTTTGGTTAGGGAAGTATGGTCACTATAAGTATATGGTGACTCTGTGGTTGAGAGCTCCACCCTGGGAGACAGGAGGGAGGGGCCAGCACAGGGCCTTGTTCCTGTCTTCTCTAGCCCCTGCCTCAATTGCCTAGACTAGCCCACCTCCATCATGGCATCTTTTAGCAGAACTGCTAGGCTGCCCCATTTCCTGGGGCAGAAGGAACTTACCAGCCCTGAGGAGGTCAAGGCTGAGTCAGCCCTTCTTGGCCTCTTCTCTTTGAGCACATGGAGACATGAAAGACGCATCCACGTCATCTGTCATGGCTCATCCGCTTGCTTAGGGCAGCCAGACGGGGAGGTGTGGCAGGGAGTGGGCAGCTGCCGACTCAGTCTGTCCTTGCCTAGAGCCTTCCTGAGGCTTGCCAGGCAGAGCATGTCCTGGCAGCTGGATCCCTTTGGGCAAGTCACACCTCTTTTATGGACCTCAGTTTTTTGTAAGTTCAAGGTGGAGAACACTCATTCTATCTATTTGAGAAAGTTCAAATTAGTAAGTAAGAAAATTTTTATTGCACACTGAGCAAGGCATCATTCTAGGTACTGGAGAAAGTATGGCAGACAAGACAGCACCTGTCTTCAAAGAAAACAGATTCTAGTGAGGGGAGACAGAAAATGCACTTGTAAACAAGGAAACTGTTTTCAGTGTAAAGGCTGTGAAATGGTATTGTGGGGAAGAGAGAGAGTGAGGAGCTGCATTATTTGCAGGTCATTTGCCTGTTGGCTCTCAGATTCATTCCTACCCTTCTGTGTTTTGCAGGGGCTGGAAGCCTATGAACTACATTCCCCAAACTCCAGTTAGGTTCTGCCAGTGGAATGAACTGGGGAGAGATAGTAAGGCACGAGGAAGGGAGAAGCCAGCTCTATCTGTTTCTGGAGATGACTTCTGAAGTAGCAGTGGCAGTGACAGTGGCAAGGGGCTCCAACGGCTTCAGTAAGAGTTTCAGCAGCATCCACAGGCATGCAGGCTCCCAGGGTGCTCCTCAGTGGAAGTGATACAGTTCCAACAGTAGCAGTAGCACTTCCATCTGCTCAGCAGCAATTGTGGGCTTGTGGGTTCCAGCTCAGAGGTGGAAGCAGCTTCCTAGCCTCTGAACATCACCCCCTTCTCCCTTTTGCTCAGCCACTCTTCCAACACATTTGTAGCCAATTCCCCATATTAAATCCCCCTCTACATTAAGTACTTTGAATGGTTTCTGTTTTCCTGATTGGACACTAATTGATACAGATGGCAACACTAGGGTGATAAATATGAAAGTGATTTGATTCTTGTTATTGCAAGGTCCAAAGTGAAAAGGAAACTCTAAACCCAAACTGGCAGTGACTTTCTCCTTAGCAGGGTCATGATTTCATCCCACTCATCCTCTTTACTGTTTGGGACCAGACCACCCCAATGGGAGTCCAAGAGCATCCTCAGGGGCCAGGATATGCATCCCCATCCCACACTCAACACTTTTACTCCAACTCTACTGTCTCCAGCATACTCCGTCAACTTGTCTTATTCCCTTGTCTGTTAGGAAGTGATTTCTGGTTATCTGGCTCAATCCCACTTTCCATAGTTTCTGTCCACTTTGCTTGATTTGTTCTATACCTATAGAGTTGGAACAGGGATACAGACGTAGACATAATTCCCTCTCCCCATCCCCAAATGCCAACCCATGCAGATGCCTGCAATTTCTCCCCTAGAGCAGTTCTTCAGATTAAGACAAATATTCTTAAATAGGGGGTTTGTGGGTCCATATATTTCTTAGATTTGAATTAAAAGTACTATGTTTATTTGGGGGGAAATTTTTGAAAGGGTGCCCATCACTGCCATCAGATTCTCAAAGAAATACGGGATCCAGAAAAGCTATAACCAGCAGGTTAAGGCAAGGGTCTCTGTCAAATGCATATAATCCTTCAGGAAGAGCAGTACCGCAGAGCCATTTCTCCGAAGTGGGGTGCAGGAAGAAGTGTCTATTTATATTTACTTCTATGTATATCAGATTCATTTATGTTTACTTTTGTCTCACCTTTTTACTTTTCTATTTTGATGTCTGCTTATTATGTACATTATATATATATATAAACATTTTTTAACTTTATTTTGTACATTTAATAATTGAAAATATAAACAATTAAAAACTAAAAAGTAAACACAGATGAATAAATATATACATTTCTCAATTAAATGTAATGGATACATATAATTTTTTTAAAAAATCAAACAATATATTACACAATATATTTGGTTCATAGTAATGCATTCATTGTACATTATATATTGATACAATAGCACATGTATATAATTTACAAGCAGATTTATATTGTCATTGAAGTTCAATTTTTAAAAAACCATATACATGTCCTGTCAAAACTGCTCAGAGACCACTGCATGAGGGCATTATACATGATTAACAACTCAGAGTAAATTAACTTATCACTGGGAGGAAGAGAAAGAGATCCTAAGATGGGTGTGGAGAAACCCTGATGGTCAGAAGCCCCCTCACCCCACCCCTACCCCAACCATCACCACCACCAAGGGAAGACGGTGCTTAAGGGGGAAGTGTGCTGAGAGGCAGCAGGTGGGGATGGAGGGCTGAGGGGCTTCGGGAAGTTACTTAACCTCTCTGGGCTTTCAGTTTCTCAGCTGTAAAGCGAGAGAAATATTGGCATTTAACATTAATTAGTGTTTAATATTGTGAATGTGAAAGTGCTCACATAAAGCACAGTGAAGTGTACCTGTCACATGGTAAGCACTGGGTAAGTGTTTGTAAATAAAACTCAATGTAACAGAAATGTTGCCTTCTGAAGCTCTCCTCTCTCACTGCTGGGTGAACATCAGGAAGGGAAGTGTTGGCAGCAGAGCTAATGTTTACCAGGAGAGGACGCTGTACCAGGTGCTTACTTAGTTCTCAGCACAACTCAGAGGTCAGTACTGTTATCCCCAGGTTTACACTGAGAAAACGGAAGCTCAGAGAGTCCCAGCGATTTGCCCAGGATCACACAGCTGGAAGAAGCGACCAAGCTAGGATGCAAAGTGGGTCTCCATGACGCCAAACCAAGCCCCACTCTTTCTACTATACCCTGCCAAGTACCATGAGACCAAGTAATGATGCAGAGGGCCACGTCCCCATCTTCAGCAAGCAGCTCTGGTGGAGGGGGGACACGTTAACGAGGGCATCACAGCTAAGGGCCATGCCAAGGGTTGGAATGAGCACTACACGTGGCCTCAGAAAATGTGGTGCAAGTCCCTGCTCCACTCATTCCTAGTTGTGTGGCCTTGGGCAAGTCATTCACCTCTCTGTGCCTCAGTTTCCTCATCTGTAAAATGGGGATAATAATCATCTAGGCTGTTGTGGGCACTAATGAAAGCATCAAATCTAGACGTATTTAGCAAGGGCTTGGCATATAAGACATTCTCAACTTGTGTGCTGAATTTGACATACCACCATCATCTCCCATCACCAGGAGTAGAAGAGAGGAATACAGTCAGGCCTGGGGCCCAGGGCTTCCCCTCCCCTCCCCTCACCTCATGGGGGGCCCTCTCCTCCTAGAAAGGGGAGGGTTAGAGCCCTATTCCTAACCCAGTGCCCATCAGGGAGGGAGTGGGGGAGAGGAGCAAGAGTTTCGTAGACTCTACCCAGCAGCTCCCCATACCACACACAAATGCCTCTCTTCTACACACCCTCTTCTGGGAGGCTGTACCCTTCTCTTCTTCCCTTTCTGGGCCATTCTCCAGGGTGCTGAGACTACAGCTGTGGTCCAGCTGCAGAGCGGCCTTGTTCTCTTCCAGAGACAGGAAGCTGGGGAAGAATCGCATGCCTGCCTGTCGCTGGGGAGGGGTGGGCGCCAGGGGCTGGAGCTGGGCCGGGACATGTGAATACTTGTGTGCAAAGGATTTTGAGAAGAGAGCCCTGAAGTGGCCTGCTCTGCTTTGGGAGGCTGGAGGGCGGGGCACAGCCCATGCAAGAGGGTACTGTTACCCTTTGTTACCTGGAGACCTGTGGGGCAGGGGGAAATAAATCTTGGGGGCAGGAAAGAGCACTGGCCTGGGAGTCTGGAAACCTGTGATTTTGTGAGATTTTGCAGCTAACTCAACACGTGACTCGCTCTAGCCTCCCTTCCCCTCTCTGGCCTCTCTTTTCCCATCTGTGCAACTGGAAATGTTTATTGCTTAATCAGGGGCTGAAACAATTCTAGGGAATACACTAGAGGACAAGGCAAGGTCCCTCCTCTCAAAGAGCTTTCACTCTCCCAACAAGCAAATAAATAATAGGTCCAGTGGGGAAAAGGTCTGTGAAGAATAGTATAGCAGTGTGAGGGGACAGAGAGTGAGGGGTCTAGGAAGGACACTCTGAGAAGGCAACATGAGCAGAAACTAAAGGAAATGAGGAAAAATAAATAAATAAATAAATAAAGGAAATGAGGAAGGGGGCCATGTGGTTATCTAGGGGAAGCACATTCTGAGCAGAGGGAAACACAAGTGCAAAGGCCCTGAGGTGGAACATGCCTGGCAAGTAAAAAACAAACAAAAAACATTGAAGAACCGGCAGGGCTAGAAGGGAATGAGTGAGGGGAGATGAGGTCAGGGCAGACAGGGCCCATCTCATGGGGGCCTGAAGGCCAATGTAAGAACTTTTCATGTCACACTGAACTGACAAGTGGACCCAAGAAAACTGGACTAAGGTGGAGAGCCCACCTGGTGTTGCAGGGGGCAGGCAAAGGGGCACATCAGCAACCTCAGCTCATTTACCCTGGGGTCCCAGCCAGGCAGAAAGAGACAGTAATAGGGCTGGGACTACGGTGAGGCACGTGAGGCCTGGAGTGAGTGAGTCACTTGGCTCAGGTGCAAAACTTAAGAGGGCACCAAAAAACTCATTAAGATAAACAATATTTTACTGCAATTTTTAAAAAAACAATATTAATGCAAAAAAAAAAAAAATCCATGGTGAACCAAATTTTAAACAAAGGCAGGGTCTGATCCTGAACTTGCACAACTTTATCCAACTCCCTTTACCTTAATTGTGGCCCCGGTTCCGATAAGATGTTATTTTCAAAAACAGGTGACTGACCTGTGGGGCTGTAGTTTGCTGATTGTTTTTAAATATTACATTAAAATATTATTTATCTTGACATCCTCTTAAATTTTGCAGCCCAGACAAGTGCTCCCTCACCTCACCCTAGTCCTGGCCCTGGATAATAAGGAACTGATGGGGTTACGCATTGAGAGGCTCAGAGAGGTGAAGAGACTTCCCCAAGAAAACACAGTAGATGATGGAGCTGGGATCTGAACTGGAGTCCCATGCCAAGACCCCCTGCCTGGTCATGATGCCCTACCTGCTCTGTCCTGGGTGTTGATTTTAATGAGTATTGATTTTTTTTTTTTTTTTTTTTTTTTTTTTGAGGTATGGGGTGTGTGTGTGGGGGTATATAACCCAGGATCTTGAACACGGGAAGCAAGCACTCAATCACTTGAGCTATATCCCATCCTGAGTATTGGGTTTTTTTTAAAACTTTTTATTCAAGTACAGTATTCTTACAAAATAAATAAATAAATAAAGTGTATGTATCCTAAATGATCAGCTTGTTGAATTTTCACAAACTAGTCACACCTGTGTAACCAGCATGTGGGTATTAAATTTAAAGCATTCTTTTATATTTCCCCAAAACCAGACATTATTTAGTACTGGGCCAAATTCAGAGGGCTTTTGAGATCAAACAGGAAACTTCAGACAGTAAAGCTCAGGGCTGAGCCCATCCAGAGTTTGGTCCCTGTGTAGGAACTGAGAAGCTTCTGGGGGCCCAGAGCTGGGGTCTGTGGTTGGCGGCGGAGGGGTGGGGGTGGGTGGGGGGGTAATGCATATGCAGCTAGAGGACAGGGGAAAACTGGGGGGGGGGGGGGGCAGTTCTCTGAAAACAGTATCCACACCTCGACTGGACCTATGGAGGCAGGTGAGGTCCAGGACCAGGTAAGCCGGTAAGAATGCAGCAGCCGCCAAGTCCCGGCGCGGGCAGGTCCCAGTGACTCAGCCGGTGCCAGGAAGCGGCAGCCCGCCCGGCTCCCCAGAGCACCCAGACAGCAGCCTGCTCCGAGCTGGCTCCGGGGACGCCAGACCAGGGCCCCGCAGCACGCAGCCCGGCCCCGGGGGCGGGACACCCTCAGTCCAGCCCGGCCCTCTCTCTCCCGGCCGCAGCAGCCCGGGCCCAGCGCGGGGACGTAGCCGCGGGTGGCGAGAGCGCGAACGGCGCCGCGGGGGCCACACTGGTCCTGGCCCCGACGGCGCCCCGAGGACCTGCTAGCGCGGTAAGTAGCGACTGCGGGGGGTGAAGGGATGACCAAGGAGAAGCCCGGCTCCCCGCGTCCCAGCTTTTCTTCACGCCGAGGCCGTAACGCCGGACTCCGGGAGCTGGCCTGGCGCCGCCGCCACCGCCGCCCTAATTGCTCACTGGCCTTGGTGGTGTGGGACCCAGGCGCGGCTCCGAGGCGGCCGGGTCATGTGTAGCTGAGACGCTGTCACCCCGCGGCAACCCCACCTGAGGATCATCCCACTGGCCCAAGTCCCACCTGGCGGACTGCAGGCTCCGAGCCTTCGTCCGCTCTTGGGGGACCGGGACCCAGAGTCATACCGAGGGTCCTTGAACTTCCTCGTACTGCCTGGCGGCATCTCCTCCCCGCACCCCACCCGGAGGAGGGACCCTGCTCACAATTCCAGATGTTGCCTCCCGGCCGGCCCCGCCGAAAGAGGCCCCCTCCCTCCCCTTTCTCCACGCACTCCCACCTTAGAAGGCCTCGCATTCCAGTCTGGAGCTGCAAGGAGCGCTGAACACGGAGAACCTCTCTTGGCCTCCAAAGTTGGTTTTCTGACACGAATTCCCATGCACAGCTGGTAGGGGCGGGGGGATTAGGACAGTGGAGGGAAGCGGGGAAGGAGACTGGACAGCCACTAACCGGATTTCCCGGAGGTACAACTGCTGGCGGGTGGGCGCGTGGTCTCTGAGTCCCCAACCCCCGGCACCCGACTTAGGATCCCGGAAAAAGTGTGCTTTGAGGACTTGAACACCCCCTTCTTTGGGCCAACAAAATTTGGGAGCCGCAGTTATTCAGACAATTGGCCAGAGGTGATGTGGTCACCATGGTTTCTCTCGCTCCCTTTCTTCTGATTTTTTCACAAACTTTTGCAGAGTTTGCAACAGGCGAAGGAACACGCTCAGCCGCCTTCCTTGCAGCCCAGCGCCGCTCTGGGCCTGGGGCGGGTGCGTGGGGGAGGTTTGGGGAGACTGGGGCCCCGCTTTGATAGCACGGAGGAAACGCGCCGAGCCGGTTTCCTGTGGGGACTCGGGGCCACGGCGCCCCGCGGACAGACGTGTCCGGCCCGGGCCGCGCGGAGACAGCCGAGGGGGAAAGGACATGGGGGCGGGGGCCATTGCGAAGGCGAGGAGGGGGCGGGGAGAGGGTGGGCGGGGAGGAGGGGCCGGAGAGGCAAGCAGGGGAGGAGCGAGGGGGCTGGAGGAAGAGAAGGAAGAAGGAAGGGGGCGCCGAAATGGGAGAAGGGAGCGAGTGAGAGGGGAGGGGGCGCCAAGCGAGCACCGAGGAGCCGAGCGGCCCAGGCAGGGGCGCTGGCGGGGCGCCCGCATCAGGCGCGCATGGCAGGCCCCGCGCACTGACCCGGGCTGGGCGACAGAGTAGCGTGCCGCTTGCGCGAGTAAGCTGGTCGGTGGCGGCGCTGGAGGAGGACGGGCGGGAAGCACTCGTCGGCGGCTGGATCTCCCCAGCCTCCCTTTCCCCCCGCACTCCGCTCCTAGTTCGTGGTTATAGGTCGGCCCCGCCCGCTGAGCCCCGTTTTCCGCAGGTCCCGGGCCGATGTCCCAGGTGAGCAGCCAGCAATCGCCTCACTGCGATGCGCCCCACGGAGACCCCAGCGCAGCCACGGGCCCAGGTATGACCGGTCACAGAGAAAGAAGATGAACGGGAGCGGGGTGTGCGTTTGATGCGGGGGCGAGACCTCCCCCCTCCTCCCTGAGACGTCTGGAGACGGTTCCTCGGAGCTTGGGTGGCGGTGGGGGCGAGGAATCTTGGTGTCGGGAACAGGCTCCAAGGGGAGTGGAGGGCTGGGGTGAGGGGAGCAGGGCCCGGAACAGACGCGGCGGTTGCGCCAAGTTGGCTCCAACTCCCCCCACCCCCAACACCAGACACACACCGTGTTTGTCTGTCTGTCCGTCTGGGATTTGCGTCCCAGCCGTTTCTCCCCAGTGTGTAAATATTTGTGGGGGCCTCGGGCCGGGGGGTTGTGTCTGAGTCTTTCTCTCCCTCCCTTCCCCCAGCCCAATCCCAGCCCAGCGCTTCCCGAAACTTTTGTCCGCGCTGCAAGCGGCTGCAGGACCGGCCCCTCCCCTCCCTCTTGCCATCTCGTCTCGCTCTTCTTCCTCCCCTCCCCGGCGGACAAGTTCCCGCCGCCCCCACCCTGAAGGCCGAGACACAACAGAGACACACATAAGCACAAACACACTCACCCCCACCCAGTGTCCACAAACCCGGGTGAAATGCACGCCCTCCCCAACTCACAGGGTCTGTAGCCTACCCGGGATTCCGGGGTGGGGGTGGAGTTTGCAACTCCCTGAGAAGGTCTAGGGTGGGGGCCCTGTAGGCTGTGGCTCCCTGTCCCTTCCGTCACTGTACAGATGCTTCAACTGAGGTTCACAGTGGGAGACAGGGTGAGGGAGAAGCCAGGAGCATCTGGGATTTGCTGAGAGGCTGGGGGATGGGGTGCAGGAGTGTCGGCCCAGATTTCATGACTTTAATCCCATCTCTAGATTAGTTTCATTCCTTCTCCTTCCTCTCACCCACCCACCCACCCCATGCTCTCTCTTTCTCCCTCTTTGATTCTCTGAATAATGAAGGGGTTAGCCTGCACCTCTGTCAGGCGCTATGGTCCTGTGTGTTCTTGGACAAGTCCCTTCCCTTCTCTGGCCTCAGTCTCCATGTTTAGGAGAGGCCCCTCTCCAGCTCTGCTCTACAGGTCCACCTGATATGGGTGCTGGAACTCTGGACTCCCAGCACTCTGGAGGTGGGGGGTCTCCTAATCCAGAGGGAGGACAAGTGGGAGATGTCTGGCCAGGGGCCAGCACATAGTTGAGGCTAAGTGTGTCTGCCATGCATCTTCACTAATCCTCAGATTTCCTCCTCTCCTGTGGGGGCCCCTGGAGCAGGGACTTCTGGGGAATAAGCTCTGCAGAGAAGTAGGTTCCTTCCGCCTGGAGAGAGAGCTGGGGGCAGGGGCTAGGAAAGGTCTTTCTCTGTGTCTGGCAACCTTCTCTCCCTCTGAGTCTTTCTCTCCTTTCTCCTCTCTTTCTCAGCCTCCTGCCTCTCTCCCATCCTCCCACTTTTTCTTCCTCCAGCCCCAAAAGGATGAGAAGGGGGCTAACTGTGCTCAGGGCCAGGGCAGGGGTAAAGGTGGACTATTGGGAGGGTTAAGCTCTAGGCTGTAACTTGAGGTCCCCAGGCCCCCAGCAAGCCCCCTCCCCAGCCTGGGCTGGGCCAGACAATGGCGCTTTCATTGCACCAGGCCTTGCTCCACCGCCTTGGGAGAATAAGCCTGCTGCCCAGGAAGCCCAAACCACAGGAAACCCAGCCAAAACCCCACAGACGCCTGAAGCTGAGACCAGAATCCCCCACACTCCCTCCTGAGCACTGACAGAACAGCAAGGCCACAGCGCTGCCCCTGGGGGCCCTGTTGGCAGGACAGCCAGAGAGCAAGTCGGCCCCTCCCTCTGCTGCCTAAGATGCAGATGGGGCACTAGGGGACTCAGGTGGCTCTGGCTGGGGCAGATGGCCAAGCCCCCACATGCTTGGCTCCCCCAGTGGCCTCCTCCCCATCCCCCTGAGAGCCCTGGATCCTGGCTCCCTAACCCACAGCGGATTTCTGCCCAGCACTGGGGCGTCACATTCCAGCTCTTGGTTCTAAATTGAATTTCCTGGGGAAATGGAGCCTTCAGACCTAAAATAAAACCAATCCGGACCCAGCCTAACCGGGCAGCTCCGGCCCTCAGCAGTCCTCAGCCCGGTGGCCTGTGACTGTGACCACTGTGACCATGGGCTCTCATTAACCATGTGTGCATCACAGGAGTCCACATCCTCCCATCTTCTTGGGGTTCAGATGCCCTAATCCTCGGCCCTCCTCCATTCTCTCTCCTTCCCCCTACCTGGGGCATTGCAAACTCCAGAATGCAGTACTCACCCACAGACCTGCACTGAGTGCCTGCTGGAGAGGCAGAGCCAAATACCAACACTGCCCCTCACCCAAGGGAGTGAGGTGGGGAGCATAACAGTCTGCTTGAAGAACCCAGACTTCACAACTAAGTTATAATTAACAATAGGGGCACTGGGTGCTAAGTTCTTAGCAAGGAGGGCCCATAGGCCTTGGGGTCAGGGAAGGCTTTCTAGAGGAATTGGTGAAGTTTGAGCTAGGTCATGAAGATGGGCTGGATTTGGGGAGTGGAAAGGGGGAGGGGTAGGACCCTCTAGCCCAGAGGGACATATAAGCATGGGTGAACTGGTCAGAAGACCTGGTGGTGGCCCGGGTCCTTGGAGAGGACAGTCTGCCTGGAACACAGTATCCTTGTACATTGATGACCTTAAAGAAGTAGAACGAGGCCTGAATGCCAGGTCAAGGGGTGATCCAAGTGGCGGGTTCCAGCTGCCACTCTCCAACCAGTTCAGGTACTAGCCCTCTTTTTCCAGAGCTGGTCAGAGCTCCCAGGGGAAAGGGCTGTATGTGTGAAACCCACTGTCCACAAAGACCATGGAAAGGGCTGGATGTGTGAGACCGGGCGTTGGAGATCCCGAACGTGTGCCTCTCCACCGCAGCCTGAGGCCTGGTAGCTAGAACCCCCAAGGGCACTGTCCAGGCTTGGAGTGAGTCCATCCCACCTGAAAGACATTCCCCTACTCCCTCTAGGTCCAGGAGCACCTCACAGCTCAGGGCATTGGCCTATATGGGGCGGGAGAGCTTTGAGGCAAAGGGACAGCTGCTGCCTTTCTGTATTTCCCCCTTGTGGACAGGGACTCTTGAGAGGAGGATTCCACTTAGAACTGTGTCAGCATGTATGGCACACACACCCCATCCCCCCCCCCCAAATCAGAGGGAGCAGATGTGAGGCTGTGCCAGCAGATGGCCTACTGGGAGGAAGGGGCCTCAGTCTCAGCAAGCGCCTTGATGAAAGACAGGTCCCTCTCCTTTGCCGGCCACCCCTTCCCTCCAGCCTACTCCACATTTCTACCCTCTCGGATGTCTCTGATGGAATTTCACCTCCAAGATGCTCTCCCTGCTGTGGCTGGACAGCAGTTCCCTGGCTCACAAGGAGGAAAGCTGGGTGCTTTGGCCTCTTGAGGCGCAAGCACTGGGGCTCCGCCTCTTGCCTGCTCTTCTGCTCTGCTGCAAGCACGTGCTGTCTCTTTGTCCGCCTCCTTGGTATCCGGTCCCTGTGTGGCAGCACTCTCATTCACAGATCAGCTCATTCTGCTTCCATGTCTCCAAGCACTTAGTTCAGTTTCTCTTCTGCCCCCAGGGTGGCTTCCTCAGGCATCTGCTGGGCTGCCTCGCCTTGGCTGCCCTGCCTGGTTCCAGGAGGTCTGTCCCTCTGTGTTTCCTGAATTTGGTTTTCTTTCCTCCCTGGCTTGTCTCCCGAGAGCTGATGGTCACCCTCAAGCGGCAAGTTTTCTGAGGAGGGATCTCCTGGCCACTTGGTCTCAGCTTTCTGCAGTTTCCTGTTCCCAGATTCAAGGTCGCCGGCTTTGGCGACTGCCAAAGGAGGCTGCCCCGAGAGTGGAGACAGGATGGCAGACCCTCCACTGTCCCTAAACCCTGCCTCCCACCTTCCCCACCACCGATCCTGGGGGCCAAGAGAGCAGAAATGCTGGCTCCCTGTAGTATGGGACTGGTGGTGTCCCCTGTGCACCCTGATGACCTTCAGAGGAAGCCTAGAAATTGACACGCAAGCCCACCACGCCCCAGCTGTCGGTTTAGCTTACCAGCCTCAACCCTGCCACGCAGCCTGCCGTTCCATGTTCACACTGCGGCGTGAGGTCCAGGGTCCAGGGTCCTTGGACCGCAGAATTCAAGACTTCTCCAGGAAGCCAGGAAGCCTAGCCACACACCCCATCTAGACCAAATGCCCGCCTTCTGTGCCTCCACAATTCTTTTTTTTTTTTTTAATAAGAGAAGTTGTAGGCTTACAGAAAAGCCATGCAGAAAATAGAGCTCCTATCCATTAGTAACTATTTGTATTAGTGCAGTACCTTTGTTTCAGTCCAGAATTCTTATAGATACCCCTGCTGTAACAATTGATCATCAGTGTATGTGACCACCCCGTTCCCCATCTCCAACAGAACTCCTGAGGTAATGACCTGTTCATTCTCCTCTCAGTAGCCCGTTTTTTTGTTTGTTTGTTTGTTTGTTTGTTTTACTTTTTTAGGAGGTATTGGGGATTGAACTGAGGACCTCGTACATGGGAAGCAGGCGCTCAACCACTGAGCTACATCTGCTACCCAGTAGTCCTGTTCTTTTTTTTCGTTGTTTTTTTTTTTTTTTAATTTTAAACTAACTGGAAAACAGATGTGGCTCAAGAGGTTCGGCGTCCGTCTACCATATGGAGAGACGGGGGTTCGATCCCCGGTACCTCCCGGTAAAAATAAATAAATAAATAAATAAATAAATAAATAAATAAATAAATAAATAAACTAACTACATCATCCCTGAAGAATCCAGTTCTTGATATATATCAAGAGGTACCCTGTAATCTTTCTGTCTCTATTAATTTGCCTAGTCTAGAAATTTGATACAAGTGTAAGCATTCGATATAGAGGGGAAAAGGGTAAACTTTGAAAACATGATGCTGAGTGAAAGAAGCCAGACACGAAAAGACAAATATTGAATGCTTCCACCCTCTCGGTCTCTGTGTCTCTCCGAGTCTCCCTGTGTCTCTGCCTCCCCTGCTCCTTCTTTCTCCCAGCATGGCGGGGGGGGGGGGCGCCTCTTGAGCTCCCTGTCATTCCAGCTGCACAACCTGGGGTCTGAGAGGTGCTCAGGTTGCACCTAGCACTCAGCGGTTGCCCCAGCCTGGGCCCTGGCCCCTTGACTCCCAGCTCTCCTCTCCTCTCTTCCTGCCTCACCCCCAAGGCCTCCCCCTACCCAGGGGCCCCTTTCTGCCTCTCTCCCTCCCCTGCTGTCCCCCATAACCTTCTTCCCCTGGGCCCAGGGGGCCCTAGTCCTGCCGCCTCAGGAGTTGTGGGTTTGAAGGTGGCTCCATTTCTGCCTTCCACCCACCCTGCTCCGAGGGGCTGAGTTTGCCACTGTAATTACATGCGGCTGCGGTTCGCCGCCTGCCCAGCCCTCCTGGGCTGTCTTCCTCTCTCTTCCCTCTTCCTGCCTGTAGCCCCTCCAGCTCTGGCCTGATCCTCCTCTTGGCCCCAGGCTTCCCTCTAACTCCCTCTCACTATCACCCTTTTTCCCTGACTCAATTTCTCACCGCCTCCCTCCCCCTCTCTCCATATGGGCGCCCTTCTCCCTCCCTTCTGCCTCTGACCCTATCTTCCTCTTTCTCTCCATCGCTGACTCTCACTCTAGTGGAGTCTCCCGTCTCCCTCCCTGTCCAGTGCTGTCAGTCACTGGGTTTCTTTGGCTGTCTCATGCCAGCCCAGTTTCCCACACTCTGATGTGGTATCTCGCTTTGCTTCTACCTTTCACTGTCCCTTTGATTCTTTCTCTCTCCCTATCTCTCCATCGCTGACCATCTGTCTGTTCTCTCTTACTCTGAGTTTCTGCCTCCTCAAGGCTTCCCTTTATACTGCACATCTCTGGCCCCTCCCCCCACCACTTCGCACACACGCACACACATGCACACACCCTTGCTCACTCACAAGCTTGGGAGCTTTCTATTTTGGAGCCTGGCACTGGTGACAGATAGAAGAGCTGGATGCAAAGACTGAGGCTAGGGGCTCCCTGGGAATTCTGGACTGTGGAAAGTGTGCCAGGACTGGGGGATCAGACACCAGAAGAATGTGCCTCGGTCATCTGCTTTTTCCCTAGCCCAGACCCCATCCCTCCTACCTGGGCTGGAGGTAGTAACAGGATCAGCTCGCCCTGCGGAGGCAGCACCAGAGGAGGGCTCCCTGGAGGAGGCTGCGCACCTCGTGTCCCAAGGCAATGGCCCTGGGGCCCACCCAGCCCTGGGCAGCACTGACTTCGAAGACCCCACAGAAGCTGTGACACGTGAGTCCTAGCAGGCTAGGGGACTGGGGTGGCAACATGCAGGGGTTAACACTAGGAGTACAATCCAAATAGATTGGCAAGAATGAGGTGGGTACCCGTGGGTGCCTGGTCCTGGGCCAGAGCCTTGATGGGGGTAGTGTGGGCAGTGGAAAGGTATAAGACACCCACTGCCCTTTGGGTCGAGGAAGAAGGTTCCATGTACAAAATGATTAGTAGGCAGGGGCATGTGGACAAAAGAGGGGAAGGCTCTAGAGACACCCCTCTCCTCGGGAAGAGGCCTGGGGGCCTAGTGCAGCCTCAGCCCTTCAGGACATATGGGGCAGAAAGAATGAGAGAGGCTCCTAGTTGTTCTATGGAGAAAGGAGCAAAAGGCAGCTCCATTCCCAGGCCTGACACCAGGTCCGCAAACCTCGTCCTGGGAGGGAGGGAATTCTCCACTCCCATCCTCAAGAGCAGGGGGAGGGGCAGCTGGAAACATTTCACAATTACTACTTACTGACACCCCCCCACCCTCAATCTATAGACACTTTTTCACTTCCCAACTTTTTTTTTCCCACAAAGATCTCACACACTCTCTAGACCAGCCCCTGGTGAGGCAGCTGGGATGGCTCTCGCCAAGCTCATTTTACAGATGATGAAACTGAGGCCCAGAGAATCATTCATCCCTGTCACAAGCTGGGAAACACAGGTCTCCTGGCCCAAGGCTCTCTCCTATGCCTGCCCTCAGCCGGGGCATCTGGGGCTAAGCTGGACTCCCTGGAAGTCAGGGTTACTAAATCCTGCTAGCACATTGCCCTTGGCCTCCTCCAGACACACCCACCAGCAGAATTGAGAGAAAGAGGTCAGTGCCATGGCCACGGAGCAGGGGGCTGGATGGGAGTTGGACAGACATTCCTTGTGTCTGTGGGCCCAGAGTGTTTGCTCTGTGACTCAGCCCCCACCCCCGCCCCCACAGCCATGGCCACAGGCAAGCTCTGAGTCTGCCACACCTCCCGAGGCCTTCTACTTGCCACACACTCCTGCCCTCTGGTCACTATGGCTGTGTTTAGGCAGGGGGCACGGAAGCTGGCCAAGGACTCGGCCCAGTCACCCTCCGTGGGGCCGAGAGGTGGGGGGCAGGATGATTCAGGCCTGGCCACTTCACATGGCCTTAGCCCTGTTTACTCAGAGGCAGGCACCAGTCACACCTCCCAGCATGGAGCCTGTCCAGAGCCTGTCTCATCTCCCACCCTCTCCCAGGCTCCCCGACCTTGTCCTCATCTCCTTTCTCCTACTGTCCATCCCCTCCCTCCACTTCCTAGCTGTGGGAACTTCAGCAAGTTTAAACCTCTCTGGACCTCAATTTTTTAACCTGTGAAATGGGATCAATAATAATAGAACTATTATTATGCTTTTAGGAGTCACTACATGCTACATATAAAGCTCCAGCACTGTACCTGGCACATAATAATCACTGAAAAAAAAAAAAAGTAAGCTACTAGTATAAGAGTAATGATTGTTATGGTCATAGCAGGTTACTTACCAGTCCCTTGACTCCCAACCTCTGCCCCCACCCTTGCCCTCGGAGTCCCAGTCTGAGCCTCCAGGGCTGGTCTCACTTCTGCCACTCAGTAGCTGTGTGACCTTGGGCATGCTACTGTACCTCTCTGGGCGTCACTTTCCTCATCTGTAAAAGGAGGATAATGTCCTGTAGATATCCTAAGAGGACTCACTGAGAGAATCATTAGCATGCCAAGTGCTCAGCACAGGCTGGCACACAGTCAGTGCTCAGTCAGTGCTCCATGTTATGGCTTCTACCGCTACTAGAAGGCCCAGCCCTCTCACTCAGGGGAAGCACTTGAGGTCACCTTCCCCTCTCCTCATCCTCCAGGGCCCCCAGATGCCTCCTTACAACCACAATTCAAATGCAGAGGCCAGGTTTGGAGAGAGTTGGGGCTCCGGATCCCAGGGCTTGGGGGACCAAAGTGCCCCACGTTAACAGAGGAGGCCTCAGGGCTGAAGGCCCCACACCTACCCACAGACACACCTTCCCCTGTCTCTTGAGAACAGAACAGTTGGGCATCCCTGAGTGAGGTAGGGGCAGGAACTGGGTGTTAGGGGGATCTCCAGGATCAGCTTACCTGCACTCCACTGACAAAGCTGAAGTGTGGTGCCTCAATCTGGGGTGGAGACCCAGGGTTCCTGGTGGCAGGGGTCTCCCTGCTGGTCTCCCTGTCCCTTTCTTCTCTCCTTCCTCACCCCAACCCCAAAGTCCCCTCATCAAACTCTTTCTACCAACTTCCCCCACAGAAGCAGGACAGGATAGGGGGTGGGGCAGGCAGAGGCTTGAGTGGGAGAGCTGGGAGGAAGAAGCAGGACATAGAGGGGCTGCCATGAGGAGCCCCTGGATTCCAGGGGCAGGGCGTACATCTCCAAACAGATGTTTCCAATAAATCAACCAGCACACGAAGGGCAAAAACAGCCGGGGGCTTGGCAGAGGCCAAGATGAAGGTTAACTGCTTCATTGCTGACCTCCCCCACCCCAGCCAATGTTCCTCCTGCCCAAGTCCCAGGACCCCAAGATCAGAAAACCCCAGTGTTTTCACATGGGGTAAGAAGGTGGGGTCCAGGGCTCAGAGGCCCTTCCCTCTCCTTGTCCTTCTGTCTTTCCCAAGAAACACAACAGGACTCTGTTGTGGAATGAGCACTGGACGGGGAGTCCAGAGCCAGGCCCAGCTTTGTGGCTATTTTGTGGTATGCCCCTAGACAAGTCCCTTCTCTCGGCCTCAGCATCCCCATTTGCACAATACAAGTCTGGCTGAGTGATCTGTGGCTTACTGAAGAGTGGCGAAGGCATAATTAGAGCAGGGCCCTGGGAGACTGTTTGGCCCCACCCTTTCCTCATCGCCTTTTCTCTTCATCTCTCCAGGTCAGCCTCAGGGGAACCCCTTGGGCTGCACCCCACTACTGCCGAATGGCTCTGGCCACCCCTCGGACCTGGGTGGCACCAGGCGGGCGGGAAACGGTGCCCTGGGTGGCCCCAAGGCCCATCGGAAGTTGCAGGCGCACCCATCTCTTGCCAGCCAGGGCAGCAGAAAGAGCAAGGGCAGCACCAAATCTGCCACCTCCCAGATCCCCATCCAGGCACAGGAAGGTGAGTACCTCCCTCCCACCTCTTCCTGGGAGAGGTCTCCAAAGGTGGGTTCCTCACAGCTTCACCTGGCCCTGGTTAGAAATGCAGAACCTCAGCCTCACCCCAATCTGAATCTTTGGGGGTAGGGCCCAGGAACCCGTGTTTAACAAGTCCTCCAGAGAGTCTAATGCATGCTCAAGTGTGAGAACCTTGCAAAGTACTCCTGTTGGGTATGGCATGGCACACCTAGGTTATCAAGACCAGTTCCCCCAGGGTTGCTGTGACAATGCTGTCTGGGCTGAACCAGCTTAAGCCACCTCCTTTCAGAGGACCCAAATACACCTGCTGTTGTTCCTGCAACACAGTTACTCAGCAGGGCTGCTGTGGGCAGCCAGCTTCCCCCACTCTAATAGGCATCAATTCTTCATGGGACAACAGTTGCCTGACCTTCACTCTTGAATCTTTAAGTGATTCCAACCCATGTTGAGGGACCCTGGCCTGGACCTCTGCAAATAGGATATATAGCCATCCCATTTGCATATATACATTCAGAAACTCTCTGACCTCTGATTTGAACCAACCGTCTTATTTATGAAGGGGGTTAATATTCATTTCCTTGGCTGCTCAAGCAAACACCATGCAGTGGGTTGGCTTGAATAATGGGAATTTATTGGCTCACATTTTGAGGCTAGGAAAAGTCCAAAATCAAGGCATCGTCAAGGCAATGCTTTCTCCCAGAAGACTGGCACATTATGGGGCTGGCTGCCACCAATCCTTGGTCCTCAACTCTTCTGTCACGTGGCAATGCACATGGTGGCCTCTCCTGGTTTCTCCTTTCCCTTCTGGGTTCCACTGACTTTCAGCTTCTGGCTGCTCCCTCTATGACTTTCTCTTTCTGTGACTTGCCCTGTAAGGCCTTCAGTTATAGAATTAAGGCCCATCCTGGACCATACCTTAGCTGAAGTAACCTCATCAAAAGATCCTTTTTACAAGGGTTCACACTCACAGAAGTAGATTAAGTTAAGAACATGATTTTCTGGGGTGCATACAATTCCAGACTACCACAGGGGTATGCATTCATTTCAGATTCACTGGGCATCTGCTATGTGCCTGGTGCCATGCTATGTGCTAGGTACAGAGATAAAAGACCCAGTCCATGTCCTCAAGAAGCTCCCACAAGAGAGACACAACTAGGTAATCATCATACAATGTGGCAAGTGCAGTGATCAAGCACACCAGCCTAGAAAGCTGGGAAAGGAAGTCTGGGAAGGCTCTCTGGAAGAGGTGACATCTGAGTCTAATAGAAGAGAAGGGGGATCTAGCCAAGGGGAGCATAAACACAATGATGAGAAATGGCTTCCTGTAGCTAGATTATGAAGTTCAAGGTGAGGTACGGTAGGAGGTGCAATTCCGGGCAGGCTCGGACTCTTGGAGGGCCTTGAAGACCCTGCCACGAACCTGGACTTTATCGGGAGGGCAACAGGGAGCCATGGAAAGGTTTTAAACAAGGTACTGACCTCATCAGATTTACATTTGAAGAGAACTATCCTAATCCAGTTTGGAGATAGATGGCAGAGTTTCTAGTTGTATGAGATTCTAATCCCTCCATGCAGAAATTGGGAGGAGGGTGGGCAATTAGACCCTCCATGGCAGAATGAGACCCCAGAGAATGAATAGCCTTATGCCAGGGGCCCAGGTGGTCAGAAGAACTGGACACTGCTCCATGACCTGGCTCCTGGGAGGCGTGCTGGCTTAGCATCTCCAGTTCAATTCCCAGCTCTACCACTTCCCAACTGGGGAGTTCATGCATTAATACATTTATCTTTTATTTTATTGAGCACCTACTATGTAAAAAGTACTCTTCTAGAGTCTTGTAAAATAGTGAACAAAACAAAGATACCTGCCTTTGCGGAACTTACATTTTAGTAGCAGGAAGCGACAATAAGTGAAGAAAATTATGTAGAATGTTGGAAGGTAAAAGGTACTATGGGGAAAAAGCAAGGGAGGGGGAGCAGGGGGAGTGCTGGATGAGGCAGGCAGGTCCTCATGGAAGGCCTCATTGAGAGGGTGACATTTGGGCAAAGAAGTAAAGGAGGTAAGGAAGTGAGCTGAGCATGTCTGGGGAAGGGCGTCCCAGGCAGAGGGTGCCTCTGTGACTGCGGGCAGCCAGGGGCCCAGTGGGGGGAGCAGAGAGAGGGATGCAGAGAGGGGGCAGGGCCTGGATGGGGGGCGGGCATTGCAAGGACTTTGGCTTTTACTCAAGTGATGTGGGAACCATGGGAGGGTTTTGAGCAGAGAAGGGACAGAATCCGACTGAAGAGTTTAAAAGAGAACACATCCAGTGGGCAGGGAGGGTTCAAGGAGGGAGTGAGGGAACCAGTGAGGAGGCTGCTGTAGTGGCCTGGGCCACCAGATTGGGAGGCTTTTGCATCTATTTTGAAGTGTTGAAGTGACTTAACTTCTCTGGCCTCAGTTTCTTCATCTGTAGAATGGGGCTAAATAGTAGCCCCCACCTCTCAGAGTTGGAAGTCTGATGACTGTAATTCATGCATGGCGTAGAACAGTGCCTGGAACATTCCATCAACTCTGTGTCTTTGCTAAATAAATAAACTAAGGGTGGTTAAATTCCAGACTCCCTGGGCTCAAACTCCCACAGTCCCCCACCCCGACCCGTGCCTCAGTGTTGTCAGCTGTAAAGCAGGGCTCCTGGTGGTCCCCACTGCTTGGGGCTGCAGGGAGGGCTGCCGGAGCCTAATTGGTACAGAGCTGCCTCCCACGGAGCCTGCACCAGTGCGCCGGCAGTAAGAGCTCCCCCCACCCCACCCCCGTCCCTGGCCGTTCTGCGAGTGCACACGCGCACACACATGCACACATTCTCTCCGCCTGCAGACTGCTGCGTCCACTGCATCCTGTCCTGCCTGTTCTGCGAGTTCCTGACACTGTGCAACATTGTCCTGGACTGCGCCACCTGCGGCTCCTGCAGCTCTGAGGACTCGTGCTTGTGCTGCTGCTGCTGCAGCTCGGGGGAGTGCGCCGACTGCGACCTGCCCTGCGACCTGGACTGCGGTATCCTGGACGCCTGCTGCGAGTCCGCAGACTGCCTGGAGATCTGCATGGAGTGCTGCGGGCTCTGCTTCTCCTCCTGACCAGCCTCCCGCGTCCGCGCCTGCAGGGGCCGTCCACGTGGTGCCGGCCCTGGGGCTGTGGCACAAAGCTCGATCAGACCCCTCCCCCTGGTTCTTTCCCACCCACCCAGTGCCCCAGCCCCGGTGGGAAGCGGGGCGCCCAGAAGAGCCATCTCTGTCTTGGGAGCCGGGCCCATGGCAGAGAAGCCAGGTCTCTTACCCGGGTCCCAAGGCCAGACCTGGGGGGATCGGACAAGCGAAGGGGAAGGGCTGGGGTGGCTGAGGCTGCTCCTGGACCAGGCCCCAGGGCTGCAGAACACTGTGAAAGTTAAGGGAGGACAGGAACTTGGGAAGCCAGGGCCAGGGCAGGGGCTGTGCGCTTCTCTACCTCTCACTGCGCCTGGTGCTCACCTTCACCTGGCTGCCCGGGGCTCAGAGGGCTGCAAAATGTGAAAAGAAACCCCTCCAAGCCCCGCCCCATGCCATGCCCCGCCCCTGTCTCCTCCCTGGGCTCTTGTGGGGGCTTGACCCACTCACTGACCTGAGAGCGCCCGGACTAGGCATGGGCCTGTTAGAGGGCCAAAGGGGGAACAGTATGGAAAAGACTGGAAGGGAAGAGGGAGGGAATGGGGGGAGGGTCTGTTCTATTTGTTGCTGTAAATAAAGATATTTGTCCATCTCTGATTTCTTCCATCCTCCTGTGTAATTTCCATAGACCAGGACTCTCAAAAAGTCTCCTAAATCCCTAAAAGGCTTCCCTGTCCTCTGGGGCCCCCTTCCTCTTCTGCTTTTCTTGCCCTCAGAAACCTGCCCTTCTCTTCACATTCTCCTCCCTCCTTCATGTTCTCCCCTAAGGGAAGAAAGTGAGAAGGGGTACCCACTCCCCACCATCATCTCCCTTTTCCCACCAAAGGGAAGGCGAAGGCCAGAAAGGGAAGCGTTAACCCTTGGCATGGACTTAATTAGTGACAGATGTGTTCGGTTTTGATTAATTAATCCCCTGCTGACTCCAGCTTCTTGAAGCCCTACCCCAGGAAGTTGCTCCAAGGTGACGGGTGACACACATGTCAGTGGTCGAGGGGTGCCCTGGGTGGGGAGAGGGACCCCAGGCCTGGCACAGCCGGGACCTACCCCTAAGCATCACTGGGAGGCGCGCTATGGCCTAAATGAGGCTCACACAGCCCAGTCACAGTCCCCTAATTGCCCAGGAACCTGACAAGAAAACCATGTCAGGAGTGGCAGGAACGTCAGACCATCTGTCCAGTGTCCTTGGTATGCAGAGGGAGGGGTGTGGCCAGCGGTGGCAGGTCTGGATATTGCAGTTTCCTGAGGGAGAGTGGACTCTGGGGAGGGCTGGCTAGACTGAGTCCCCCTATCCTGGACCGTGAGGAAAGCAAGAGATGTCCAGGTTGAGTGACCTCAGGTCCAGGGTCAGTGAGAGGATGTCATATGGTCAGGGTGACTTGGATTGTCCTAAGAAGACACAGCTGAAGAAGGCTTTTAAAAACAGGGACATGACAGGAAATTGGTGGGCACCGCTTCTAGGAACAAAGGCTGCAGTGGTCTGGAGGGATTCTGGAAGAAAGGAGGGGTCTTAAAAAAAGGCCAAATGAAATCCAAGCTCTCTTAAGGAATGCTGTTCAAGTGAGCAGCACCCTGGGCAGGTGAGCGGGGGTTAGCAGTAGGGAGAGGTAACAGGCAGCGAGGAGAACTCCTCCCCATCTCTCCCCTCTCCTAACACACACATACCTTCCCACCCACCCAGGTTCTCTTTGCAGACTTGGAGGTTTTCTAACCTATGGGATCTCACAGGAAACCCAGGAGTGACCTGCCCAGGGTCACACAGTAAAGGTCAAATACAGGAGAGAAGCCCCATCTCCTAGATCCCAAATCACGTTTATCTGTTTGTGTTTATTTATTTATATATTTTTGTTTAGTTATTGCATGCCCAAGGCATGAAAGGGTCAAAGGTCCACACAGTGGAAACTCAGGCCCCTCAGCATCCCAGCCATTCAGGTTCCCTTCCTGAGGCAACCATTTCTTAGAATTTCTGCCATAGAGATAATCCACGTACGTGCAAGCATTTACACACGTACTGTTTCTCTCTTTTCTTTTTCCTTAAAAATGACAGGGCCCTCTACACACTGTCCTGTACCCTGTTTTTGTCCCAGGGATCTTCTGTATCAGCACACTGACCCATGAGCCTCAACCCAGTCACCCAGCCTCTGCTGATGGGCTCTTAGTCCGTTGCCAATTTCTAAGCTACAAACAAGTTCGTGAGAACACATCCTTCTGCATGAATGAACATCTGTAGAATATTCCTGAACGTGAGAGTGCTACACCTAAGGGTGCCGGGGTTTCTAGCTTTGGCAGGACGGCCCATTTGCCCTCCGTGAGCGTGTGCCAGCCCCACTCACACGGCTGCGGGGAAGTGCCCACTTCTCTTGCCGCTGTAGCTCTTTCTATCTTGAGGACGAGGGACAAGGGGGAGCTCCCATTAGGTCCGGGTCGAACCCACCCTGCGGGGTCCTCAGGCCTTCCTCCAGGCTCCTGACCAACTCAAGGTCTGGTCTAGATGCGCACGAAGGCCCCCCTCCCTCCTCCTGGCTCTGTGGGGGCCGCGGCAGGAAGAGGCGCCTCTGCAGTCCAAATAGTGATTTCCTGCTGCAGGCCCCAGCTGCTTGCTTCAGGACAGTGGCTGAAACCCAGGAGGCTGAGTGGGGTTTGGGTGGGACAGGGGAGGGATTTAGCTAGCATCCCCATACACACACACACACACACACACTAACACACACTTCACACACTCCTATGCATTCCTCCATGCACACATGCTCACACATTCCCAACCACATCCACACTTCACACATCACACTCACAGACTCCCCATACGGTCCCATACCCAGATTCAGTCCACTGTCACACACACACCCCTCCCTCACATATTTCACACTCCAGAGGCTGCAGCCTGAGGTGATGCCCCCATCCCCCACCTCATGCCTGCCCTGGGAACCATCCTCGTTTTTCTCCAGGCAGCCCTCATCCCCACCGGGAAACAGATGATGTTTCTCTTGGGGTCACCCTGCCTGCCTCCCAGATACACTCCCAGAGCAAGCCTTAGCTCTGGTCCCTTTTCTCCTCCTTGGCTGTTCTCTGTTGACTTCTGATCTCTGCTTTCCAACGAGGTGTCAGTTCCAGTTCTGGCCTCTAGGCCCCAGGGAAGAGGCTCTGCCACTTTCTGGGCCTCAGTTCCCTTATCTATACAATGGAGAGGCAATGTGACTCTGGAAATCTAATAGTTGCCACAGTATCCAGGGAAATGGCTTGCCTCTCTGCTTTTCTTTCTCATCTGGAGCAGCAGGCAGGCCTACTTTTACCCAGGAGCCTTATTGAGGGGCCACACTCATCTATAAGTTGTCTAACCCAAGATGGCATTCCTGTGGAGGACAGCGTGGTGAGGCATCTGGACCCAGGTGAAAGCACCTGGATGGACCCTCCTAGGGCCCCAGATAAATTCATATCAGAGAGGGAGTCACCACCACTGCCCCAGTCTGAGGGGAAAGGGAGGAGAGAGAACTGTTCTCAGATTGGAGTGGACTCAGTTTATCACAAGTGTTTATTAAGCACCTACTATATGCTAGGCTCTTGAGAGTATTGTGGTGAACAAGACAGAGCGGTCCTGATTGGGGAACCCTGCCTCCAATTCCCTATTAGGGCTCACATGATATATCCCTTCAAGGAAACATGAGAAGTTTGGACTGGGATCTGTGGTGTGGGATTGCCCCTCTGTCAGAGCCCAGGATGGCTGTGCCTCAGATTCTGACCCTGGAGTCAGACTGCTCTGACTTTGAAGTCAAGCTCTGTTCCTTTCCAACCAGGGAAGCTTGCACACATTTCCATACCTCCCCGAGCCTCAGTTTCCTCCTCTGGAAAATGGGGATAACAACCCCTATGCTGCAGTACTGCTGTGAGGACAGCATAAGACACGGCTTAGATTCTACCTCGCCTGATGCCTGATAGTCTCTGGGAACCTCTGTTTCTCACCTGTATAGCAGGACAATGTTATTTATCATGTGTGGTTGCTGCAAGAATTAAAGTTAATATATGTGCAGCACCTAACACCTGCTAGCTGCTCATTAAATGACAGCTATTATATCTGTTGTTGTTATGGTTGATGAATACCATACATATTAGCTAATCACTTGCATTTTACAGTGCACTAGCACCTACAAATAATTATGACTTGCACTTATTGTGTTCTTACTGTATGCCAAGCACCATGCTAATCCCTCAAAATGTCTCATCTCATTTAATTCACAAAACCCTTGTGAGGTGAGCATTGTGATTTATCCCCATTTTATAGATGAAGAAGCTGAGGCACAAAGAAAAAAGTGACTTGACAAGGGTCACATAATTAGAGAGGAGTTTGAACCTGGTTGTTTCCTCAGCCTGAATGTTGAGCATTCCGCTATGCACATTGCCTTATTTGCACTTGCCTTATTTTAATCTCACAACCATCCTGGTTTTATGTTCACCATTCCACATAAGGAGAAACTGGGGTCCAAGTGGCTCCTCCAGGCCACATGGTTAATAAGTGAAGAAATCTAGAGCCTCCACAGGACTCACTGCTTCCAAGCTGCCTTTGGTGTAGAACCCACTCATGTGGCAACAGTGATTCAGTAAAGACTGTCCAGGCTCAAATAATCACAATAGCATTTATTGAGCACTTTCTGTGTTCCAGGCACTCTCATTTAACCTTCATGCTAGCTCTATGAGGAGGTATTATTCTTGGCTCTGTTTAACAGATGAGGAAACTGAGTCACAGATAGGTTAAGTGATTTGCTCATGATCACTCGAGCTGCGATTTGAACCAGAGCCCACAGTTTTAACCATTTTGCTCTAGTGAAGGGGTCGGCACACTATGGCCCACCAACCAAATCTGGCCCTCTGCCTGTTTCTGTATGGCCTGTGAACTATGAATGGCTTTTACATTTGACTGAAAAAATGACTGAAAAAATCAAAAGAATAATATTGCATGCAAATTATATGAAATTCAAATATCATTGTCCATAAAGTTTTATTGGCACACAGCTACACCCAGTATTTACTTATTGTCCATGGCTTCTTTCACACTACAAGGGCAGACAAGCAGTTGCAACACAGACTGTGTGGTCCACAAAGTCTAAGATATTTACCACCCGACCCGTACATAAAAGTTTTCCCGATCCCTTCTCATCCTTCTCCTCCTGTCTTCACCAGGATTTGATCCAGAAACTCCGATGTTGGAGAGAAGCATCCTACCATCTGTCTCACCTTAGTTCCTGGTTTTTTGGTGTATCTCATCTTGGCTCTCCCTTGTGACACTCTCCTGTTACATCATCATCTTGCTCCGTGGCTCGGCATACTTGCACATGGGGCCTGGCGGCTCACTCGTGTGTGGGGCCTTGGGGTCTAACAGTGCACCCGTGCACGGGGCCTAGTGGTCCACGCACCATATATATATATATTTTTATTTATTCATTTTTTTTTTACTGGGAGTCCTGGGCATAGAACCCAGGTCCCTCCATATGGGAGACGGACACCCAACCATTTGAACCACATCCTCCCTGCTGCTATATCTCTTAAGGTTGACCAAAGATACCTAGAGTTAGTCATTTCCCATACAGGATGGTCATATAATAGATCAGGGAACCAGCATTCTAAAAACCAGACCTAGGGAGAAAAACTAGGTCTGGGGACACATGTATAGTTATGTTTAGCCTACCCTGATAATTGCAAAATCAGGACAGCGAGAATATTTGCATTCTTGAACTTTTTATAAATTACTTCCAGATTTGAGAGACCTATAGGCAAAGCCTGGCCTCTCAATGGGTCGTTGAGTTCCAAAGGAACACTGAAGACAAGTTTAGGTGTCCCCTGCCAGGGCCACCCATGACCACTCAGTGATCTTACGACCCAAGATGGGATGGTGCCACAGCCCTCCTACAGTATCTCATCTCACCCTTCACCTCTTCCCAGCCCTTCCCTGCCCCTGACTTGTCTTTACTACTTTTCCCCAACCCTGTAGCAGCCAGCATTTATATCCCATAATTCCTGCTGGCTCTGGGTCTGCTTCTTTCTGGGTAATGGCCTCATTCTCTCCTACTGCAGACAGGGAAGTGTGTTCACACACTGAGCCTGCCTCAGGTCTGCCACCTCAGGGGGTCCACATAGCCAAGGCCAGGGAAGGACTCTGATTGGCCCAGCATGTACTACAGGCTCATCCCTGAGCCAATCACTGCACCAAGGGATGAAGGGCTGTGATTGAGCAGGCCTCAGTCAGGTACCACTTCTGTGGCCCGGATGCGTGAGTTCCCTGGTGGCCCCACCAGAACCATGCAGAATGGGGAGAGGAAGCTCCCTGAAGAAGTGGGGGCTGCTCTAACAAAAAGAAGGAGCAGGAAGCGGATGTGGCTCAAGCAGTTGGGGGCCCGCCTACCACATGGGAGATCCCAGGTTCAGTTCTCAGCGCCTCTTAAAGAAGACGAGCAAGAACAGAAAGGTGACACGGCAAGATGACACAACGAGGAAACACAATGAGAGACACAACAAGCAAGGTGTATATGTGGCTCAAGTGATTGAGTGCCTCCCTCCCACATGGGAGGTCCCGGGTCTGGTTCCCGGTGCCTCCTAAAAAGAAGACAAGCAGACACAGAGAGCACACAACGAACAGAGAGCAGACAGCGAGCACAAACAATGGGGGGTGGGGCAGATAAGTAAGTAAATAAATTAAATCTTAAAAAAAAAAGAGCAAGGCTAGAGGACTAAAACAATGGAGTCACTAAGGAGTCTTGAGATACCACCACGGGTGGGTCCAGAGGAGGTGCCTGGGTTGGGGAGGCCTGGCGGGACAACCTCGAGAGGGTATTTGGTCTGGAGAAGAGGAGTCGAGGATATGTGAAGGGTCAGCTTGGGGAGGAGAGTGAGGCTTGTTCTCAAGGCTCCAGCAGGCTGAGGTAAGACCAGGCAGTAGACAGTACAGACAGTGAACAAGACAATAGAACTCCCTCCAAGTGGAATGGACTGCAACAGCGTTTGAGGGATGAGGGTCTCCTCCTTTTTCCTAGGATTGTTCTGGGCGTAGATGGTGTTCCTGCCTTGGAATTGACTGGGTGGCAGGAAGGACAGACAGGGAAGGGTTGTTACAGGTGAGCTCCACAATTCCTTCTAACTCAGATCTCCCATGCCTCAACCATGAGGACAGTGGCCATCTATCTGATAAGAGAGAAACACAGAGAAACTGAAGGTAGACGGGGAGATGGAGTGAGATGAAGAAAAGGTGGCAAAAGACAGTGAGGCAGACCAGATGGTACAGGCAAAGCACCTGGAGGACAGAAAGCAGGAAGGCTGGGGGCTCCTCCCAAGGCCACCCACTGAGGAATGTGGGGAGCAGTGGTGCCCCTAAGTCCAGATCCCTCCCGTGCTCAGAGCTCTGCAGAGTTCGGGAAGCTCAGCATTAATTAGGGATCCAGCCAATGGCTCTGAAGATTGGCCAGTTCCAGGGATGCTGATGAATAGAAACCTTGGTGAGATTTATTCCTAATTATCACATTTGTCTCCCCCCATTACTCTTTATGGCTGGGATTTATGAGGCCATTAGCCCTCCCCTGCGTCCCCCCACCAGGCCAGGACAAGTGAGAGCCTTGAGATGCTTCATAATAACAACAATAACACGGTCCATTCCGGGCCAGCTTAATAGGGGATTTGCCTTCTTGCTTTCCCCTCCCCCATCCCTGGGACCCCCCCCCCAACACTTGCTGCCCACATGTCTCTCTCCCTTCCTGGGCTCCTAGCCCTTAGATACCTGTGGACTTCAAGTCCGTGGCTCCCCTCTGTCCCCCAGCCCACCTCCATGCCCTTCTCTTAGGCCTTCTCTGGTGCCACCGACTGGGGGCATCAAGGTGGTAGTGGGGGGACGTCAATTACAAAGATAACAGTTCTGGGACAAGACCGGTATAATAATCGATGCATTTGCCTGCAAGCAGCAGAGACCCCAAGTAAATGTGGCTTAATTCATAAGGACATTTATTGTTTCTGTAACATGAAGTGTGGCAAGCAGTAGGTGACCCCAAAGCTGATCAGGGGACTCAAAGACCCAATCAAGGAGACTGGCTTCCACCCTCCTGCTCTGTCATCCTCAGCATGTGGTCCATGCCTCCCCTCCTGATCACAAAGTGGCTACTGTAGCCCCAAGCATTGCGCCCTCACACAACAGCACCCCACGCAGAATAAAAGGCAGGTGGAACAGGGAGGTCTTCTCCTCCCACATCTTTTACTGGGGGGTGGGGCAGGTGGGAGATATTTCCAGAAACCCCTAGCAGGCAGTAGGGGAGGGGGCAGTGAGGCCTGGAGGGAAAGCGGTCAATAAATTATGGCCTTGTTATCAAACTGGTCACCACTGTGAGCAACTGGAACGCAATCCTATGGGGAGCCGGGAGCCAGGGTGGGACATGTCCCTCCAAGGGACATCCACTCCCACGGTCACTGTTGAGGCTGTTCTTAGGGAGTGTTAATTCTCGGGCACTTCTGGCCTGACTGGGCTGTCAGAGAAAGCCCTCAGGCAGAGAGACAGAGGTGCTGGCAGGCAGAGTGCCCTTCCCTGGCAAGGCCCGAGGGCTAGGCGGGCATCAGCAGTGTCTGCCCATCACCTGCAGAGGATCGCAGGGTCTGCAATGCCTGGCAGCTCCACCAACCCTGATCTAACTGTTGGCGGGAAGAAAGGGGGCTGCTAATGGGGAGAGGCCACCCACAGGATCGGCCACAAGGCTTTTCCCACTTTCTCTCCAGGGGACCTTTGGACTCTGCCACTATAAGTCAGCCACAGGGGCTTACTTGTGTGAGGAGAACATGGAAACAGATCCCATATAGAGAAGGTGAGTCTCTGCCCCAGTCCTGCTAATTTCCTAAACATAGAGCCATTGACTTGGGCCCCTTTACCTGCTTAGCTCAGGAGGAAAGCAAGAGATGGGTCCCTTCCAGGCTCTGCTGGTGGTCACTTCCCTACAGGCTGCAATTCCTTCCTCTAACTCCACCCCTGGGGTGTCAGTGTCCCACCTTCCTGCTGCCACACACCCTCAGAGGTGCCAGCTTCCACCCTTTGGCTCTAGGTAGGGACTGCTCCCCGACAAGGAGGGCTTTAAGCCCTCATATCCCACCACTGAGAGTGTAAATTAGTGCATCTACTTTGACAAACTCTTTGGCAGGATCTACTAAAGTGGACAGACACATACAAAACAGATAGACGTGCATATGGGAAGCAAAGACCTCGGCTAGGACGTGCATAGCAACACTTCGCAATAGCCCCTAATGGAAAACCCATTAACAGTATATGGATAAACCAACTGTGGCACTTTCCCATGGTGAAATACTATGCAGCAGTGAGAAGAACAATCTATAACTGCCCACAACAATGTGGATGAATCTTGCAGACCTGGAGTTGAGTGAAAGAAGCCAAACACAAAAGAGAGCAGACTGTATGATTTTTTTACAGAAAGTTCAAGGACAGGCAAAGCCAACCCATGGTGTTAGAAGTTAGGGCCACATTACCCAATGTTCTCCCAAGAGGTAAGGCTGGGAGGGGGGCGTGAGGATCTTCTGAGGAGGGCTGGTAAACGTCCGCTCTTAATCTGAGTGCTGGGTAGATGAATGCATTTGGTGTGTAAATATTAGTCGAGATATACATTTACAATGTGTGCAATTTTATGGGTAAATGTTATACTTCAAGACGTTAAAAAAAAAAAAAAAAAAAAAAAACCTCCCTGACTCACACATAAATAAGAGTGGGAAGGAAGCAAGGAAATGATCCAGTTGGTCCCTTGGTTTCACAGAGGAAGAAACTGAGGCCCAGAACGGGCAGTGACTTAGCCATAGGTCTGGTAAGTGCTCTAGCCAGAGAACACGGGCCTCTCAATGCCTGGCTCACCTTGTTTTCATTTACATCACACCTGTGTGACAGCTTGTGCTCTGAGGAGGGCATGGGGTTTTGATGTCTTTGGAGGGAAAACCTCATCTCTGAATTCGTTCCTTCTTTAGATTACAAGGAGTCTTTTTAGGGAGATGAGTAGGTATACCTACATGCAACCCAAAACCAGCGTTTCTGGGAAGTGAGATTAACAAGGTGGAAGGGGGCAGTGCAGAAGAGAAGGGACTTACCAGAAGGAAGAAGAGGGACCTAATAATTTATGGAATAAATACTGTATTTGCTATTTATTGCTGCATAACAAATGAACCCAAAATTTAACAGCTTAAAACAATGATGAACATGTGTTGTTTTACACAGATTCTGTGGGTCAGGAATTTGGGCACAGCTGGGTGATTCTGGTTCAGGGTCTCCCATGAGGATGCAGGCAAGCTCCCATGGGTGGCAAGTTGGTGCTGCCCATTAGCAGGAAGCCTCCCTTCCTGGACAAGGACACCCCTCATCAGAGGGCTGTCTGAGTGTCCTCACAACCTGGCAACTGACCTTCCCCAGAACAAGTGACCCAAGAGAACAAGGCAGAAGTTACGTCTTTTGTGACCTGGCCTCAGAGTTGTACATCATCACCGTTTCTGCATTACTCAGGTCAGCCCTATTCAGGGTGGCAGGGAACTACACAGGGGCAGGAATACCCAAACACAGGAGGTGAGAATCATTGGGAACCATCTTGAAGGCCAGCTACCATATTTACTATGAACCAGACTCCATAATCTGTTTTATCTTCACTCACTCGTTGTTAGAAATTCATCAACGTCTACAAAACCTCGGCCCACTCAATTCTCAGCACCTTCATGATGGGAGACAGTATTCCTATTTTACAAATGAGGAAATGGACTTGGATAACTTAACTAGTTTTTCAAGATGATCCCTCCAGTGAGGCATGGAGCCAAGCCTGGAACCCAGGTCTTCAGGTTTGAATGCCTGAGTGTGTTTGGTCTCATCATGCCCCTTCCTGGAAAGATGTGTCCTTCACCAGGTGTTAGGGGTCTTGGCTTCTGATTCAGGCTCTCTGCTAACCTGCTGTGACACTCTATGCAGTCACTTCCCGTAGCAGACAGTGTTGACTACCAGCCTGTATACTTTAGGATTGTATCTGCTGCAAGTTAATTTCTCCCTCAAGTAAATAAGTCTAGAGATAGCTGTACAGAGCTGGGATAGCAGCTCTGCTCCTTGGCGTTCTCAGAGCTCCAGGTGCCTTCCAGCTCCCTGCAGTGCACGTGCCTTGTTCCCATGGTCTCGTATGATGGCATTCACATTCCAGGCAGCAGGTAGCGGAAAGAACAGAAAAGGGAGCACAGGGCTCACATCAGATGTTCATGAAAGAAGATTCCCAGAAACCACTGTGTGAAGCCTCTGCTAACTTCCCATTGGCCAGAAGCTAATTTCAAGAATTACATGGTCTCAAATCACTTGCAAAGGAGCCTGGAGAATGTAAATGTTATTCTGATAGCCACGTACCCAGTTTAAAATTCAATTGTTATGGAAGAAATGGAAATTGGATGTTGGGAGGCAGCTAGCTGTCTCAACTATCATATTCCACAGTTCTTCATTCCTATCCTCTTTTTAACAGACCTTTGATTGAGAGTTCACTCTCCTTCCCGTAGCCATGAGCTTCAAGGAGGGCAGTCCCTAGCTCCAGGGGGTGAATCACGATTGGTCTAAGCCAATCATGATGGCTTAGATCTTGGCCACTGATTGGTTTAAGAATGGCACGTGACACCATCCTGGCCAGTGAGAGGGCCTCTAGGCTATAAGACCAGAACATTCCTGTTTCCGCCCTTGGTCATTGTCTGCCTGTAACCTAGACTGAAACAGCCTCCTTGAAACTGTGAGGGGAGCCAGACTAGGAGGCCAAGACAACCCTCCAAGGATTCGAGGAGAAAGAAGAAAAATATCTGCTCCTTACAGCATCTTTGAACTGCTGGATTAACCAACCCTGGAACCACTACCCCTGAACTTCCTGTTCTGTAATAATTATCATTTAAGCCACTTTAATTGGGTTTTCTGTTATTTGTAGCTTAAAAACATCCTGGCTGATCTACCTCTCTTCCCTTGGCATTGGTTTCTGTACCAGAGGAATGAAGGGGATGCCCCAAAGTCTCACTTACCTGGTGAGGAATCCAGAAAGCTGGATGCTGGTGACAGAAATCCTATGCAAACAAACTTAAGCAAAAAAGGAATTTATTGGCTCTCATAGCTGGAAGTAACACTGTGGCATTTGAAAAATTAGAGAGCCTCAGGAACCAGGCTGGGAACTGGGGACCCCAGGCCACCAGGGTTCTCTCTCTCACCTCCTCTCTCATCTCTGGGCCTCCCTGTGTGTTGGCCTCGATGTTTCCTATTGCAGACGGATCTTCTCTACATTGGTGGATAGTCAGAGAGCAACCACAGTGGGAAAATGTTGCATGGTTTATCTGGATGGCTCTCCTGGATCACACACCATCTCCTGGAAGAAACACTGTTCAGAAGCATTGGACATGTTGATTGGTCAGGCCTGGGGCATCTATTTATGCCTGTGGGAGAGGGGGCTGTGGTCACTGAGAGCCTCATCAGAACCACCTGGAGAGGAAGAGAGGTGGTTCCCTGAGGTGCAGGGGTTACTGTTTCAGAAGAAGCAGGGAAAGGTTGCTAGGAGGAAAAATGAAAACAGATGCTTAAGACGTACCCCATCGTTCCCACCCACCACCCCAAGAAAAAAGTCCCCAAGTGATCCTGCTCAAAGTTGCCATGCTTCTTGCCATGTACTTTGAGTGAAGCCAACTCCACTACCTTGGGAAGGGCTCTCCATTGGGAAAATCTAAGGGGCACCATTCGCAGTGATTCTGAGTGGATGGTGCCCCTTGAAGCTGGGCAATGTGGCAACCCTGAACTTGGTCATGCTTGATTGGACCAAGGATGGATGGTGCCCGAGCCACAAAGGAAGTCAGTCACCTCTCAGGGGTTCTAGGCCTAAAACTCTAGCCAAAGGGGACACTCTGTTTTGGATGATGACTCTACCAGTCAGGGCCAGTTAGGAAAATGCAGGGTATCTCAAATTAGCGCCAGGGGGTAAGGGAAGCAGAGGAGTAACACAGGGAATGAGTTACATGGGTAATAGAAGAAGCCAAGTGGGATGGTGAGGCACCCCAGAGATTAGCAACCCCAGGAAGAGCTGGAGAGGAAACAAGAGGAGCTGGTGTTACCAGAGCCCAGAAGCCAGGTCCATCTGGAAGGAGCTAATACCACAGCAGGGGCTATTTAGCAGAAGTTGGGACCATGGAGCAGGGCCGTCTGGGGGGAGCTAGAGCCAAGAGGAGCCACGGTTGCTTCTGGAATGGCCATCCAAGGCAAAGAGAGGGAGAGAGCTACCCTAGCGTCTCCCTTCCTTCTGTCCTACAGTCTCCTTCCACTGGCCCCCATTGTCTGAATTCAGGTGGAACCAGCCTACACAGGAGCATCGCCCCTGTGATGGAGCAGGGGAAGGGCAAGGAATGTATCTAAGGACAAATAGGCAAGTGACAGACACAGTGGCCAAGTGACCCCATCAGATCCTCTCCCTTGAGAAGGGTGAAGGCCACCAGAGGTCATTTTCATACAGATTGCTGACATCCCAGTTCTGGAAACTCAAAACTCCTGTGTGACTATGTGTCTGCATGTTCTTGGGTGTCCCATGGTGAACCCCCATCTTCTAAAAGGTCCTCACCAACACACCTTCTCAGCCTGGCAGCCTTCAAATCTAGGAGTCTGAGCTCCTGCCTGAGGCAAAGCAGCCAGCCGCCTGGAAGAGAAGGCAGAAAGCACGATGTGGGGAGGGGGAGGGCAAGCCAGTGGGGAGCAGGCAGCAGGGACAGGAGGGACGGAGGCCCTTCCATGGCCTCCTAACCCCACTGCTGCCGCCACCACCACTACCATCACCACACTCCAGGAAGCACTTTGAACTGAATGAAAATAAAAACACAATAGACCAAATTTGTAATATGCAGCTAAGACAGTACTTCAAGGAAAATTTATACCACCAAACTCCTTTATTAGAAAAGGAAAAGGGTTTTGAATCAATGATCAAAACTAAAGAAACTAGAAAAAGAAAAGCAAATGAAACCCAAGTAAGCAGAAGAAAGGAAGTGATAAAGATCAAAGCAGAAATCAATGAGGGGAACGGATGTGGCCCAAGCAATTGAGTGCCTGCTTCCCACATGGGAGGTCCCAGTTCGGTCCCCAGTGCCTCCTAAAAACAACCAAACAAACAACAAGCAAAACAAACAAAAAAATCAACTCAGGGGAGCTGATGTGGCTTAGTGGTTGAGCGCTGGCTTCCCACATACGAGGTCCTGGGTCAAATCCCCAGACCCCGTATCTCAAGGAAAAAAAAAAAAATGTAAATGAATGAAACCAAAAACCAATTCTCCGAGAAATATCAACAAACTTGACAAACCTCTAGTAAGCCCAAAATTACCAGTGTCAAGAGTGAGAGAGGGAACAAAACTAAAAACTAAAGATTCTACAAATATTAAAAGGACAATCAGGGAATAGTAAGAAAAACTTTATTCAGATAAAGTCAACAACTTAAACAGACAAATTCTTGGGAGACAGACACTATCATAACTCACTTAAGAAGAGAGGACTTGAATAGCTAGCTCTATATCTACCAAAGAAATTGATTTTGTAGTAAAAAACCTTCCCATAAAGGACACTCCAAGCCCGGATGGCTTCACTGATGAATTCTACCAAACTTTTCAGGAGGAAAAAAATGTCAATTCTACACAAACCCTTCCAGAATATTGAAGAGGAAGGAATACTTTCCAGCTCATTCTATGAGGTCAGCATTACTCTGACCCCAAAACCAAAGACCTTGAAACAACAAAAATTACAGACAAATATCCCTCATTGAGCATAGATGTGAAAATTCTTAACAAAATTTTAGTTAAACAATTCCAATCACATGTAAAAATGATAATACGTCATGACAAAGTGGGGTTTATCCCGGGAATGTAAGGGTGGCTGATACAAGCAAAAACCAATCAATGGCACCCACCATATTCACAGACTAAAAAAAGGAAAACCATATATATGATCATCCTCAATAGATGCAGAAAAATCATTTGACAAAATACAACATGCAACATCTATTCCTAAAAAAAAAAGCTCTCAGCAATGTAGGAACAAAAGAGAAATTCCTCAGACTCTTAAAGGGCTTCTGTGAAAAAACTACAGCTAACATCATAATTAATGGCAAAAGACTGCATGCTTTCCCCCTAAAATCAGGAACAAGGCAAAGACATTTGTTCTTACCACGTCTGTGCAACGTGGTAGCTGAGGTTCTAGCCAGTGCAGTAAGAAGAAGGGAGGGAGGGCGGGCACATGAACTGAAAGGAAGACGACATGATAGACCAAGTAGAAAATCCCAAAGAATCTACAAAAAAGCTACTAGAACCAATAAGAAGAGTTTAACAAGGTTGTGGGATACAGGATCACCATACAAAAACCAGTTGTATCTATAAACTAGTAACAAATGATCAAAAATTAGAATAAAACACATTTACAATAGTGTCAAAAACTATGAAATCGTGATAAATCTGACAAAAGATGCCCAAGATTGGTACACTGGGAAAAATAAAAACAATTCTGAGAGAAATTATGGAAGATCTAAATAAATGAAAAGATACTGGGCTCATGGATCAGAAAATTCAGTATTGTTATAATGTCATTTCTCCCAGAGGTGATTCAATGTAGTCCCAATAAAAATCTTTGCAGGATTTTATGTAGAAAGTGACAAGCTGATTCAAAAATTCATATGGAGAGACAAAGGACCTAGAATAGTCAAAACAACTTCTGAAAAGAAGAACTAATTTGGAGAATTTACACTATCTGACTTATAAAGCTACGGGAAAAGACAGATAAATAAGATCAATGGAAATAAATGATAGACAAATAGACCAATGGAATAAAATAGAAAGTCCAGAATTAGACCCATACATACATGGTCAATTTATTTTCAACAAAGGTGTGAGACAATTCAACAGAACAAGAGTAGTCTTTTAAACAAATTGTGCTGGAACAATTGGATATCCAGATGCAAACAAGTGAACTCCAACCCATATCTTGCACCACATGCAAAAATTAACACAAAATGGATCATAGACCTAAAAGTAAAAACTAAAATTATAAAAATTCTAGAATATATTTGTGACTTTGGGTTAGGTGCATATTTTTTAGATAGGACACAAAAAGCATGAACCATGAAAGAAAAAATAGATAAATTGACTTTCATTAAAATCAAGAGCTTTTGCTCTTCAAAAGACACTGTTAAGAGGATGAAAAGACAAGCCACAGACTGGTATAAAACATTTTAAAAACACATATCTGATAAAGGACTTGTGTCTAGAATATATAAGGAACTTTCAAAAGTCAATAATAGGGAGCAGATATGGCTCAAGCAATTGGATGTCCACCTCCCACATGGGAGGTCCTGAGTTCAGCTCCCGGTGCCTCCTAAAGAAGATTAGCAGACAGACAAGGGAGCCATCTCGGTGAGGGGGGTGGATAGAAATAATAAATAAAAAACAGTTTTAAGTCAATAATAAGAAAACAAACAACCCAATAAAAATGGGCAAAAGATTTGAACAGATAGTTCATCAAAATAATAAAATATGGATAGCAACTGAAAATATGTACATCATTAGCCATTAGGGAAATTCAAGTTAAAACCACAATGAGATATCACTTCACACCTACCTATTAGAATCACTAAAATTAGTGACTGACCATACTAAATATTATGCAAGCTCTGGAGGAACTGGAATTCTCATATATTGCTGATGAGAATGTAAAACCATGTGACAATGTCTTAAAAAGTAAAACATACATCTACCACATGACCCAGCCATTCCACTCCTAGGTATTTACCAAATAGAAATGAAAGCATATGCCCAGACAAGACTTGTATGCAAATGGTCCTAGCAGCTTTATTCACAATACCCAAATTTCTAAACAACCTAATGTCCATCAAAGAGTGACTGGATAAACAAATTGTCATATACCCAGTCAATGGAATACTACCTAGCAATGAAAAGGAATGAAACTGTGATACCTGCAACAACATGGATGAATCTCAAAATAACTATGCTGGGGAAGCAGATGTGGCTCAAGCAGTTGAGCGCCCACTTTCCACATGGGAGGTCCTGGGTTTGGTTCCTGGTGCCTCTTAAAGAAGGCAAACAAACAGTGAGCAGACAACGAGAAGACATCAAGGAAAAACAATGAGCAGACAACAAGTGAAAAAAACAACAACAAGCAGATGAGTGCAAACAACTAGCAAAAACAACTAGCAAACAGACGAGGGAGCCATGGGGGGGTGGTGGAAATAACTATGCTAATGGAAGAAGCAAGAGGAGGTAAAGAGTGCATACTGTATGATTCCATTGATGGAAAATTCTAGGAAGTGGAAACTAATCTATAGTGACAGAAAGCACGTTGTGGCTGCCTGGGGGCAGATGTCGGGTGGGGAGGAGCCAGGAGAGGGAGGATGAAGAGGAAGAAGAAGCAGAGGAGAGAGCTCAGAGCACCCTGCTCATTTTCTGGGCAAAGTCCCCAGGACAGAGAAAAATCTAGATGTCCTGGTAATGTCTTTCTTCCCCAAATTTCATCCTGATGGAATTACTGGCCAGTAATTACCTAGCAAATTAAAGAATCTACCAGGACCCCAATTAGGTACCTGAGGACGTAATTGGTCCCTAATTAGAAAAAGTCAAATGGGAACAATTACTTGTTCTTATCTCTTTCTTCCCCTCCCCCATTGGACCCTCCTGCTGCCCTCTCCTGGGGGTAGGGGGATAGGGGTGGAGGAGGGGAAGGCCGGGCCCCTGTCACGCCCCCACCAGCAGCGCCAGCACTAGGGGTCACTCCTGGTCCCAGGGGCCCCATGCCCAGGGCAGAGAGAGTGGCCCTCAACACACAGTTTTCCAGGGGCCTGTTCAATCCATTGTCCTCGTCCTCTAAACAGTATGTTCCCTGTGAGCAAAGGTTTGTATTGTTTCTGTCTCTGTCTCCACCTGGCCCAGGGCCCAGCAGCCAGAAAATGCCTAGAAATGGTTGTTGGAAAAAAAATGGCATCTCTAGCCAGGGGCCTGATGTGATTTCGCTGAGTGCTGCTCTCCATGCCCAGGTTAGGGGTTCACTGCACAACCCTTGGTTACATCCTGCCCTACCAGAGCTGGCCACCACTGGGCAGAGGAGGCCTGGTCTCAGCCGGCCTATGTTGCTCAGAAGTGAGAGATCTGGGTTGAGGGGGAAAAGCCAACAGAAGAGATCACTGAGGCTGGGAGATGGGGCGGCCCGGGGCCTGTGAGGAGGCCAGCCTGGCTGATTGTTGGGGGTGGGCAGCGACACAGCCAGAGACAAGGCTGGGGAGGTGCAGTAAACCTTGAAGGAGAGCCGAGGAGTGTGGGTTTCATCCTGTCAGCATTCAGGAACCATCCAGAGCTTTTGACCAGCACAGAGATTCCTGCACGTTGAAGTTGGGGTTGATGTTGACAACAGAAGAGAGAGGGGAGAGGTGAGGGGTGGAGAAGGGAGGCATGAGGGGGCTGCCAGGGGTGGCAAAGGAGCTAGAGAAAGGGGGCCGTCAGGCAGGGATGGCAGCACGGCTCCCATTAGAGGGTGAAGGCAGAGGGGGTTGCCGGGCGGAACCAAGCCAAATGCCTCATCTTTCGCCTTAGCAATTTCACTTCTAGGCATTGATCCTAGAGTAATTACCCAAGATGTGCTTCATGTTCATTGTGGTGTTATTTATAATAGTAACAAGAGCAAGGAAAACTCGATGCCAAGTGAAAGAAGCCAGTTACAAAAGACCACGTATTGTATGATTCTTCTTATATAAAATGTCCAGAACAGGTAAATCTATATAGAGAAAAAAAGATTAGTGGTTTCCTGGGGCGGAGGGTGGGGGTGCTGGGAGGACATGGGGACTGATTGCTAATGGGCACAGGGTTTGTTTGGGGGGAGGTGTGATGAAAATGTTCTAAAGTTGATTGTGGTGATGGTTGCACAACACTGTGTATATACTAAAAAACGTTGAATTGTAGCCTTTTAAATGGGTGGATTGTATTGGTCTGTACACTATGTCTCAATAAAACTATTCTTTAAAAAGAGAGAAGAAAAATCTCTAAATGTCCAACTGCTCGCTTGATCGTATTCCATATCCACATGCCGGATGCATCCATGTTTTCACTCATTCACCAATCAATGTGTCCAGTCTGCAAAAAGTCCGGACAGACGTTTATGGTTTATGCACATCTCTGTGTGTCAGACGTCAAAAAAAGTAAAAACAATGGAAAGTCTTTTAAAATGGTGTAGAATTCCAAGAACATGAGAAAACGTTCATGACACGATGTTAAATGAACGCAGCGGATCGTGGAACAATACGTTTACGATTTAACTTTTTTCAATCCATGGGCGAAAATAAAACCAGAAGTGGGTATTTCTTGAGTGGATTTGGGCTGATTTTTATCTTCTTTGTGTTCTTCTGTATTTCCCAAAGTCTCTGTAATGAACATGTGTTAGTACTTTTATTCAGAGAAAGGATAACAAATGTTATTAAGATTTAAACAGGGCAAACAAAACTTGTGAGTGGAGGCTCATAGCAGCATCTTCATCATAGCCAAAAAGTGAAAACAAGTCAAATGTCCATCAGCTGATGACTGGATAAGCAAAATGGGGTACATCTATACAAGGGAATATTATTTAGTGATAAAAGGAATGAGGTTCTGCCGCATGCTACGATATGGATGAACCTCAGAAGAATTGTGCTAAGTGAAAGAAATCAGTCACAAAGGACTACATATTGTATGCTCCGGTTTATATGAAATGTCCAGAATGGGCAAACCCATAGAGGCAGAAAGTAGATTAGTGGTTACCTACCTAGGGCTGGGGAGTGGGGGGAAGAATGGGGAGTGACTGCTTCATGGGTACAGGGTTTTATTTGGGGATGATGAAAATGTTCTAAAATTAGATTATGGCGATGGCTGCACAACTCTGTAAATAGACTAAAAACCATTCAATTGTACGCTTTAAACTGGTGAACTTTATGGTTTGCAATTATATCTCAATAAAGCTGCTAACATTTTTAAACGGGGCCTGGGGGAATTCAGGGCAGGGGAATTCTGTGCTTGTGAGGGAAGCGGTTTCTGCCAGATGCTGTGGACAGCTCTGGACCCCAGCAGAAAATGACGCTGCCCTGCAATAGGAGAAGGAGCCCTGATGTCACAAAGTAAGCTGAGGTGGCAGGGGACAGGAGGGCCTTAGGGAGACAGCTTCTTTGAGGCCAGCCAGGCCGATGGGTCCCCCTGCCCTGCATGGCACGGAGACGGCTCTACTGGCAGCCTCCCATCTGCAGGAGAGTGGCAAGTGCTCTGTACCCAGCCACCCGGCCAGGTCATGGCTAAGTAACAGGAAGGGGGTGGTGCCCGGGTGAGGGCAAGACAAGAGAGAAACAAGCAGCAGCGGCAATGGAGGTTTCTGCCAGAGCTCAACCAGAGTTGCAGAGCCTTGTCCAGCTCCCTCTGGCCTTCAGTCCTTATAGGACTGGAGCAGGGTGCTAGGGTGAGGAGCAGAGGAGGGAAAGGGAAAGAAAGAATTGTTCTTTGTGCCCAGCACTCAAAGTGTCTTGCTTATCTTAACCACACTACAGGCATAACAACGGCTTTGTTTATCCATTCGTTCAACAAATACTAATTGTGTACCTACTAAGTGCAAGGAAAGCAAAGTGTTTATGTGCGTGGAGTTTTCATTCTTGGGGTGGGAGACAGGCCACAAACAAGTCAAAAAAGAGTATGTCAGATAGGCATAATTGCTACAAGGGAACAGGGGACAGAGAGTGTGGGGTGCTATTTTATATAGGGTGGTCAGAGAAGTCCTCTCTGATATAAGGTGACATTTGAGCAGAGACCTGAATGAATGAGGAGGTGAGCCTCACAGATACTGGGGGGTGGGGGGGTAGGAGGGAAGCACAGGGAACAAACAGCAAGTGCAAAGGCCCTGAAGCAGGGTCCTGCCTGACTGCTGTGTGCTGTGCACTTGCCTTCCATGGCTTTGATTTTCATAGCAGGTCTTGGAGTCTGACAGTCCTGGGGTTGAATGCCAGCTCTGCCACTTCACTGGCTGTGTGACCTTGAGCAAGTTAATTAACTACTCTTTGGGTCCCAGTTTCCTCACCTTCCTCAAGGGTAGCAGCTGAAATTGCCCTAAAGTAGGTGGAGAGAACAGGGTGCAGTGCCTCCAGGGTCACCTTCCACAGGAGCTGGGCAAGTGTATCAGCACCTGGGGTGAGTGGACAAGCCCTGCTCCAAGTACCAGCACCCCCTGGTGGTGGTAGAGGATGGGGGGGGCGGCGCAGAATCTCTAAGACCAGAAGCCAGTGGGAGTGGGGCTGAGGTGTAAGTCACTTGTCCCTCCTTGCATCTGCCTCCCACCCCACCCCCACCATCCATTCTAGAAGCTTCCAGCATGAGGGTCTCTCAGGGTACTCAAAAGAAGGGACTAATAAAGCTTTAATTGACACCACAGTAATTAGCTTCTTAATTACACGGAACCACTTGATTAGCCATGCAGCAGACACTAATTGTTCATTAGAAAGGAACCTCCTCTCCCCCTCCCCTTTTCTAGGACCTACCAGCTAAGGCACCTGAGGAGCCCATAGAGCAAGGTGGCAACCCCCCACCCCCCCCCAGCCTGGCCCCTGAGCCTGTCCTGAATCTTGAGGGGGTCAGCCTGGAGCAGTTCAAACAGCCCTGAAGCCAGATATTCTCCAGAAAGAGTAGAAATAACAACAACCTCCACCACCTCGAGCCCCTTAGGTGGGAAGCCCTGCAGCCTTTCTCCTTCCCAGCCCAGCCTGGATCAGAACTGGTGTGTGTGCTCTGGAGCCCCAAAGTTCTGCCTCCTTGGGGTGAGAGGAGCCCAAGGCAGCCCCAGCTTGAGAGTGAGAGAAGATGGGACCAGCAGGCCTGAAATGCCACCTTGTGCCATTCACCTCCCACAGCTTAGTGTATTGGACCTCCCGACACCCAAAGAGACAGGTGTTTTCCCCATGGCCGTACTGCCTCTTGCAGAAGTTTCCAGATCCCACAGTGTTGGAGACAGGGATCTGGGATGCCCCCACCCCCATGGAGCCATTTGCCCTAGCTTCTCTGATTAGTAGGAGGCCCCTGTAGAGCCAGGAGCAGGCCCGCCCCTGAGGGAACAGGGCAGGCTGCCTGGGCTCAGATCCCAAGCTGTGTGACATTGGGAGAGTTACTCAATCTCTCTGTAATTCTGTTTCCTAATCTGTAGTGCAGGGATAATAACAGAAGCCCCCTGGCAAGCTCTGTTAACACAAGAACGCGCCTAAAGCAGTGTCTGGCAAGCAGCAGCAAGTGCTTTGCAAGGATGCTCTTATGGTTATAGGGGGGGGAGTGTTGCTCATACCTCCAGGAGGATGTCTTAGGATTTGCGGTCAATATCCCTCTCCCACCCCTCCCATTTCCTCACTGTGCAGCCTCAGGGGGCTACTCTCAACACCTCCACCTACCTTGTCTGCAGGAAGTCACCTTCCCTTCCCCCAGTTCTGCTCCGGATGTGCCCTTGTCTCTATTCCACCCCTCCCCCAGTCTGTTCTGGTCCCTGAGCAGGCCCTCTAGGTGGCTAAACCCCAGCTGCTGGCCAACGGTGGTGCCCAGACACCCCAGACCATCCTGCCCAAGGTGTGGGGGGGCATACCCTACATACAGATTGAGTGACCAAATCTTGCTTCTCCCAGGACAGTCTCAGTGTTCACCTATTGCCCTGACCTCATTATTAATAGGGTTTCTCCTCTCAAAGCATTGCGATTTGGGTAATAGATTATATGGCCCCTCACTGGACACTCCCAGTGGCCAGGTCTGTGGTAGATGCAATAGATGCCAATTCTGGGGGATCCCCAGCCTGGAGGGTCGGGCTGTCATCTCCACATGACAAGAGGGGGAGACAAAGGCACAGAGGCATGGATAGAGGACTTCCCCCAAGCCCCACCGCGAGTAAGGAGAGGAGTGGAGATGCTAACCCACATCCTGGGGCTTTCGAAGCCCGTGCCCCTTCTCAGTCTGCCCCACCTTGCCCCCTTCTTTGTGCTGGTAAGAGGGTGCCATGAGATAAGAGTGTGGGGGATAAGGAGAGCCAGAGGGTACTTATGGAAGGTGGGGGAAAGGGGTTACTTGTGGGGAGGTGACCTCCAAGTTGGGGCGTGAGGTGGGGTTGGGCATGTTGGGATAGAGGGAAAGGGATTTCTGGCAGAGGGATCAGAGTGTGCAAAAGCTGTGGCCCAGGGCCCAGGGTTCCAGGACCAGCAATTCAGTGTCTGGAGTAACAGCTGCCTGGGTGTGGGGGGAGGGTATAGGCCAGGTGTCCTGGAAACTAACCAGGCGAGGCATCTTCCCTTACTCATGTTGCCACTGGCCTACAGGATTTCAGGTGCACAGGGCGGAAGGCCCCGGAAGGCCTGAACTGAGAGCTTCATGGAGGATGGGCATTTACCCTGGCTGAGTATTAAAAACTCCACTGCAAGCGAAAATAGCCTGTGCAAACACATGGAGACATAACGACAGCAAACAACAAAAAACTTGCAATCTCTTTGAGGAGTGGTGAGCGGACCTGCTTGTCAGGCCCTGGGCCATTTAATTCAGTAATGGGCTTTGAGGCTGAAGGGATATTGTGGCCCATTTCAGGAGGGCTGTGCATGCCCAGGTGAGCAGATTACACCTTAAGGAGGCCCAAGGAAGGTGGGGAGGGGCGGGAGGGAGGCACAGCAGTGTGGGAAGAGCAGGCCAGGCTGGGTCAGGGGTCCCCACGCTTCCTGCCTGGGGTCCAGCAGAGGGAGGCCCAGCCCCTGAGGTGCGGTGATGCTGGCTTCACGGTGGGGTGGGCAGGGATTTGCTCACCATCCCCTTGCCACCTCCCTCCACGGCTCCCAGCATCCTCCTCGGGCCCCTTTCCAGACAGCCGGGCCTGGTTTCCAGGGCTGAGATGCTCAAGACGACCTGCCTTTTCCCTAATTGGGTCAGACCCTGGCCCGGGGGATGGGGAGGCGCAAAGCCGCCCAGCTCCCACCCCTGCCCCCACATCTGCGGGCAGTGCCAGCCTCCCATCCCCACCCAGGACCCTGGTGTAGCTGCAGGAGGCCCTGCAATTAGGTCAGCATGCCCTCTCCAGATGTTCGCCCCCCTTCTCATGATCTGGAAGCTGTTACAGTATAACAAGGAAAGCCCTCTGGGCGTGTTTCCCCATCTGTTGCTCTATTTTTGACACATGCTGCTCATCCCACCTGGAATCTTCCTTGGATCTAAACCCTCCCTGTCCCTGGACGGGTTATCAAGATTCTTTGCACCTTTTCTTCCTCATCTGTCATGTGGCTTAACAGAGAGAACTCACAAGGGTAATTCACGTAAAGCACTTAGCGCAGGACCCGGCACAGAGTAAAGTGCTCAATAAATGGTGGCTACAGTGCTTTTTCCAAACCCAACCCAAAACCCTCTTCCTCCAGGAAGCCCTCCCTGGCCACCCCAGCCTTAGGTGGGCACTCCCTCCTCTGCCTTCCACTGCCCTCTCCTGGGTGCTTGCCATCCCCTGCTATAGGTTCTCCATCATACATACATCCCCTGCCCCAGGCTTGTTTGGGACTTACCATATGTCAGGCACCATGCCAAATGCTTTATATCTGTTAACTCATTTAATTCTCACAACATCCCTATGAGGCAGGTGCACTATTATTATCCCCATTTTACAGGGGAGGAAAGTGAGGCACAGAGAGTTTAAGAAATTTGCCCAAGATCACACAGCAAGTAAAGTGATAAACCCAAGCCAAGAACCCAGGCGGTCTAACTCCAAAGTCCATGCTTTGAACCTCTACCCTAAATGTGAGTTTGATAAACCTGTGGGGGTGGGGCTAGGATATACACATGACGAGTTATGCACTGGTTTGTGTGGCATTTCAGAGTTCACTGGTGTCGATACTGGATGGTACACCAGTGCTGTGCTGTATGTTCTTAGCCTGTGTACATTGTGCATGCAGAGATGTTTCAACAGAATGAGGGTTTGCATGTACTGAGAGCTTAGGCACCACATATACAGCACACATGTGCACACGTGTACAAAATGTGTGGTTCTTCAGGGGGTCTGTAGGAGGGCATGTCACACTCCTGTCATTCTGCCTTAACAACAGCTATGTGCTGGGGTGGGAAGTAGAGCAGGACTTCCTTCCCCTTCTTTAGAAATTGAGATGCCAAGACCCAAAGAGGCTACATGACTAATTGCCTGTGCTGTCTTTTTCCAAAACATCCTGAGCACTGTATGGACATTATGTGCTCTAGCATGTACACACATATGTATATGTGATGCATGCTGAGTACGCCCGTGCATATGTATGTCAGCATGCATGGGTGTATATCTGCAGGGTGCATTCATATGTGCTTTGGGTGCACAGAGGTTATATGTGTCTGGTGTGAGAAATCTGTGTGCATATGCGTGAATGCATGTGTGTTTGTATGTTGTGAGGTAAGTGCACATATGCCCGTATACATATGAGAAAATGTAGTGGGTGGAAAGATTGCAAAGCAGGACAGACCTGAATTCCAGTCCTTTCTCTGACACGTACTAGTAGGTGACCTTGGACAAGTCACTTAATCTCCCAAGCTCAGTTTCTGCATTGTATAATGAGAATTATACTCCTGATCTCAGAGGAGATGCAGGATGACGAAAGATAATAAATGTGGAGCACAGTAGGTGCCCAGTACATGCATGCTATTTGAGAATGTGTTTGTGTGCTCGTGTCTGTATATATGTGGAGCTGTGTGTGTTCACGGGGGTGGAAGTGTGCACGGTGTGTGGGGACACAACGGGTGAGCGTGTTTGTGTGCTAATGTACTTGTGCTGTGTGTGCACCCTGGGTGTGTGTGCCCGTAGGTATGCCCAGTGTGTGTAACTGTGTGTGTGCCCAGTGTGTGTAACTGTGTGTGCGCCCAGTGTGTGTAACTGTGTGTGCTGTCCTGCACGCAGCACATGCAGGGATGGGACCCAGGGACTGTATCCCCAGGCCCCTCATTCAGGTTGGGGCTGGAGTCCAGGGGCCTGGCTGGGCCGAGGGGCTACCTCCGGCTGTCAGCCCGATGGTGGGTGGGGGGTGCCTCCGCCGACAGTGATTGAGCCCCCGCTCTCCCACCAGGCCTGCCAAAATACAGCGAGACAGGGTGTAATTACCGGCACTTACCGCGGCCATTACCCCCCTTGCAGCCGCGCGTGACACACGACCCGTCAGCTCGGCGTTTGCACCATTAAGGGGCCTCATTAGCATCCCGGCTCAGAAGCAAAATTACCCTCACTGCTCATTTCAAGATGTCATCAATTTTAATTTAGGGCCCAAAGATAGTACAATGGGAAGGCCCTCCCCGGCCCACCGCACACGGAGAGGGAGGGGAGGGTGGGGGAGGGAGGTGGGGGTGGGGAGCCGGGGTCAAGGGGGGGCATTGAGGGAGAAGAGGGATAGAGACAGCGAGGGAGAAGAGGGGCCTGAGTGAGGAGGGGAGGAAAACGCTCGCCTCCTCCCAGAAACGTCCCCAGGCTGGGGCCTCCGCTGGCACCCACTAAGGCGGGGAGAGGAATTGAGGGTACAACCTAGGGCAGGGTTCTGACCCACCCACCCTCTCATGGACCATCTGGAGGCTAAAATGTCTGGAACCGCAACACGAACCAAATGCTGTGCCTAGCACCTCCCTGCAACCACCTTGGGAGGTATACATTGGATATATCCCTTTACACGTGGGGAAACTGAGGCACAGAGAGGCTCCATCTCACATCGAACAATGGCAGAGCCCACCTTTAAACACAGGCCTGTTTGGCTTCTGCTCCCTGCCTTCCTGGACCCAGAACTGTGGCCTTGTGGTACAGCCTTCTAGTCAATGTGCCGGGGTCCACTGGCAGAGGCAGAGGGTGGTCCCCCATCCAGCCTCAGCCACTGCCAGTCCCACTATGCACCTGCAGCTGCCTCCATTCATCAGACTTTTGGCTCTGCTGTGCTCAGGGCCCCCTCGTCCTTGCCTTGCTCCTTATCAGCCTGGTCCTTCACGAACCAGTTTCAGCTCTGCCCCTTTCTCCAAACTGCATGCTGTATCATCATTCCTTGACCGCATGTCTGTCTCCTCCGCCCCCCTCCGGCACCCGGGACAAGCTCATAGAGGGCAGGGGCTGGCCCCACCCACCCAGGTATCCCCAGCACCCAGCATGGGACCTGCTCAAAGTGGGTGCTTGGATTTGGCTGAGTGAATGAATGACCACTACATCCCAACCAGTCCTCCTGCTTTCAGGGCCAAGTAAGGGCTATTGTCTGGGTGGAGAGGGACCACGGACATCTCCCCACTTCCCCTCTGTTGTTCTGATGAGCAGCCGAGGCCGAGAGGTGGGCGAGGGCTCAAGAAGGGCCATTTCCATCTGTCTGCGCTGGCACAAATGTTTGTTGAATGAATGAGTGATTGAACACATGAAGAGTGCCTCTCCTCAAGGCACTTTCAGGTCCCTCCAGGGACAGAAATTTTAGCTACTGCCTCACCAGGCCTCATAGCAACTTGACTGGTCAACCCTCCTGGGGCATTTTCTGAATTGAAAGCAGAGTCTGGGCACACCCATTGCTTCAAGAGGCTCTCAAAGGGAGAAACTGCACTGGCAGCTCCACACGGCTCTAGCCAGTGGGGAGGATTTTCCAGAAGGCATGATTTGGGAGGCGGTGGGAGCCTTCTCATCTCCAGCCAGCCACCTCAGTTCTTCCTAGCTTACAATGGGGCTCAGGGCAAGCCTCAGTTTCTCCAAGTATAAAGAGGAGGCTGTAACCCAAACCTCAGCTCTCCAGGCTGCTGCATGAGCCTGCGATGTGACAGAAGGGCTGGGCTTGGGGGGAGAGAGGGGGTACCTGGCTGGGCACAGGCTGAGGGGGGAAGGGCACTGCCCATCTCTGAGTCTGCCCTCAGCCCAGTGGGTCCTCCTACCTCCCCTCCCGACAGCCCCTCCAGCCCCCAGCCACCACCGCAGAGAGGAGAGGGAAGGGCCCCCAGGCTGAGCCCCACGACAGGGTCCTCGCTGACTGCAGGCACTGCTCCCCGGGCTCACAGAAGACAGATCACTCCCTTAATCACTCTGGAAAAGAACCCCAAGCCGATATAATATTATAATTAATTAATTCACTAAAAAGGTATTAAATTTCTCTCCCCCCTGTGGATATTATCTGAATTCATTGACCTTTAGAAAAATCACCCTCTAATTGTAACCAGGTCCAAAAGCATTTGCAGCCCATCCCTTTTACATTAATAATATCTTCCCAGACTCGGCTCTGGCTGCTTAAATATTGTATAAATTCCACTGCCCCCCTCGGAAAGGAGTGAGCAAAGAAAAAAGATGAAGCTGAAGGAGCCTGAGGGGGGATGGGGGTTAGACCCCCAAGAAGTGGGCATCCCAGGAGGTGAGGGGGCAGGAGGTGAATCCGAAGGGCTCCTCTAGCCACAAGGGGCTCCTCTAGCCACAAGGTGGCCTGGGGGTCAGGGAGGAGAGAGGCTCTGGGGCAGGGGGTGGCTACAGGAGTGCTGAACTTGGGGCTGGTGTTCCAGGCAGCTCTGTGTTTCTGGGGAGACAATCTAGTGTGAGTCAGAGGCTCAGGGGAATCGAATGCCCCCAGTAGTGAAGAATCTCTGCTTTAAAGGCACAGAGGGTGATGGAAACTTGTGGAATTCTGGGCAGGACACTGAGTGCCTGTTTCTCCGCTCCCAGGCCTCCACCCCAGCCTGGCGTCCCAGACAGCGTTCCCCAGATGGCACAGCAGGCCTCGGAGGAGGTGTGGCTGGAGATGCAGGACTCCCCACCACTGAGGAGGTAGGTGGCAGTCCACTCCCAGGCTTCCATCTTCCTGGGTGTGGACACCATAAGCATGTCTGTGCTTACACTGCGGGCCTGGGGTCCCCGACTCCCTCACTAAACCAGGAGGAGAGAATGGGTAGCTGGTGGGGACAGACAGACGCAGAAACTGGAGTTGAGGGTGGCAGGGGCAGGAGCAGGGGCCGGGTGCTCCCAACCTCCACCTGCACTGCCTCCTCTAGCTCCAGCTTTGGGGCCCACATGGGACCCACGGGATCTCCAGCTGCTTGTCATCTCCCGCCCTCACTTGGATCCCCTTTCCCAGACTCCCCTCCCTTTTCATACTTTCGTTCATTCTCAAGACCCAGGGGGCACTCCACAGAGAAATGAGGGGGTTGGTCCATTCTTGCTTTCACACCAGCCCACTCACTCCACCTTTTTAAAAATAATTTCCCCCCAAGGATCCGACATCTGGAAAGGCGCTGTCTACCAAATACTGAGCCTGGATGACGAATGCATTTAATCAGAGGCGTTCGTGACCACCAGGCAGGAACTGGCAGGCTAACTCCATTCCAGCTACCAACCGTGGGTCCTGCAGGCTGGCCGCAGATTCAGAAACATTGGTGGCTTGCTGAAATGCTGGAGGTAGCACCTGCTCCTGCCTTAACCAAACCCAAAGGACTGCAGGACCCCTGGGGTGGAAGCCGCTGAGGCCTGCAGTCTAGTTTGTTCAATTAAACCAGACGGCGCCTCCGTCCCTGAGCCCGGTCCTGGCCTTGCGGCGCCCTCTTGTGGCAGAGCCCCACTCACACCCTCAGCCCTACTCCCAGGCTGCAGGTGGTAGAGTCCCGGCTGGAGAAAGCCAGGGCGCTGGAAGCCAGCAGGCAGGTGGAAGGGGAATATGGGTGGTCCCGAGGGACTGAGTGAAGGGGCAGGCAGGCAGCTCTGCACACCACGGAGAGAAACCCGAGGGTGAAGGGAAAGACCGAGGGAGGTACCCACAATACAGAGTGGCCAAATGGGGTAAGGAGAGATTTCTCATCCACCTGAAGGGCGAGACCCCACCCCCTCCGGTCCCAATGCGGCTAAGCCTGCCCTGCCAGGTGTCTCCCAGCTGGAGTCCAGAGCTTGCACTAGGAAGGCTGCAGAGAGTGGGGGTGGGGAGACAGGGAGGGTTCCCACGGCTTGGGACAGGCCCTCTAATGAGGGAGGGACAGCACCCAGGCTGGCTCCAGCTCTACAAGGTCATTCTCCATTCCATCTGACCTTGAGATTAATCCGGCAGCCTCCCCAGCGGCCACACCGCCTGGTCCCCTTTCCTGCTCTCCCCTGGCACATTAATTGCTCCAACGTTGATTAGATCTCCTATTCTGCACAGAAGAAATTGCTGTCAGCCATTTTCATGTTATTTTTTTTCTTTTAAAAGTAGGTCCCTTTGGCCTCTCAGGGCCCCTGTGTAGTGGGAGAGGGGGGAAAGTGTGCCATTTTAGTCTCTGAAGAGGCTATAGAGAGCCCAGGATACCTGGGTGAAGCCCAAGAAGACCTTCTCCTCCCTCCCCCGAGACACATTGGGCTCAAAAAGATGCCACTCAGCCCCTCAGAGCCCCAAGCCCATTCCCCATCCTGCGAGAGATCATAAAATCCCAGAACTTTGGAGCAGAGGCCCTTGGGACTACTGGGTGCTGGGAAGACTGAAGCCCAGAAAAAGGAAAGGATTTTCCCAGGCCTCACTGCCAGACAGGGCCAGAGCAGGGAGAACTGTGTCCTTGATACTCTGTGTCCTGTGCTCCGGCCTCCTCCTATACCAGTTCCCGTGGTTCCCTCTCCCCAAAAACCCATAGGACACACCTCACTTCCTAGGAAGCTGTCCTGCTAGAGACACTAAGTCACTAAGTCAGCAGAGGCACTGGCCTTAGCGGTGCCAAGCACCCACTCGATCTTCTCCAGCTGAGTCTCAGCCCACCTGGGCAGGAGCAAGAATCTGGGGTAGTCCCCATTAGAAGCGTGGTTGGGAACAGGGAAAGCACCCATCCTGAGCCTGGGCCAAAGGCGCCCAAGAGAAGCAGCTAATGACCTGGCTTATAAGCAACCCACTTCACGGACATTTTCCCACTTCAGCAGTCTCAGGCCACCGTTGGAGGTGTGGGACCAGCGTGGCTACAGCGCCATCTAGTGGCCACATGGAGGACCACACCCATCAGCCCCCAAGCCCCCCTCAGTAAGGCTGCATCTTCCCCAGGGCCGGGCCAGGTGAGTTGGGGGGCAGGAGGGAACCAAGTAATAGACTTGTTCCTACCTCTCGGTCTCCCCCCAACCCCAACCCCAACCAGGGAGCATTCAAACTCAGAACCAAGAAACCCAGTGAGTTGACTCCGGCCCTGTTCTCTGTCAGCCCTAGACCCACTCCAAAGAGACAGGACAAGGGGGTACAAAGCACAGTGTTTACTAGAGGCACACAGTGGGACGCCTGGAGGGAGCTGCTCTTTCAGCAGAAACCCCACACTCTGCCCCGAACTCAGCCCCTCCCTCTCTTCCAGCCACCCCGTCCTCACAATATCGGGTGAAGAGCTGTTAGCACCAAAAGGGGGGTGTGGGGTGGCCCACCTGTGGGAGGGGGGAGTACCAGGCTGGGGGGCAGGCTTACTGCCAACTGAATCCCAGCAAGGCAAGCCCGGGCACCCCTGGGATCAGTCGCTGCCTCCGATAAAGAGCTTCCAAATCCCCCTGTTCCGACACATTCTCCTTCATTGGCCGGGGTCAGGGAAGGAGATCGAGCCCCCCCACCCAGGACTACTTCTTACCTCTAGCACACCCTGTCCTCTCCCTTCCCCTCTTGATTTCGCACCTCTGGGAGCCTATCTGCCCATCCCCTCCCAGAAGGCTGCCTGGGAGGCACTGAGCTGGGGCCTTCTCCTGACCCCACAGGCACTAAGTCCAAGCCGGGGGGGCTAATGGGGAGGAGTGAGGCAGGGCAGGGCGGTGGCTACTTCACACACAAGTGCAGCCTGAAGGGTGGGATGAAGTGGCCCTGGCTCTCCCGGCCCCCAAGCTTGCTCTTGTTCCCCAGCAGGGGGCGACAACCAGGGTCACAGCACTTCGCCCTCCTCCATGCTAAAGCTACTCCGGCGGCTGCTGGCTTTGGAAGCCTCGGGGGACATGGTAGAGAAGAGGGGGTCAGAGGCCAGTGGTAGCAGTGAGTCATCCAGGAGCATTAAGGCCAGATCCTTCTTGGACAGGTTGGGGAACGGGGAGCCATGCTCTGGCCCCAAGGGTTCCGGGTAGCCCGCAGGCCCCTCGTCACCCCCACCCCCAAAGCTCATGCTGTGACTGAAGTCCAGGTGGTGGAATGGGGACGGCGGCTGGGGGGGCTGGACCGGCGGGGGCGGTGGGGCCTGGGGGGGCAGAGCTGAGAGTGGCTCAGGGTCAGGGACCTCGGCCCCCAGCAGCAGGGCCTCGCCCAGGCCCTCTTCATTGGGCAGCTCCTGCTTCACCACTTGCTGGGCCAGCTCGGCCATGTTCATGCCCGATGGTGAGGTGGTCGGGAGGCCGTGAACTCGCGCCTGCATCTCCAGCTCCTGCAGGTGGGGCAGACAGAAGGCCAGGGACACGTGCGCATGGGTGCCAGCTGCCGGACCACCCATCTCCCAGACCCAAGTCACAGCCCTTGCCCCCTCCCTTGAAGCATTGGAGACCACAGAATGTCTCAGCTGGAAGAAAGCATAGGGCAGCTCTAGGGGTTAAGGCCTTTTCAGACTACAAGTTGCAACTCATTAGTGGGTTGTGCAAACATTGTAGTGAGTCTTGACTAGCTCTCACTTTCTTTTTTAATTGAAACAGACTTGCCTAGACTGGACTAGAATAGAAACTATCAGCATGTTGGGCACCTATTAAGGATGAGTGCTCCTTCATGGGACTTTGAGTTTGGTTGTGTGTGTGTGTGCTGGGTTGTAATGTAAATTGTATACCTCTCATGAGAAATAGCCCAAAAAAGTTTAAAAGATGCAGTCCAATCACCCTTTAGCTAGAGAACCAGCTTCAGGTTCAAAGAGGACAAGAGAACTTCAACACAGAGCCCAGGCCAGAAGCCGATGCTCCGGGCAGGATTGACTCTCTCTAGCTGTTGCTCTTTAGTTTGCCCCTGTGGTGGTTCTTAGTCATCCACCAAATATTTCTAGCTCTCTGCCTTCCAGGCACATGGTAGGTTTGTCTTTCCTGCTCCCTTGAGATTAAGTGTAGGTGTGTACTTGCATTGACCAAAAAAATGTGAGGACAAGTGACAAGTGTCATTTCCAATGGAAGTTTTAAAAGCCAGTTCTAGATGTGTCTGTCCATCAGCCTGGATCCCAGAATAGGGGTCTCCCAGAACAGAACCCCCAGTGGACATTCACTGCTTAAGGGTGCTGACATGTGGGGACTGTTACTGCAGCAAAACATAGCTCATCCTGACTGATACATCCCTCTTCTTCATAGGCATCCTTCCCATGTCTCCAGTTCCACAGCAGGTAAAGTACTGACCCCTGGGATCAGAAGCCAGGTCAGCAGTCAGGGGTCAGAGCTACCCAAGAGGTCCAAGTTCAGGGGCCAGACCTGGATGCGGAGCCAGAGCTGCTTGTTGGTCATCTCCAGACGCCGAGAGTGGTTCTCGAGCTCCCGGGACTTCTGCAGGTCCTTCTGCATCCTCCGGATGTAGTCGACGGACGCCTTGAGGATGGTGCCCTTGTTCCAGCGCACGTCCCTGTGGCAGGCCAAGCGGGGTCAGGGGCGCACGCTCCAGGGAGCCTCCAGGCACCTGCCGTGCACTTGGTCGGTGGCAGTAAAACCCTGCTTTGGTGTGAGCAGCATATACTGCCTGCCTCAGCTTTGCTGCAGACCTGGCCACCCCCTGGTTCGTGGAGGAGACTGATCTCAGACCACACAGAACAGTCCCTCCCAGGTAACTTCTGTCACCACGGCCCACCTCACGCACCCCATGGGACCAAGAGAAAGGGAGCAGCCCCCTACCCGAGGTCTTCCACTTGGGTGGCCGACACCTAAGCCTTTCCTTGGCTCTTGCTAGCCCTTCCCCTGGACTACCTCTTGCCTCTCTACCAGTCCAAACTTGCCCAGCATGACTTCTCCCAGAAGCTTCCTTTGACCCCAGCCCCACTTCCTGGACATCTGCCACATCTTTTTTTTTTTTTTTAATCTTTAGTATATCATTCATACGTGAACATTCATAAACACTAAGTGTATAGTAAAAGTTATGAACTTAATGCCACATCTTTTTGAGCCTCCCTGATTTAGAAGAGGGAGGGGTCTCCTTGCCATAGAAGGATGATAAACTCCTGGAAGGCTGGATTCTCTTCCCAGTCCTTCCCTGCAGCAACTAGCACAGTGCTAGGTGGAGATTATACCTGCTGACTGCCCTCCCCCAGACCCCGCCCCCCTGAAGCCCTGCTTACAGGTCATTGGCCTTGGGGATCAGCATTCCCAACTCCTTGATGCGGTCGTTGATGTTGAACCTCCGTCTCCTTTCAACTAAAGGTAACAGAGGGGGAGCAATTAGAGGGGGAGCAATTAGAGGGAGGGGAGCCCTAAGGAGAAGGGCCCAGCCCACAGAGGGGTGTTTCAGGGGTAACCTACAGCTTAGATTGAGCCCTGCTGGGAACTTATGGGTGACCAACAGGCTAGGACCTCTAGGGGGTGGGGGCAGGGCGGGGCTCAGGCCAAGGGGCTCTGAGAGGCAGAGCCAGCAGAGCAAAACAGCACAGGACCCCTTCTGTGGCCCAGGTGCCAGGACCCTGATAAGCTTTCATAGTACATCCTAGGGAATTGGTGACTATCGTTCCCAGAAGCCCCCCTCCCACTCCCCTCCCAAAGAGGACTAGTGGAAAGAGGCCTGAACCTGGGAGGATTCAAGCCATCTGAGGTAGGGAAGCTTTCCTGGAACGAGTGCTCAGGAATGGCTTTCCAGGCAGCCCAGGTGAGAGGGAGGGGGGAGGAGGGACTCACTTAGGTTGTGATTGTCTTTCTTCTGCCTCTCCTTGGCCAGGGCCCGACTCTCAGCATCTGCAGGCAGGAGGAGAGGGAGAGAGGAGCTGGTGGGGAGGGAGGAAGGGGGGAAGAGTGTGGGGGCTGGGGGCACAGGGGGGAAGGGAGGTGGTACCTGTGAGCTCGCGCTTCTGGGTCAGGTCGGCGGGACAGGAGCTGCTGGTGACACCCACCAGGGATGGTGTGACCTGAGGGTCGCTGCTGTACACATTCAGGTGGCTGCTGGACAGGGGCAGCTGCGGGATGAAGCAGGGCGGGGGGCCTGGTAAGCAGCCCCCTATCCACGGGGAGCACCCCCCAGGGCCCATCATGCCAGGAACAGGATCCAGGGACATCTAAAGAAAGCTGCCCTGTCCCCCAGACCCCAGTCTAGGCTTTAAGGAGACTGCAGGCAGCCCCACAGGCACCAGAATTCACCTTGGGTCCTTTCTTCCAGCACTGAAGCCTGCAGCAGCCCCTGCCCTCAGGAGCCACTGGGGAGAGTTATCAAATGAGATAAATGCAGATAGGATTACACTCTCCAAGCTTTAGGAAAGCCCAGGGGAGGGGCACCTAATCTATTCTGGAGTTCCTGGAAGGTTTTCTAGAGGACATGGAACTGGAACTGACTCCAGAGAGAGAGGTGAGGAGGGCACTACAGGCAGGGGGGCTTTACTCTTTACACGAGTAAAGAAGGGGAGGCAGTTACAAGCAGCCTAAGGCTCACTAGGGCAGGGGCAGGAGGTACGCCTGGATCCTGAGGTGCCTTGTTTGACTTACAAAGACAATGGGCTTTGGGGATGGGCAGCCGGGGAGGGTTTAAACAGAGGCCAGCCAGGGACAGATTTGAGCTCTGGAAAGCTCTCCCCAGCTTCTTCACAGAAACAAGAAGGGAGGCTCCAAAACATACATGGTGCACACACCCCACAGTGTACAAAAGAGCTGCTAAAGGCACCAGATGCTCATGCCCTCCCTCTCCAGCCCTCACTGCCCCAGCAGGCTGCAGGTTTCAGACTCAACTGGTCCTGGCCAGCTCCTGCCAAGTGGTTCGGCAATGTCACCAGGACAGTGGGGGTAGAGGGCTGAGTCTCCTCAGTGGCATGGGCTGGGGGCAGGGCAGGGGTGGCAGGATCAGGGCTCCAGGCTCAGCAGATGGGGCCCAGGCCTGACAGAGCCTCAAAGCAGAGCAGGTACAGCTCAGTGGTTGAGCACCCGCTTCACATGTATGAGGTTCCGGGTTCAGTCCCTGGTACCTCCTGGGGGGGGGCGGGGGGACATACTACAGTTTGTAATTATATATTTTTAAAAAAATTTTTAAGGGGGTGGGGCAGGGTACACCAACCGTTCTACCTGCTCAAGGTAAACACCTGTCACACCTTGCACCGAGCTTGCCCACAATTTCTTGCCTCCTCTAATCTTCCCACAATCCTGTGGGTAGATTGCATCACCCCCATTTTGCAGCTGAGAAAAGTGAGGCTCAGAATGGTTGAGGGAACTTCCCAAGGTCATAACAAAAGCTAGAAGCCAGGCCTCTTGATTCCAAGCCCAGCTCCTTCCCACTCAGGAGGGCCTGGAGGCTGCCAGAGGGGACAAGGTCAGCCTGTATCACTGACCATGATTTTGCCCGCTGGGTCCTGGCTCCCCAAAGGAACGCGTCAGCTCCAAGCCTTCCTGCGGACACACTGGGCCATTTCTGTTCCAGGCCATTGCTCCCCTGCTGGAATGCTCTCCCCACCTCTCCTCTTCTGAGGCCAGTGCCTCCTACGCCACAACCCCTCCCCTTGGAAGCCCTCCCCAACTGCCCCAGCTACCCCCTCCCCTGCTGGAGCCTGGCATGCACACAGGCTGAGGCACAGCTTCTCCACTGACAGGCGATTCTGCTTGGTCCTGGGCCCTCATCACGTTGTCTGACAGAGGCAGGTCTCATCTCTGCAGTGAGATGCCGGCTCTGCTAGGGTGAGGACCCTGTCTCTAGCCCTCTGCCCAGGCTCAGGGCCACTGTGAGACCTTCGTCCCTCCTCAACCCAGCATCAAACGCTCCCCAACCCAGCCAGCAGTACCGTGTTAGGCATCTGAATTTCAGGATTGATGTAGCCCAGGACATCGTCCAGACGCATAATGTTGTCGATGACATCATCAAACTGGAAGGGAGAGAAAGCCCATCTGGGGAGGGCCCACTGGGAGATGGGACAAGGGGCCCTGGGACAGCCACCGAGCTGGAGGGACCGTGGATCCCATCTCGCCCAATCCTCTCATCTGGGGTTGGAGGAAACAGGTCCACAGAAGGGAGGAGCTGCCTAGGTCCCAGCGGCCCCAAGGCCCAGGGAGCTTCCTTCACATACTTCTGTCTGGACCTGGCTTTGTATGTATGCTGGACCTTCCCGTGTGAGTCTCTGGTTTTCCCTAGCAGAACTTTCAAAAGTGGGGATGGTATTTCCCCAGTAAGATGAGTTCCTGAGGCAGGGCTGTGTCTCCCCTCAGCCTGGGGCTCCCTGGGGGCAGGGCTGTGTCTCCCCTCAACCTTGGGCTCCCTGAGGCAGGGCTGTGTCTCCCCTCAGACTGGGGCTCCTGGGACAGGGCTGTGTCTCCCCCCTCAGACTAGGGGTTCTCTGAGGGCAGCACCCCTGCGTCTGCCATTGGACTAGGCATCCCAGGAGCAGAGCCCCTGGCCAACTCCTCACTCACCTCCCTCTCAGGGTTGGAGCCAATGTGCAGCATGGCCATGGGGCTGTTGGGAGCACTGTTACCGGCAGAGGAAGACAGCACGTGTCCGGCCCGCACCCCTGGGGAGGCAGCGGGCGGGGGCTTCGGGGAGCCCTGGGCAGGGCTGATGTGGGCGGCAAACTTGTTCCCGTAGGTCTCAGACAGGTATTCTCGCACCTTTTGGTCTCGGGACTGCTGCAGGTGGTAGGAGGTAGGGTTCTCCAGGTAGGACTGCACCTGGGCAGGGGGAGAAGACAAGGGTTCTAGGAGGCCTGAGGCTGGTAGGGGCAGGGAGGGGGCCAGACCCAAGCAGCCCCTACCTTCAGCACCTCCCCAGGCACAGGTGGTGGAGACTGGAAGTGGACGGGCGTGTTGATCGCCGAGGTGGGCACTGCCCCCATCTGCTGCTGCTGCTGCTGCTGCTGCATGTAATGCATGACGGCCTGCTGCTGCATGCGCTCCCGCTGCTCCTCCTGCTGCGTCTGCTCCCGCATGAGCTGCATGCGCAGCCCGATGCGTGACGCCATGGCAGCTGCTGGCTCCCTGTGAAGGAGGGGACTATGAGGCTCTCAGCCTCTTCAAAGCACTGGGTCTTGGGGGATCACACACATTATATAGAAAAGGACACTGAGGCCCTGAGAGGGGGAAGGATTTGCCCAAGGTCACCAAGCAAGTGTGTGACGTGGCTGAGACTTGAATCCAACTTTCCCGATGTCCTGTCAGAAATGGAGGCTCCCTCTTGTTCATTCATTTCAGCCCCCAAAGCTTGGGCCCAGTCTCGGCTCCCCTCTTTCTCTCAAACCACCTCCTGATTCTGTCGGATCTTACCTCAAATACATCCTCTACTGCCACCAATGAGGGCCCAACCTCTACCACCTCTTACCTGGATGCCTGCAGGAGCCGCCTCAAGCTCAGACGCCCCCCTATCTTTTTACACCACATTCTACTCTCAGCTCAGTACCTAGAGGGACCCTGTTAAAGCCTATGTCAGATCATGTCCCACCTCTGCTCAGAACCCTCCATGGCTCCCACCTCAGTCAGGGTAAAAGCTGATGCCCTTACAACTGCCTAAAAGGCTCTCTATGATCTGCCCCACCCCACGTTCCCCTTCTGACCCCATTTCCTCCCACTCCCCCTCTTGTTTCATGTGCTCCAGCCACACCAGCCTTTGCAATTTCTCAGACATGCCAGGCTCCCACTTCGGTGTTTTGTACTAATTACTCCCTCTTGCTTTCCCCTAGATACCATCATGACTCACCCCCGCCACACACCTCCTTCAAGGCTCAAATGTCACCTTAGAGAGACCTTTCAGGACTACCCTAATTAAAACTGCAAAACCCCCCATGCCCCTTCCCTTTTTTGTCTCTGTATCACTTATCACCATCTTAAATACTACACATTTTTACTTAGTTATTTCATTCATCATCTCTTCCCCACTAGCACTGCAAACTCCCTAGAGGGCAGGCATTGTCTGTCTTGTTCACTGCTGTACCTTTAGCCTCTAGCCCAGTGCCTGGCATGTAGTAGATGTTCAATGAAGCTGTGAAAGGAATGCAAAATATTTACGAACCAAGCTGGGGATTCAGCAGTGAGTCAAGTATAGTCCCTGAGCTCATGGCATCTGCAGTCTATGAAATGGGAAAGCCAAGTCCGCAGGCAGTTATAACCCTGTGAGTGAAGGGCCGCTCCCCAGCATCCAGTCCTGCCAGTGCCCAGGGTGGGCTTCCTACGACCCAGCACAAAGTCCTGCTATCCCTGGGTCTCGGTGAGATGGGTGGGATGCAGGGCCCCAAGCCTAGGCAGGAAGGTGGGAGGATAGGCCAAAATGAATCCTCTGTCCCTCATTCACTGAGGGACCCCAGGCAAGCCCCTTCCCCTCACTAAGACTCAGTCTCCCCATGAGCAAAATGAAAGGGGATTTCTAAGGCCCCTCCCAGTTGGGATGGTCTGAGACTCAGAGATGCAAGGTACCCAGGGGTGCTCCAGACTCCACAAGGGTCCAGGCAGGGGCTGGAGGGGCCTGTCTGGGAGCTATTGGTATTGCTAGAGGCTGAAGAGCTGGATAGATGGGGACCTGAATCCCAGTTCAGCCACTTATTTACTGTGTGACCTTGGGTAAGTCACCTAACCTCTCTGAGCCTCAATTTCCCCATCTGTAAATGGTTTCTGCTTCAGAAGGTTGGTGAGAGCATGAAATGAAAATGTGTCTTGCACAGTGCATGGCACATGGTAGACTGAGTTGGTGGGTAATGGACAAGTGCACAAGTGGCAGAGGGCAGAGCTGTGTTCCTGGGGCCCTAAGAGTGAGCCCAAGACCTCTGGAGGTAGCAAAGGGAAGCAGCACAGGCTGACACGAGCTGTTTAATGCCAGCTATCAGACTGTCATCAGCATTAGTGGAAGGTACTGGCAAATACCTAGTGAGTCAGAGAAATAACAACCTGTATTTATTTGAGCATTTACTGTGTGCTGGGTACTGCTCCACGCACTTTAACCCCAGACAGACTTATGAGGTACTTTCATAATTCTCCTTTTACAGAGGAGGAGAAACAAAGGCAAGGGGAGGTTGAGTATCTTGTGGAAGGAACAGAGTTGGGACCCAGTCTCAGGCAGTCTGGCTCCAGAGCCCATGCTCTGGCAGGTTCTGGGGCCTACCGTGCCTCCATGCAGAGCTGGGGAAGGGCTCGCCTCAGGGTGCACAGCTGGTGAATCCAGGGCCAGCAATGGAGCCCGAGAGTCCTGACCCCCGACCTGGGCTCCTTCCACCGCCCCAGGTGGCTTCCCTACCAAGAGGAAAATCGCCATCCGCTCTCGAGTATTCAATGGCCCTTCCTCACCTTCCTTCTCTACCCCACCTAGGCCAGGAATTAGAGAAGGGGCTGCCTCAGCCTCAGGGGTCTCTGCCCAGCTCCCAGCTCAGAGAGAAAGGAGCAGACCCCCTTTCCCCCCTCCTCCATTCTGCAGCAGGGACACAGCTGCAGCCTGCCCCATGCCTCCGCGTGCTTCCCCAGGGCTCCCACAGAGGGCTCTCCCTGTCTTTGCCCCTCTCCCACTGCCCACACACTAGCCCTCCCCAGCTCTGACCCCAGCCCACTGGTCCTGCTCCCCTCGCAGCTACACCCCCTACACACTCACTCACACACACACACACACACAGTGCTGGGTAGCCCCTCCTCAGGAACAATCTGGCTTTAGATGGGCCCGGGTTGGGGGAAGGGAGGGCGCTAGGCCTGGCAGTGCCAGGCAGCTTGGGGGCAGAGGGGGGGGGGCTGGGGGAGAAGCAGCCTCTTGTTTCTCTGACAAAGGGCCAGGCGCCTGGGTTGACTGGGTTGGCTTTGCTGTGAGGAGAACCTGTGCTGGGCCCTGTTCGACCTCTCACTGGCCAGGCCATCCTGTGGATGTCACGTCCCCTCTCCCAGCCTCAGTTTCCTCACTTGTAAAATGGATGGGAGAATCCCTCTTCTACCAGCCACCCAGGTCTGTGTGAGCCTCTGGGGTGGGGGTTGGGGGAAGGTTGGAGAAGTGAGATCAAGGAGGCACCTGTGTGTCAGAGTGTCAGCAGCCTTATGCCTGGGCCCCAGCCTCTGCAATAGAAGGGGGCTAGGGGCAGGGCAGAGTGAGGCTTTCCCACCCACACATCCCCGCTTCACAGAGCCGCTTCTTCCAGCAAAGTCCCACCTTTCTTCCCTCAGCCCCCGGCCCCCATCCTGGGTGGCTATGAGCGTGGCCTGGGTGGGACAGGTGTGTAGAGTTAAGGCAGGGGCTTGAGGGGATCTGAGGGCAGATGGATATGGCCCCACCTTCAAACACACTTGCTCCCTCTCCACACCTGGTCTGGCCAGGAAAAACTGAGACGAACATGGCAAAACCAAAATGTCCTCTGGCCCCCACCTGCATGTGCACCACCACGCCCTCCACACCTGGAAAGGGTCCGCATGCACTCATTCGGTGACTACCAGGAGTTTTGAGTGTCTGCTTTCCCTGAAGAACCCCAGGCTGGCAGGTAATACCATCCTCTTGAAGGAACAGGACCTGACACCCCAGGGAATTCTGCCCCTTCCCAACCCCATGGAAAACTTCAGCAGGGGCTAAAGTTGCAGCCGAGGCAACCAGCAGCCCCCACCCACAGTCTTTGCCCTCAGAACCCACCAGCCACCCTCAGCTGCTGTTTACCCTCTCACCTGACAGTGCATGGCTGAGCCTGAGGGCTAGCTTAGTTGTGAGGAAAATGCGCTTTGTTGTCCAACAGATGTGGGCTGAGGCTCTGCCCATGACTGGCTTTTGCAAAGTCAGCCAACCTCTTAATACCTTGGTTTTCTCCTCTGTAAAAGGCGGATGATAACAGAACCTGCCTGGTGGAGTTGTCACAAGGACTTAGGGACACGGTGGATGTGTGGAAGTCACCCAGCAGGCCCGGAGGCACTCGACAAGGAGTAGAAGTTGTTCTCCCCATGGAAACAGTGGGCTCCTCTGGCAGGGCCAGACCTGGCTTTATGGTAGCCTGTGTGAGGACTTATCTCCTCAGTCATTTACACCTCAGCCGGGAACCTCTCCTGAGGGGTGACTGGGACATGAGTCCGAGAAGAATCTCTGGACTCCACGGAGGAGAGGCATGGAGAACGAGGGCCCCAGAACAGCAACGCCTCAAATACAGGAAAGAAGATCTCAGACAAAGCACTGGGTGGGAAAAGCCAACTGCAGAACAAAATGTACAGCCCGAGCCCGTCTGGGCAGGAAATGGGTAGATGTATAGAAAAAGACTAAAAGTGCCCTCATGCTAGGAGCTCAGCACTGCCTCATCAGCCTGGTCTCTGTGCTCTTCAAGCACCAACTCACCTATTCCTCACAAGAACCTTAGGAGCTGGGTATAATTATTGTCCCCATTTTTCAGGGAGGAAACTGAGGTGACACATCCTGTGAGGAGCAGAAGGGAGAGTTCATCCAGCCTGGCTCCAGAGCCCCCTCTCTATTCTGGGCTCCCCCAACACACCTGTTTGGAGTGGTTACCTCTGGGGAGGGGAGGGGGAGGGAGGGCTGAGAATAGTTTCTCAGGATGTGAATGTGTGATTCTGTTAATACAGGGATTAAAGGAAGCAGGGCAGCTTCTAGGGGGTTGCGAGGGACCTAACATCCTTCCAATCCTGCCCCAAGGTGGACTGCAGAGGGGAAGGGGTGCAGTGGTTGTTAGGCCAGCCAAGGACCCTGGGTGAGGGGCACCAGAGGCGGGGGGGCCAGGGGTAGCTGGAGCACAGGACCCAGGGCCCAGCTCAGTTTCTACTGCAGGCCCAGACACGAGCCTGCAGAGGGTGTCGTCCTCAATGTCTCTTCAGTAGCTTGCAGGGCCTGAACCCCCTGGGCATTTTTCTACCTTCCAGGGAATTCTTTAAAAACTGGAGCAGGAAGAGAATATGCATATACCCCATGACCCAGCAACTCTACACAGAAAAGCATCCACACGCTCAAAGGACATGTACCAGAATGTTCATAGCCGCCCTATGCGTAGTCACCAAAAACTGGAATACACCCAAATGTCCATCAACAGGAAAATGGGGAAAGGAATTGTGGTACATCCATACATATCCAGCAAAGAGTAAATGAATACTGCCGCCCACAACATAGATGGCTCTCACAGATACAATGTTGATAAAAGAAACCAGACACAAAAATAGAGAGAGCATGATCTATGTACATTAAGTGCAAAAACAGGCAAAACAAACCTACCGTGTTAGAAGTCAGGTTCATGGCACAAGGGCAGCACAGGAGGCGGGGGAGCTGGGAAGGTTCTGTAATTTGATCATTTAATGTGGAAGTGTCTAGTTTATCCAAATTCATCCAGCAGCTCACTTAAGATTTATGTACTTCTCTGTGCACATGTTATATTTTCATTAAAAATTTACATAAGAATTAGGTCAGACCTTAAATAGTTTAAGAGTTAAGCAAATTACCCCGCTACCCCAAAGTGTGGCTATGACTTTAAAATGCCTTTGATCCCAGGCAGCTCCAACACATATGCCAGAGTATGGCTTGGTACTACCTCCTTGGAAAAACAATTTGGCAACATGTAGCAAGAGCCTTAAAAATACTCACTAGCTCAAGTAAGAAATCCTAAATGCAGAAAAGACTTTTACACATAAAGACGGCTATCAAATTATTCCTTATATCGAGAAAAATCAGGGGAGCAGATGTGGCTCAAGCAGTTGGGCACCCGCCTCTCACATGGGAAGTCCTGGGTTCGATTCCCAGTGCCTCCTAAAGAAGATGAGCAGATATAATGAGCAGGGAGCAGATGTGGCTCAAGCGGTTGGGCACCCCCTCCCACACGGGAGGTCCCGGGTTCGGTTCCCAGAGTCTCCTAAAGATGACGAGCAGACAGATGAGGGAGCCATCCTGGGGCAGGGGGCTGGGATTTTTAAAAAATTAGAATCTCCATTTCCAGCAATAGGATGGTTAAATAAATTACAGTGTAAGAAAAAAATAAATTAATTAATTAAAAAAAAAAAAAAAAAAAAAAGAAAAAAAAATTACAGTGTATCCCTCCTGATGGAATGTTATAGTTACAATAAATAGCATTGGGGACATACCAAGTGACAAAAAGTAGGACGTAAAAATCGTACATAAAATCTGATCATCGGGAAGCGGCTGTGGCTCAATCAGTAGGGCTCCCGTTTACCATATGGGAGGCCCCGGGTTCGGTGCCTCCTGGTGGGGGCGGGCCCGCCCACACGGCGTGGTTGGCTGACCAAGCAGCAGGGGGGGATAAATGAATAAATAAATAAAATCTTAAAAAAAAAAAAAAAAAATCTGATTATCCCTATGTAAAAAATATGTGTAGAAAAACCTCTTGAGAGGAAATATATAAAATTGCTAGTTGACTTCTTTGGATGAGCAATCGTTGAGTGTTTCGGGTTCTTTTTTTCCCTGTTTACCTTTTGGAACATGGGTTTTTTTCTAAAACGAACATGTATATCTTACTATGTGCCAGGTACTGTTCAAAGCACCTTATTTAATTATCACCATTATTTCAGGACGTGAGGATCATCACTCACTCTACTTTACAGGTGCAGAGAGGTTGTCACTTGCCAAAAGTCACAGAGCCACAGAGTGGCAGAGCCGGACCCTGCAGTCTGGATCCATCACCCTACCCTGGGGCTTGGGGTTTGGCCTCAGACCTGTACATGGGGGTGAAGGTTTTATTTTAGGGACCCCAGTGAAAAAGCGCCGCTGTGATCAAAGGCTTTCAGCAGCTGATCTCTTTCATCCAGCTCAGGGACCAGAGGGTACCCAGGACAATGGAACAGTCTGGAATCCCCAAACACAGAGGCAGAGAAAACTCTGCCCTTCCTCAAAGGACAGAGATAATTTCCTGCATTCCCAGAAAAACACATGTCTGGCGGCTGAAACAACAAAGTGTGCAAGCCTAGCAGCCAGCATGGCTGTTTAAGCCATTTATTAAGTTCTGCGCCTCTGTGGTCGGGTGAAGTTTTCCTTACAAACTACCAGCTGTCCAGGAGCTCAAGGTGGCTGGGAAATCAAACCAACCACAAAGGAAGGCCCCTGGAGCATGTGCCTAGGCTCCTGGAGGCAGGGGGAGGACCCTGCAACCTCCTGGGCAACTTTCCACCTTGGGAAAGGAAGAGAGGGAAAGATTCCAGGTCTGAGATTTGTTGTCTTCTCTGAGCTCCCTCTGGCAGGAGAGGTGCCCAGAGGAAGGCCTGACAAACTAGGAGACAGAACAAGAATGTCTATATAATCCCCAAGCCTTAGAACAAGGCCCTTCCAAATCACCAAGCTTGTCACAAGTCCCTGCAGGGTCTGGGGGAGAGGGAGCAGGGGGGAGTAGAGCATCAGTTGGTCTGAATGCAAACAGAGCTAGGGTGGAAGGTGTCAGAATATTCCCAGATGCTGCAGGAAGGGCAGAGGGCTTGGCCTCCAAACGCTTGGGTAGGAGTCCCAGCCTTGGGCCTGACTCGAGGTCTGGGCCAGGCCACAGGCTCCCCCAGCAGCCAAGCGGGGCTCCCCAGCTGCGGCTACCTCTCCCACAGCGCTGCTGCGACCTGGGTGGGGATGCTGGCTGTGGAGGCCATCTGCAGGAGTAGCAAGGTGAGCCCAGGGGAGAGACCCACCGCTCCGGACACTGCTCAGTGTCACTCTGTCCACTCCCTCCAGGGGCATCCCCTCTTTCTGCTCCTTGCAAATTCCTTTGGGGAAAAGGGCCCCACCCATTCATACACACACACACATGCGCACACCATACCGAGGCCTCAGGCTGGAGAGATCAGCCCTAGCAGTGACCCCAGCCTCAGCCCCTCCTTACTGGACAGGACAGGGAGGCCTTGGAGCAGCTTTTCCTACCACCAGCCACCCCCTTTGTTCCCTCTCCAAAAGCCTTGGGTTTTTAAAGACTTTCTTTTCCTAAGCTTGTAGAGCATGTCATTCATTACAGTATTTGTTTCCCAATCTTGATTAATCACTGAGGTTTGATCAGCCTGAGATAAGCTCCGTCCTCGCAGAATGACATGGCAGGAAAGAAGCCAGACAGAAGCCCACACAGTGCATGGCGCCCTTCAAGTGCTGTTCAAGGTCAGTGAGACCAAGTCATGGGGATGGAGGTCAGGCTGGAAGTTCCCTCTGTGGGTGAGTCCTGGAGGGAATTTTCCAGGGGGATGGAAACAGTCTCCACTTGATCTAGGTGGTGGCTACACAAAGGGACACACACATGGAAAAATGCATCAAGCCGTGCACTTCCAATCTGTGCACGTTGCTGCAATAAATTATATCTTCACAAAAAAGAAAGAAAGTGGGAAGCGGCTGTGGCTCAATCAGTAGGGCTCCCGTTTACCATATGGGAGGCCCCGGGTTCGGTTCTCGGGGCCTCCTGGTGAAGGCAAGCCCGCCCACATGGCGTGGCTAGCTGACCCAGGGAGCACAAGCAGCAAGGGGGGGATAAATGAGTAAATAAATAAAATCTTTAAAAAAAAAAAAAAGATTGCTACACAAAAAAGAAAGAAAGTCAAAAGCAATGCAATAAAAATTTCAAAAGCATGTTACCACTCACCTCATTCCTGCCCCCAACAAGGACCCTGCACAACAGTTCACACTACCAGGGGAGTGTGACTTCGCACAGCAGTTCTTCAATACTGGAAGCAGCCAGAGAGCCCCACTTTTACCTTTCATCACCTCTAGGGTACCACTGAGCCAAATAATATAAGAACAACCCACATTATGGCATTTATGCTTCATTTAGCATCTCCAATGTGCTGGGCACTGTGCCTTCTCATTGTGTCTTTAGAACCCAGAGAGATGAGTATTATTAGTCCCGTTTTATAGATAAGGAAGTTGAGGCCCAGAAAGTGAGGTACATAATGCTCATCTCCATCCTATCAGCACAGCCCTCTCTGGGTCCACTGCAGGATGCTACAGGGCTGGGGGGAGGTGCAGACAGCAGGGGCTTGTTTTTTTAATCTCTGAGCACCAGCAGGAGGTGGGGAGGAGAGAGAGGAAGGAGAGGGGAGGGGAAGGGCAGCAACATTAGCTCCTGGCTGCTTAGCCAGCCTGCAGTTCCCACAGCTCAGGCCCATCAGCCGCCAGTCGCAGCTCACATCCCACAGGAAAGGGTGGGAGCTGGCGCCTCCCAGCCGGCCAGGCTGCTGCCTGGCCAGGCAATTGTGCAGGGAGGGGGACAGCTTCAAAGGCAATTCTAGACCAGAACAGCGCCCTGTCCTGTCCCTGGCATGAGGCCTGTCCCAGGAGGACTGCCACTGGGCACTGCAGAACAGGGGGCCCACGGGGGCATGGGGAGGAGAAGCCAGAAAGGTCCTGTGGAGTGCTCCACCCTCGTCTGTGCTCTGCACAGCCCACGTGCTCCAGCCACAGCAGGCCCCCGCCCCCACACACACATTGCCAAATTTTGGGGGGAACCCCACCCATCAGACCTCCCAGAAAGAGGTGCAGGGCCCTTGGGTGCTGCTTGTCCAATGACCCAGCACCTGTTGCATTATCTCCACTCTCTCCCTCAGCTAATACCCCCCGAGTCCCATCATCCACAGGTACTGCACTAAAGCACTTGACCATCAGGCCCTCACCGACCCCTCACGGACAAAGTTACCCTCTTTAGCAGATGAGAAAACCAAGAACTCAAAACAGTTAAGTGGCTCGCCCACCGTCACACTGCAGGAATAGTGGGGTGAGGATTCAACCCCAGCTCTTTCCATGTGGCCTCAGGCGTGTGGTCAGCACCACTCCCCCAGAGATGAGGATCCGGGACCCAGAAGGCAGAGCCGTCGTGTGGATGGACTACCCTTATCTCCCAGTCCTGCCCACCCCCCTCACCCATGTCTCCCTCCGTGAACCTGCAGAGGGTCCCCAAGGCACCGCCAGCTCCCCACCTCCCAGAGGCCCCAGAACCCCACCCACAGATACTCTCTTCTACTAAACAGCCAAGACCCACCCATGCCCAGGAGCCAGGGAAACAACACATTGATCTCACTGAGGCAGCTACTGTGGCCATGAGAGGGTCTCAGAGGGGAATTATGTCGAGCCACTTGGACAGAAATGTGATTATGTCACGCAGCAGGATGTGTGGTGGTGGTGGTAGGGAAGCGGGGAGGGGGGCGCAGAGGTCCTGCTCAGAGATGGCTCACCAGACAGGAAAGGGGCCTGATAGGTGAGGGAAGGTGTTCCCAGTGCCCCCAAGCACCACCTGATCTACCCCTGCCCATCCCTGGCCACCTGCTCCCCACTCCCCGCTAAGGGAAGGTCAGCTAAGTCTGTGTGTTCAGGATGCCAGGCCACACAGTTACTAACAAACGCCCATCCCCAGGCAAGACAAGGCCCTCGAGAATTCAGGGCCCGATAACTTGGACTCTCTGTAATGAGTCTGTTCTGAAAGGCCCAGCACAAAAGCCTCCGATGCTGTCCAGGGACAGAGTGGGACTAGAAGACCTGCTGTAGCACCAGCAGCTGTGTGACCTGGGCAAGGCCTGCCCCCTCTCTGGGCCTTGGACCCCTCCTTGTTATAGGCATGGGATCTCTCTTGGACCCCTTCCTGCTCTGTCCGGGCAGGCCGAGGGGCTGGGCAGTGGGGATGTAGCCAAGGCTAGGATCCACGGAATCAGCGCATGGGGCTCGGGACCCCCTCTCCGGAGTTGCAGAGGCCTCAGGGACCCAGCCTTCCCTTTTCCATCTCCTCAGGAGAGAGGAATCTGTACCCCAGCCTCTTTCGCTGGCCGCTAGGGGCAGGGAGGGCAGCTGACTCTGGGTGGGAGAGGGCACGTGGCCGGGCAGCTGGGCAGCTCTCCGGCTCCTGGCCTCAAGGCCTCAGTCCAAACCCAGGCCCAGCCCTCCCAGGCTGCCCAGGCTCTCTCCTGCTAAGAAGGCTGATAAGGGTTCTTGGGGTGCCAGGCCCCACCCCCCTTGGCCCGGGGTCCTCAGAGCACTCTGACCACCAGTGCTGGCCCTGCCCCCTGCTCCTGGGAGGCTTCCTCTCCTGCACCTGCTGCCCCCACCTCTCCAGGCTGCCTGGGGTTTGCCTGCTGTAAGTTATCTCCTACTACCTGGCTTCATATTTAAGAGTTTAATCTGCTTCTGAGTACTCTGGAAACAAGCAGTTTACAACTGAAAGATCCAGGCGTTGGTAAATAAAAAGACTCTGGAGGAGGGAAGGGGGAAAGGAAGGAAGGAAAACACCTATGAGCATGGACAATTGCATCAAGCTCACAGAAGGTGGCCTATTGTCGCCTGTTGACAAATCAACAGGCATTAATAAGTACACATACTGCGTGCTTACTCTGTGCCAAGCATTGTTCTGAATTGATGTGTAATATTGATTCAATACTCAAAACAACCCCTCCCCACCCCCAAAGAAGGTACTAAACAGCCCCCATTTTTCAGACACAGAGAGGCTGAAATCATGCCCGAGGTCACACAGCTGGCAGGCAGTGGAGCAGGGGCCTGAACTCAGAAAATCTGGTTTTCAGTCTGCACACCCAACCCCTGCCCACACAGGCTAGAGAATGCCCTGGATGCCCACTGGGGAGTATGGAGAGGACCTTCGAGGATGGGCAGGGGGTGTGAAGCCCATCAGTGGAGGGTACCACTCAGCTCTAACCTCCTTCAGACCATTCCCCATTTAGTCCGTCCTTCCCCTCAAGGCACCCCCAAGACCACTTAGGGCTGCCCACCCCCAAGTTCCCTGACAGCCACATCTGCCCCCCATTTCTCCCACACCCTCCCACCAGCTGATTCTCAGCAGTTCTCAGTTTGCTTTGTGAGAAACAGTTGGGTTCCAGTGGAACCCACACATGCTTTGGACAGACCAGAATCCAAATCTGGCTTTGTCACTTACCTATTGAGTGACCAGGGGCAAGTGCTTAACCTCTCAGAGCCTCAGTTTCCCCATCTGTTAAACAGGATGGCGGTCATGCCACCCTCCTTGGAGCAGGTGAGGGCATCAAGCAAGCTGACATGTGTGACAGCGCCTAGCACCTGGGGTGGCCCTTGATCTCATTTGGAGTTAGAAAGATGGGAGAGGGTCTTTCAGTCCTTGTCAATCACAATGACATTGCTCAGAGTCCCTGGAGCCTGGCCCAGCCTTGACCTCCGGAATCAGAGTCTACAGTTCAACAAGACCCCCAGGTAGCCCGTGTGTACATTAAAGTAACATTCTCCTGGAGCCTTCTAGGGGCCGGGACACCTGGCTCCAAGCATGAGAACTGGTGATAAGTGGAAGGAAAGAGCAGCAAGATGCAGGTCCCAGGCAGAGGGAGACACTTAGAGAGCTTAGAGCCCCACGGTTAACTTGAGCAAACAGCCCTGCCTCTCAGGCCCAGGACAAAGGGAGAGGCCCGAGTGCGGGCTCCGGGCCAGCGCTGCGCTCCAACGGCTCACTCAGAGCTGGCTCTCGGGCGGGACAGGAGGTGGAAATAGTCAAGGTCTGTGGGGAGATAGCCGGAAGCTGATATGGTTTGGGAAACCAAACCATACAAGCCATGTGAGACACACCCACTCACTCACACTCACACACACACACACACACACACACACACACACCCCATAACATGCACCCCATCCAGGACATGCGGCCCAAAAAACAGCTCCAGCAGAGAGCAGGCGGCCTTGGGGACGGAGCGTGTGCCTGCTTGCTGCACAGGAGGCTGGGGGTGCTAAAGTCTTTCCTCCACACTGCTTTGCCTCTCACCCTCTCTCTTACCTGCTTACACCCCAAATCTATCTGAGCAATGAGAAACCCAAGTCTTGCTCACCTGAGGTTGGCAAGGACCCAAATTTTAATTAGTCAATTAAAACGTGCCTGGTAAAACCCCCTCACACACACACACACCCAGCACCCGCTCACAGAACAATGGCAAAGCCCACCCTCTCCCCATCATATGGCTTCAGGAGAGATGGGGTCGGCTCTCACCTCTTTACCCCCATCTTCAGTTCAGGAATACACACCCAACTGACCTCTTTTACCACAGTGGGGGGCTGCCAGGGCCCCCCAGGTTCAGTGTGGACTCAAAAAAGCTCAAACAAACAAAACCCAGCCAGAACCCCAAGCAGGGCTAGGATGCCCAAGGAAGACCCATCAGCTAGGGGGTCAGTTGGGGCCACAGGGTATGTGATTTCATGGGCTCTGGAAAGGCCCTCAGCCCCAAAATATCTTCCCTCTGGGTCCGGAAATTCCTCTCCACCCTCTGAGATGCCCAGACAAGAGAGCTTTCCACCTGAAGCCCTCATCAGCTCACACTCCTGGGAGAGGCAGCTGACAGCTGGGCTGAGAGCAGCGAAAGGTGGGGCAGGGGGAGGGTGGGTGCCCGGGCCAGATGGCAGGTGCTGAAAGCCAGTGGCCATCATTTTGCCAGGGCCACTGCCTGTGAGCTCCCAACCAGGAGGGGGCACTCTCCTCCCAGCAGCCCCAGAGATCCAATCCCCAAGCACCGCTTGGCCAGGGAGGGGGTGTCCAGCAAAGGGGGAAGCTTTAAGCAGCCCTCTCCCATACAGGCCAGGGGAAATCAAGTCCTGCCCCAACGGTCCCCTTGAGGAAGGCAAAGTGCTGGACCCAGGAAGGGGTGGGAGGGAGCCCTGAAAGAAGGGAGGTGGGGGGCAGGGAGGAGGGGGAATTAACCAGGTTCCAAAATAGCACAGTTGGTTCTGCCTCGCTTCACCCTGCGCAATGTCTGGCAGCTTCTGCTTTCGGTCTGACTCACGCCTAGTGGGGGCAGGACGGGGTGGCCGGCGTGGCCAGAGGCCACTGGACAACCAGGAGCAGTGGCCCAGGTACTCCCAGCTGAGGGGCAGCTCTCTCTTCACTCCACGCAGCTATCCCACTGGGCCTCAACCAGGCCCCGCCACTGAGCTGGGCTTCTGGGATCACATCCCTCCACAAACCAGCCCAAGCCCCGAGGATGGACCCGAATCTACCTGAGCTCCTGGGGACTCCCTTCCTGGGGCTTCTCTGAGCCCACCCAGGGTTTTCCCAGTGATGCTGGGTGCTGTAGACTCTGCCCCTAGCTCTGGCATCCCTACCCCAGGAGGGCCTGCATCCCTAACAAGGAAGCCAGAGGATCCCCCACATCCCCCAGAGAAGAAACAGCCTCCTACAGCAACGGAGCAAGCCCCCCTCCGCCGCCCGGCGCCCCCCCCCCCCCCCCCCCCCCGGTATGAGAGGAAAAAGACGTTACTCTCCAAATTCACGAACAACACACTCACCGTATTTAATTACTGTTCTAACCACCACAAGAAGCACTTTGCCCTTAGCAGGACAGTGAGAGGAATCAAGGGCCCTGGAGTTTTTTTGGAGGAGTGGGTAGTGGTAAGTCGGCTCTCCCCCTTTCATTACCTTCCACCCATCTTATCTCGGGGTCCTTCTGCGTCCCCAGCTCCAAGGCTCGGAGCTGCTCCACTTTCCCCCACAGGGGTGAGCCGCAGGCAGCTGAGCCTGCAGCAGCCGCTCTATCCCTCCTCCCCAGATCGAAGATGCTTGAGCTCAAGCCTGAGACACTGACGGAAATCCTTACCATAAACCCCACCTTTCAGCCCCTGTACAAACCTCTCCTCTCCCCTCCCCAGCCCTCACGCCAACACACCTGCCCCGAATAACGGAG
>JAKSZT010018658.1:12710100-12798330 GCA_026826555.1 Tolypeutes matacus | reverse complement strand
GGAGGGGAAGAAAGAGAGAGGTAAGGGGGCTGGCCAGCACAGGCAGACGCAACTCCGTCTCAGCCGCCTCAAACACCCCCCCTACCACCACCAAATCTGGTTTGGAAGTGAAAATATCGAGGGGAAAGGCCGTGGGCAGCGGCTGCAGAGATGAGTCAAAGTGCTTTTGACTTGCCTCCAGGCAGCCTAATAAGGCCGGTGGGGTTTTCGGGGTGAATACATTGGCCAGACCCAGCACCTGCCCCAACCTTGTTGGCATCCTTTCCCCTGCATCCCCCACACCAAAAGGCCTCACCTACACACCACTGCCACCTCTGAAGCCTTCCCATTCCCTCGGTCCCATAAGGCATGAGACTTGTCGTGAGGGGCTGGGAGGGCTGGGGGGTGGGAGTAGGAGGAGTCTAGAGGGAGGAGGCCCCTCTCCAGGAAGCAGGTATTGGGCAGAGCCTTCACCAGGGACAAAGAAGGTGCCCTTAAGCCACATACTGGCCTCAGTTTACCCAAACGGCTTACTTCGCCCCCAGTCCCTGCCTCCTGCGGAGGGCCATATCCCCCCACCCACTCAGGTTGCACGCTGTGTCCCAGCTGGCAAGCAAGAGACAGGTCAATGTCTAGCTGCCACCCCATCCCTGGACCCGTAGCTCAGCTCAGGTCTCTACTCAAATGTCACCTCTTTGGGAATACCCTCCTTGACTGCCCCCTATCCCTATTCTCCATGCTCTTATCAAAATTCCTTTTTCTTCACTGCCATGATCACTTCCTGACATATTATATAGGTTTTTTTTTAATTGCACAGAATATACAGAGTTCCCATATACGCCCCTTCCCCCCATCCAGTTTTCCCTATTATTAATATCTTGCATTGTTTGGTGCATTTGGTACAATGGGTGAACCAATATTGATACATTATTATTACCTAAAATAAAAAATTTACATTACGATTCAAAAAAAAAAAAAAAGAAGGTGTCCTTGAATAAGCTGACACCTCCCCACTGCCCCTAACTGCACAAATAAGGAGGGCACTAGAAGGCTCAGTTCCCCATTGACTCAAAGGCAGCCACGTGGCAGCCATGGGGCTAGTGTCCCCAATAGGGGAAGAGGCAAGGACAATGAGCGAAAGGAAAAGGAACTCAGAAAAACCACCACAGTCACAGTCTCGGGATGTTAGCTAGAGCTGGGAGGGGACTCGAAGGTGGCTCCAGGCTGCGGGCCCACCAGCACGTCTGTACTGCCTTCTAGAAGCAGCAGCACGGAGAAGTCGCTGGCTTCCAGCAAGGCAGGAAAAGGCTAGCTAGTGCCCAGCATCTGGTGAGCACGGGCTCTTGTTTGGTCCCTCTCCTCGGCTGGGGGATCCTAGGGGGGTTCTGACAGCTTCTTCTTTTTATCCTCAGCACCTGGCACGTAGTAGGTGCTTCCTAAATTGCTACTGAACGTAATGAGTCTGGTTCCAGTGGGAAGGGTCCTCTCAGGGCAGCTGGGAGGTGGTAGCTTCTTGGACGTAGAGGGAAAGGCAGCTGTGAGGAGAGGCCTTGGCGAGAGGCACACTCCAAGAGCCTTGCAGGACCACCAGCCAGGGCTCGTGAGCACGGAGGCTCATCCCTGGAGGCTCCCCACCCCCAGCCTGCCCACCAGTGGGGCACTCCAGCTGCCAGCACCTGCATCTCAGCCCTACCCCTAGCAGCCCTTAGCCAGAGACTGATGGGAGTGGGTGAATAAATACCCAATTCCCTCACCCTGCCCCCACCAGGTAGCTCTAAAGCATGTTCTACAGAGGGTCTCAGTGGGGTTGAGCCTTAGATGCTCTCAGAAGTTACCTGCTCATTAATGAACATTTTCTTGGCTTCCTTCCCTTTCTGTCTCACTTCCCCACTCCACTTCTGGTACTTCCTGGGATAGCTTCCCAAGTAGATTACTTGCACTCGCTTCCTTGTCTCAGCCAATGGGTCTAAGAGGATAGTTTTGACCTGAAATTGAGCATCCAACTGTAAGGTTAGAAAGAGAAGCCAATAAAAGGGTCAGAGTAAAATGGGAAGCTGGTCTACCCTGTGGAGAAGCTTGAGTTAGGGCAGTAAGAGCCCAATCACTAGGTGAAGGCTGGCCAAGATGGATGCAATAGCTAAGCATGTACCTAGAGCTTTCCCACCTGTAGGAAGGCAAGACTGCCCTCAGAAGCAGAGTAGGGAGGTGGAGAGAAGGAGCAAGGATGTGCCAGTATTGCAAGTTATGTGGAGAAGAACCACCATATGGAAGATGGTGATGGCAAATGCTAATAGGACTAGAAGCTCAGCACTGTCCTCCCCACCCCACCCCACCTCCAGCACAGGCTGCTACTAGGATAGAACTATAGAACTCCAGCATTCTAGAACCTTAGCACACTTGTTCATTCAAATAACGCAGCCACCATGGTCCACATTCAGAAATAGGTCCTAGAGACACCAAGGGAGGCCATCAGAGTTAACACTAAGGGCATGCATGTGGAAGCAGATAGATAGAGCCGGATCCCAGATCTGTCACTTACTAGCCATGCGACCTTGGGCAACTTACTTAAACTCACTGGGTCTCAATATCCTCATGTGTAAAATGATGATAACAATGTCCATCTCAGAGAGTTGCTGTAAAGATCCAATGTAATGTATTTAACATACTGCTTGACACAGGATAGGTGTTCAATAAATAATTGATGGATGCATGCATGTCTGGATGCATGGCTGGATGAGTGGATGGATGGATGAATGGATGGATGGGTGGATGAAGGATGGTAGATGGATATAATGGATGGGTGGATAGATGGGTAAATGGGATGGATGGATGGATGGGTACATGCATACATGGATAGATGGATGTTTGAAAAAGAGACAGTACCTGTCTGCAAAGAGCTCACAGTCTGGTTCAGTATCCCTTTCTGCGCTATATAAATCTGTATTTCCATTTACCAGGTTGATAAATACAAAGTAAGATCCCTCCTAATGAGCCTTAGCAACATTACTGGGGAGGGTGATTCCCTGAAAGATGCAGAGGGCTGTATCAAAACGGACAGAGATGAATAAGACGGTGCCTGACCTCAAGGCACTCACAGTCTAGTTCAGAAAAAAACATCATTACCTGATATTATATATTGTACTGCTTCTCCTGCTCTGACTACTACCACTATTACTAATAAATCTGTATTGAGCACTAAATCATTTGTCAGGGACTATTTCTAAGAGCCTTACTGGGTATTAATTCATTTGACCTTCCCAACAACTAATTGTAGGAATGATTAGTGTACCCATTTTGCAAATGAGAAACTGAGGCACAGAGAAGTTACAAGGTCTGGGTTTCTCAGCTAGAGTGTGAGCTCCCTGAGGGCTGTCCCAGGTTTTCTCTTTCTCTGCACCTCCCCACGGGGCCTCCAGGTGGAGGGCACTCAGACACAGGCCTTCTAGGCTCTGCCTTCTTTCACAACACTCCAGGCTCAAAGTGCCCACTTTTGAGGCATTCGGTGAATGTGTGTTGGCTGGCTGAGGGGAAAGAGGGGATAAATGGATGCAGTGGGCCCAGGCAGAGTGAGGAAGGGAAGGGAACAAGGCTCCAGGGTGAGGTAAAAAGGGAGCTGGCCTCGGTGTCCCCTTCCAGCTTCTCTCTTCTCCACCTGTCCCCATGGCCCAGCCCTGGCATTTCACAATCTTGTGGTCACTGCAGTATGCCCTATCCCTTTGCAAAGAGAGCTGGTGCTAACAGAGGGAGTCAGGCTCATGCCCAGGAGGGACAGTGGAATGAGGAGGGTGGGCCCGGGGAGAGGAGAGGAGCCTTCAGACTCACCCAGTCCCATCAGGTCCTGTCCTTAGAGTAGGTAAGTTGAGGCTGGAAGGTGAGGGCCACAGCAGACCCCAGAAGGGTCATGTCTGGGAGCTGGGGCACTAGGCAGAGCCTAGAGCTGGGCTGCCCCCTCAGCAGCTCACCCGGCCTCAGAGGCCCCTTCAGGCAGGGAAACCTGAGGAGATGGGGCAGGGCAGCTCAGGCTGGACTCGCAGAATAGAAACAACAGACCTCATTACCCCCACCTCCCAGGGGTGCCTAGGTTGGAGTAAGGGGGCTTCCCAGCCAGCCTGTGGAACACACAGAAAGGAGGCCCAGCCCTGGCCACACCTCACCTCTACATTCCTATCCCCTCCCCAGAAGCAGAGGGGATAGACGCTGCAGATGGAGTACAGAAACTGAGGCACCGAATCCGTCCTCCGGCTCTTGCCCTGCCTGCTTCAGCCACCAACATTGTTCTTGAAGATTAAACACACTCCTCACAAGCAATTGGGGACTCCAGACCCTACCACTCTGTAGTCCTCTTCCACTCTGGGGACACATCCTTTCCAGAAAGAGGCCTACCTCACCCCCTAAAATTGGACTGTGGAAAGAAGGGGCCCTGCCTTTTCCTGAGCCCTGCCCTGGAGGTTAGGCGAGAAGCACCCAAGGCCACCTGGGTTTGAACCCCAGCTCTGCCACTAACTAGCTGTATGACTTTCTATGCCTCAGTTTCCTCATCTGTGAACTGGGAATGATACTCCCTGCTCTTGACTCTCACAGCTGATATGAAAAACACGTTTATTCACCTGGCTCCTCACGTATCTAAATTCCCCCAGTCCCTTCACTCTACCCACCATCCCTCCTTCATCCTCCTCACTGAGAGCCCTGATGGGGGATGCTGAGTTGCTGAGGGAGCCACGGCTGTTGATAAAGCTGGTGCCAGGCCCACAGCGGGCACGGAGCCCAAGCACACAATGGGGCTGTGTGTGCACCCAGCGTTACCCTGGAGCAGAGCTGGGCAGGACGGCATCTGGGGTCAAGCCAGGAATTCATTTCCCTGGAGAAAACCTCCCACTCCCTCCCAGGCAGCGCAACCCTGTCCAGGGGCGAGCAAGCACTACCCGTTCCCCACCAGGCCCTGGGAGCTGAATGGGTCCGTGCCCTGGTGGCGGGAACTGGGGAATGAGGACTCCTAAGTCCAGCCACCCAGCTGGGCTGCTCCCTTATGAGGCATTTCAGACACATTACATCATCTGGGGCTGCAGACTCCGCAGTGGGCAGAGGGAGGGCAAAGTCTGCAGGGGCCAGGAGAAGGTGCAAGAGAAGTCTGGCTGTGACCCCCTCCCAAAATTTAGGGCCCCATTTCCCCAGCTTGCCAGGGCTCCAGGCTCAGCACACGTTCTCTGAGGCACCCAGGACTTCTGGTCACCCTGCCTGCACCAGGACCCTGGGGTGCCCTGAAGAAAGCCAGCTCACTCCCCAGGGGAATGAGTCACCAGCCCGCTGCAGCCAGAATGGCGGGGTGGACGGGGGCAAGTGGAGCCTCTCTGCCCTCGCTGGCAGGTCTTCTCGAGCTGGAAAACCACTCAGCTGGGCTGGCATGGGTACTGACCACAGCGTTGCAACCCGGGCTCCTCCAGGCCCCAACACTGACTCCTCTAACTGCATAGACGCCGCCCCCCCCCCAAAAAAAAAAATGCCCCTGAGAAGAGTGTCAGACTGCAAGCAAAGGCAGCCACTTCCCCCTGAACAGGGTCTGAGACAAGGGAGGAGGAGAGAACATGGGGCACCTGTGAATAGCAAGGTAAGGGAAAAAGCTAGGCCACCTGCACCTCAGGTTAACAGGCCCTGGGCTTTGTGGCCAAAATGGGGAGGCGCCCCTCTGCATGAATCACTTTCTGTTCTCCTCAGAGCCCGGCAAACACCAGCCACAGGAGATAAGTGGCCTTGCTCTGTTGCTTCTTGAGTCTGCATTCACACAACCCTCACACCTATTCCTAACGATACAAATATATACCCCCATGGGCTGCCGCCCACACTCCCAAGTCACACAGGGAAGTCACAGCAGCAGCCCAGCCCAGTGGACACAGTCGGATGGCCACCCACCCACCTCACACCCACAGGCCCCACCTCTGCGACCCAGCACCTGCGGCCACGCGGCATCCTGTGGGCCCAGGTGGCGCCACGCCCTGGAGCACCTCAGCTCTGAGCATCAGGGGAGAAGCGCTTCATGGGCCAGGACCGCTTTACCAAGCTCTTCACATGTATGTGTGTGTGGCGGAGGAGGGTTTCCCCACCCACCCTAGGGAGAGCATCTGCCTGCCCTGAGAAGAGAGCCTGCGAGAGCCAGAAGGTACCTTCCGAAGCTGAGCCCATCACCCCCATATTACAGATGAACAAACTGAGGCTCTGATTGGGGAAGTGTCTTTGTTTGAAGTTACAAGCAAGAACAAGGTTGAACCTGGGACCTGGGATCCAGGGCTGGGATAGTTTCAGTTAAGCAAAGCATGGGATGAAGCTGCGGTGGGGAGGGGTGGGAAGGGGGTTGGTAAGAAGGAAGGGGGAGGGGCAGAGATTTGCTACCACACTAGAAGTACCACTTTTCCAGGATGCTCTACTGTTGTCATTTCATTCACTCATTTCAATCCTTTCTTGTGCACCTACTAGGTGCTAGCGCTGTGGCTAGGTGCATTTCTGCCCAGTCTGTACCCCTTCCCATGAGACCTCAATTCTGAGGTTGAGTATTGTCTTCAGAGCACCCACATCCCACAGGCAGGGAGTCAGGGCAGCCCTGGAACGTTTACGCCAGAGGAGCAGCCTGGCCTCTCCTTGAGAAGTTAGGGGGGCAGGCCCATCCTGCCCCCACACACCTTCCTGGCATCCAGAGCCTGCAGAACACAGGAGCCCCCACACGGGTCAGCCCACCTCCCACAGTCAATGCCGAGTCAGAGGAGCACAGAACGCCAGGCAAGCCTTGGAAATCACCCACCAGAGACTAGCAGATTGTTTTTAGCCACAGAACCCTGGTGTCAGACAAAATTTACTCGGAACCTTGATATGTAAAACATGAGGATGGGAAGGAGCTCTTTGGGGGATGGGGAGGACCCCCACCACCTGCCTAACTGGGAGGCCCTCCTTCCACACTCCCAGACACTCCCCAGGGCACCTTCTGGGGTCCCAAGGAAGAGTCTGGAAATCACATTTCCTCTCAGCCTCGCCGCATTGCAGAAGCCCAGAGAATGCACATAACTTGCACAGGAAACAAGAGTTCAGAGAGAGTTAGGACCACAGCCCCTGCTCTCCAAACATCCAAGCCAAGCTCCTCCTACAATTCCCAAGGCAACAGGACCCCATCCCTTATGAGAAGGAACACAGCAACCCCCTCCCTCAAAAGTCCATGGATTCAGCTCCTACCATGTGCCCAGCACGCCCCATACACATTACCTGCTTTAGTTCTCACAATCACCCAGTGGCCTGGGTGTTTGATCTGTTTTGTAGGTAAAGACATGGAAAGGTTAAATGATTCATTGACTGTCACCCAACCTGTGAGTGGCAAAGTCAGACTCTAACCCACTTGCGTTTACTCCAAAATCACACTCTTGACACCTCACCATGGTCTTGCAGAAACCTCCATCATCACGATGCTTGCCTGGGGATGATGCACCCTCTGAGCCCCCTCCCAAGCTTCATCCCATTCAAAAAAGCTGAGGCGCCTCCTACCCAACATGATGGCACACACACACAGCTTCTCATTACTACTACCACCACTACCTCTGGAATAGAGCACTTACTATTTCAGGCACTTCATTAATTATTAACTTAGCCCTCACAACATTATACTCCCATTCTCATCTGATGAGGAAAATGGGGCTCAGAGAGGTTGGGTAACTTGCCCGAGGTCACACAGCTAGGAAGTAGCAGAGCCAGGACTCAACCCCAGGCAGTCTGGCTCCAGAGCCTGCACACCTAACCCCTGTGCCACACTCCTTCTTTTAGTGGAGACTATAAAAAGAGTGCCCTAGATTGGGGCTTGGCTCTCTCCCCTGAGGCCTCTCTCTGCAGGGATCAGAGGCTGACTGGGATCCCTGGGCTGGACCTGGTAAAGCCTAGCTGATGGGCACCTGCAGCACAGGTTCTCCAGCTGGATGGCAATACCCATCCCGCCCACCCCACCCCAGGAGCTGGAGCTGGAAGGATGAGAGCGTGGGAACAATATCAAACCCAAGCATAAACGGGACGTCTGCCCCGTGCCCAGCTTCAAGACGAGTCAGGTACAGAAAGAAGACTCTGTCCTAGCTCTCCTGCCAGAGGCACCGGTCCCCAGAAATGGCCAAAAAGGGTCGCCCCTGCCACCCCCACCCCCTTCAGTCCTGGCTGCACCAGATGTTGGCAACACTTGGAAACAGGGCTAAAAATAGACTATCTAATGAGTCAGTGCTAAGAATAGCCCAGGCATCTCGCTTGGAGAGGACTCTCTCTGCCAGGGAGGCCCTCCCCTCTCCCACCTCTCACCCCAGCCTGGCCCACCCCTGGCCTTTCACATGGAGACCCCCACAGCCAGCAGAGGGCCTGGGGCATTTACACCCCAATTGCTCATGCGGACAGAGGTGTCGGCTCCACTCACACTCTCCTCACACAAGCGGGTGGCCGGGCACCCTCCACAAGGGTGGGGTATCAGAGGAGTGGGCAGGAGCGCTGCCCACAACCCTAGAGTTTCCTTCTCAACTTGAATACCGAGGCCCAGCAGGAATCTGGGGCAATGGTGGCCCAGTTCCCCCCATCTCTCCTGTGGGAGGTCCCTGGAGTCAGCCAGACTGGCCTCCACCTGATAGATGATGGGGGTCCTGAGGCCTGGGAGGGGGCGCTGCTCTGCTCAAGGGTTTTGATCCCACCTGATCCTCAGCAATCCTGTTGTGAGGGGCAAGGAAGCGGTCATCATCCCATTTCACTCAGGGACCCGGGAAGACCAGGGTCACACAGCTGCTTATTGGCATGGGCAGCAGAAATGATGAACCCGGTGTCATTTTCTGTGCCTTTATTAGAAACTAAGCATATTGCAGCATTAGCTCATGTAATTTTCATGACAACCCTTTGATGAAGCCACTGTTGTTATCCCCATTTCACAGAGGAAGAAACTAATGATCAGAGACAGCTGGTTACTGGCCCAAGGTCACAGAGCAGCCTAAATCCAGAACTCAGATCCTCAGCCCTGGTGGCTGGGTAACCTTGGATGAGAGGCTTAACCTCTCTGTACCTCAGTGTTCTCACCTTTGATTAAAAGCCCACCTTATTAGATTATTGTGTTATTGTGAAAACTAAATTTGCAAAGATACAAAAAATACTTAGCCCAGTGCCTGGCACATGGTAGAGGCTCAATAAATATCACCTATCATTATACACTATATTCTACTGTGGGCACTCATGCCTGAGTCTCTGGGCTCTGAGCTCAGCAGGACGGACACAACCCACGGCTCCCTGGAAATTGGGCTTCTGCCAATCAGGCTGAGGACACTGCCCCCTCTGCCTGGCAACACAGACCCCCAAACTGGGCCTCCTTGGGTACTTCCTACAGAGGGGGCTCTGGAAGCTGGGGGTTCCCAGATCTGGGCCAGAACTGGGTCTCATCCTCTGAGGCCCCCAAAGGAGCCTCCCCCTCAGAGCCGGGGATATCCCCAGCCTGCCATAACATGTCACGGGCTTCTCCCTCCACCCCCCACTCCTCCTGCCCCAGGTCATGGAGTGGGAAGGCAGGAGAAAGGGGCGCTCTCCAGCCAGGCAGCTGATGTCCTCAGGACCTTCGCCAGCCCTCCCAGCCTTAGAAACAGCAGTAATAACCCACCCAGAGCTCTCCAGGTTAAGGCACAAGGTGGGCATCATCAGCCAGGAGGCAGCAGCTCAGGGGTTAACATGCTCACTTTACAGATGAAGAGGTGGGTCTCAATTGGGCCAAAGACTTGCCCCAGGGCAGGGAGTAGAAGGACCTCTGGCTCCTGGATGCCGGCTCCTGCCACCAGCTGGGGCAGCAGAGGGGAGGAGAAGGCTCAGGAGACCCCCAGGGGAAGGAAGGAAAGGGCTGAGCCACGCACCCTGGCTCTCACACACAGTCACTGTAGATCCTGCATGACCCTGAGTCTTCCTCCATCCCACCCTACCCTCGGCCAGGGGAAATGGGCATAGCTCTCACCCAGTGCCCTGGGACAACCCCATCCAAGCCCTGGTCTGGCTAGCACAGGCAGCTCCCTGCAGGCCTGGTCCTGCAACCCTCTCAGCCTTCTCCTGCTAGGGAGCTCCCCACCTGTCAAGGTGGCTTTCAAGCTTCCAGACCCCTGACCCAACCATTCACCCCAGGTACTGTCCCCACCCAGCACATTGTCACCACCCCAGTTCTCTGCCTCTGCTGACCCCACCACACCCACAGGTTCATCAGACACCCTGATAAGAATTGGGCTGGACTTCCCAGCCAGACCATTAGGTTTGCCAGGGACATGCACCTGAACCCCAGCCTATGGTGCTGGGCCCTGCACCTAGTAGGCGCTCCATAGACATGGCACAGGAGGGAGTAATCTCTAAGGCAGTAGCCCCCAATTTCTTTTTAAACAACTCACAGAAATGTATTTTGCACTTCAACCCAGGACACACAAACATACACATTTTTAAAATAAAAAAGTTGTATGAATCAACACTTAGATACTACCATACACTTAGCTGTTTCCTGTTCTATTCTTTTCATTTTAAAAAAATGTTAATTGAGACCCACTAAATTGACTTCATGGCCGGATTAGGGCCCAATCAGTGGACCTGACCCAGAGTTTGGAAAAAACATTCCTCTGAGGACATCAGTGCAGCCCAGCTCCCGGCCTGGTATGCGACCCTCTGCACAACAACAGATGCCCAATAAGGGCCTCCATTGGCCAGGTCCTTCCTCCCCCCGCAGGCCTGCGCTCAGCATTGTACTACGTTATCTCATGGCATCCTCACCCTCACCCTGGGAGGTGGGGGCTGTTATTATCCCCATTTTACAGGTAAAGATACTGAGACCCAAGGTCCTATGGTAAATGGCCCAGATGGAATTCAAACCCAGATCTATCGGAATCTGGAGCCCCTTCAAAATCAGTGTACCATACTGCCCACCAGGTGAGCGGTCTTCAGCCCCTCTCTTAAATACTCGCATGGGCAGGAAGCTCACTCTCTAAGAATGCCTGCTCCAACTCCAACTTCTAAAAGCCATTCCAGGGAAGCAGCTGTGGCTCAATCAGTAGGGCTCCCGTTTACCATATGGGAGGCCCCGGGTTCGGTTCCCGGGGCCTCCTGGTGAAGGCAAGCCTGTCCGCACGGCGTGGTTAGCTGACCCAGAGAGCACAAGCAGCAAGGGGGGGATAAGTGAATAAATAAATAAAATCTTTAAAAAAATAAAATAAAATAAAAAATAAAAATAAAAAAATAAAAGCCATTCCAGGGGAGCGAGTGTAGCTCAGTAGCTGAGCGCCTGCTTCCCATGTACAAGGTCCTGGGTTCAATCCCCAATATTTCCTAAAAAAAAAAAAAAAAAAGCCATTCCCTATGTTAACTTAATCTTTATATTTGTTAGTCACTTGACTGGCTATGGAACAGAGAGAAAGCAGCTGCAGTCCAGTCCTCAGACCCCTCGTGACTGGTCCTACTCCCTCCTCCCTGTCCACCCACCTCCAGATGAACCCAGAGAAGGGGCTGGGTGGGGGCCGGGGTCTGCCTGAGCCAAAGCAGGCCATTCTGTACAGACATCAGTGCCCGGGGCAAGGCAGTCATCCCCTCTGTGCCCCTCCTTGCTTCCCCATCTGTGAAATGGGACAACAGTGGTATCAACCCCCTAAAGGGACTGTGAGCACCTGGCACATCACCCGGCATGGAGCCGGCCCGGTAAATGTGAGCCGCGGTGAGTATTCCCAGTTCCTGCCCAAACCCCCATCATCATTAATACTCATGAACGCTGGGCAGGCTTTTGGCCATTTGCACACAAACGTACTCGCAGCGAAAATGGTAACCTGTGCAGAGTGCTTACTTACTGGGTACCAGGCGCTGTTCTGGTTAAGTCTCTTAATCCTCATAATGAACCCCTGAGGTGGGCACCCTAATTATCTTCTCCACTTTGTGATGAGAAAACTGAGGCACAAAGAGGGCCAGGGACTTGCCGGAAAGTGGCAGGCCCGGGATTCAAACCCAGGTGGACCTGGCACGGGCGCTCAGCCACTGAGAAGCGGTACTTGCTGCAGCCCGGCTGGCACCGTGCTAAGCCCGCCTCGCCCATCATCTTCTCACCAGAGCCCCACCACAGCCCCAAGAAGTGTGTGCTAGCTTACAGACAAGGAAACCAAGGCACAGAGTGTCGAGCTAAGCAGCCCAGCATCCTTCTGACTCCACACACTTCCCACCACCGAGCTCCTCTCTGAGCCTGGACAGGGGTCCTCCCCAGGCCCCCTGCTTCCCCAGTTCCCCCCACCTGCTCTCAGTTCTGACCCTGCTCCCTGCCTCCCCCTACCTGTCCCCAAAAGACACCCCCACTGAAGCCAGTGGAGTTAGTGCAGCCCAAGGGACTACAACCCAACACCCTCCTCCTTGAAGACAACAAACGCTCACACACAGGTGTGCACTCACATGTACACACGTGCAAACATGCACACACACAGCACACACATGCCCACATACACACACACATGCCCTCATACCTGGGAGAGGGTGGCCCCCTGGAAGGAGACCCCTAGTATGCTCAGCCCCTCCGGGGGCCAGAGCCCAGGACAGCACCCCTGCCCCAGCCCAGGCTCCAGTTTCCTCATTTTCCCCCAGCGCTCTTTCTCACCCAGCCCCCTGCAGCCTCAGCCAGAGAGGAAGTTGCACAATCCCCTGGGAGCTGCAAAAGTGGCCGAGAATTACTCACCACTCAGAGGGAACTGCATGCCCGGAAGGTCCCCCCCACACCTCCAGGCCTACCCAACACAGATGGGTGCCTGCTTCCAATCTCTGCTGGCACAGGGCTCCAGGCCACCTACTCTGCTCCTCCTTCCTCCCAGATTGAGCCTCTCACAGCCCCTCACCTCCACCCCTGCCCCAGCACATACATAAACCCTGGCCTCAGAAGACCCAGACCACACAGGCCCCTGTACCAAGATGGAGAGGAACAAAGGGGAGAGAATTTTGCTGAAGTTGGAATCCTACTAGGTCTTGGAGAGGTGTGCCTCTTAGCCAGAAGCCCACAGTTCACCACATTTCTGGCTGACCACCCTCCTGCTACCTCGGCGCTGGGCCTTCCCAGTGTGTAGTCTTACCGTAGCCTACCCACCTTGAAATTGTGGACCCCTGAGACCAGGCTTATTCCTATGGAGCTCAGTGAAGACCCCAGCCACCATATTTACATATATATACACACATTCTTTTTTTAATTAGAGAAATTGTGAGTTTACAGAAAAATCACGCATAAAATACAGGATTCCTATACAGTCCTATTATTAACACCTTGCATTGGTGTGGTACATTTGTTACAACTGATGAAAGCACATTTTTATAATTGTACTATTAACTACAGTCCATGGTTTAACTTAGGGTTCACTGTGTTGAGCAGGTCTATGGATTTTTCTTTTAATTTTTATTCTAGTGACATATATACAACCTAAGTTTTCCCCTTTTAACCATATTCAAATATAATGCAGTGCTGTTAATTATGTTCATAATGTTCATATGTTCATCACCATCATCTGTCACCAAAACTTTTCCGTCATCCCAAATAGAAACTCTGTCCATTTTAAGCCTTAAGTCCCTATTCCCTACCCCCACCCCACACGTTTTTCACTTGTGGGAGACTGTTCTCCCTGTATGTGGCAGTTTGAGAATATTTATGAATTCCAAAAAGAGAGATTATGTTTGTAAACTGGTCTGTTCCTCTGGGCGTGATACCCTTTGATTATATTAGATTCAACTGAGATGCCTTTGATTAAATTATGTTAAGATTAGGGCTTTGATTCAACCACATCTTTAGGGCAATGCACTTTGAGTCCCTGCCCCCCCCACTATATAAACAGACATTTTCTTGCTATATAAATAGACATTCAATCAGGTAGACACACAGAAGTAGATACACAGAGAAGATATGCAAGAAAAGAGAGACAAACTTTGGGTGAAACAGTACCTCTTATGGTACCTCTTGAGTTGGACTTTTTATGGCCTTGTAACTGCAAGCTTTTACCCCAAATAAATACCCTTTATAAAAGCCAACAGATTTCTGGTACTTTGCATCAGCACCCCTTTGGCTGACTGATATACTGTACATGCAACTTCAGAGGTTCCTCAGCCCCCACAGTATTTCTCTAACAATCTGTCAAAGAGACTTGACCTTTCACTTAGTGCTTCTTTCTGATGTTTATGGGAGTCCTGTCTTTGGTAGGCAAATAACCCTGGTCAGGAAAGACAGGCACTCATTAAGCTGTTATCAGTCATCTACTCCTCAGGGTGTATGGGTTTCTTAGGCCCTTTCAGTGAAGGCATGTTTCAGGAGGGGAGAGGGCAGTAGAGGGAAGATTAGACAAGGCCTTAGCCCCTGGGGGAGGAAGGAGATGCCATTGAGGTGAGGAGAGCTCCAGAATGGGGAGATCAGAGAGGCCCAGGGAGGACTGACCCAGACACCAGCCCAGCCCTGGACCCTTCCTAGGATGCCAAACTCTAGAAGGACACAAAGGGTGAGCAGCAGTCTGGCCTGGGCATGCAGAGCCTCAAGGATGACCTCTGGCTCCCACCCTCACTGCTGTGGACCGGCAATGGGGCCTCAGATAAGGAGCACCATCAGGGCCTCTTATCACCCACACAACCTTAGACTCCCACCCAGCTAAGGACAAAGTCAGAAATGGTTTTGCCTGGGCCCCAGGGCTTCCCAGGGAGCCCCTCATTTCTGCAGCCCTCATCAAAAGGCAGGGGGCCTGCAAGGCGGTTCCCCCACAGCGCTCTGAAGCACGAAGCAGCAGGAACCAGGCTGCAGACTCACAACCAGTCACCTGACTCCTGCAGCTCGGTGGACCTGGTGCTGGAAAGCCCTCCCTCCCCTAGAACACAGGGCTCACCAGGCCCCTTTGCAGGGATGCTCCCCAAAACACCTGCACCCCCACCATCTCCCCCATCACGACAACAGTCCCAGGAAGGGGAAGGGGTGGCAATTTCTGCCACCTCCATTTTTCAGATGAAGACAATGAGGTCCAGTGTTTTCCCTAAGTCCATACAGTGAGTTCTTGGCAAACCTCAGTGTCCCAGCTCTTTCCCTAGACCAGGGTTTCTCAACCTTAACACCACTGACATTTGGGGCCAGATAATTCTTTGTTGTGCAAGCTGTCCTGTGCATTGTAGGGTGTTTGATGCCAGTAGCATTCCCCTAGTTGTGACAATCAAAATGTCTCCAGATATTACCAAATGACCCCTGGGGGCAAAATCACTCCTGGTTGAGAACTACTGCCCTAAAAGCTCCCCAAAGACTGGGATCTGCCAATTTTAAATTGAAGGTTATTGGGAAGCGGCTGTGGCTCGGTCAGTGGGGCTCCCGTTTACCAAATGGGAGGCCCCGGGTTCGGTTCCCGGGGCCTCCTGGTGAGGGCAGGGCCCGCCCGCGCGGCGTGGTTGGCTGGCCCGGCGAGCGCAGGCAGCAAGGGGGGGATAAATGAATAAATAAATAAAATCTTTAAAAAAATAAAAATTAAAATTAAAAAAATAAAAAAATAAATTGAAGGTTATTTGCTGGGGGCTCTAGATCTGGTGTTTCTCCCTCTCCCCTGCCAGATGTGTCAGAGTGGAGGGCCTGGAAGGGGCTAGTGGCCACACTGCAGGCTCAGCGTCCTTTGGGCAGAGGCTGCCCCACTGGCACACACTGCCACTTGGAGGTTCCCCTCCCAAGACCAAATAAATACCACCCTCCCACCCCCAAGCCACACACCAGCCCCTTCCCTGGCATTCAATATTATAGTGATCTTTCAACTATTTTAATTATATATTTCCATCAGTAATAAATTCTGAGCACCCTCACATAAACTTGTTTCCTCATAAATTGCATGCAAACATATGCCAAAATAGATAGACGAAAAACACCAGAAGGTATGATAAAATACCATTATATGCTCACCATTATGGCAGAAATTAAACAGTCTAACAATACCAAGTGTTGGTGAGGATGTGGAGCAATGGGAGTTGCTAGTGAGGAGGAAACTGCTACAATCACTTAACAAAATATCTACTAAGGTTGAAACATGCATTGCATACCCTGAGCTCTAACAATTCTACTCATGAGTATACAGGCTGGAGAAATGGATGCACCGATGCATCAGGAAACACAAAGAAAGATGTTCCTACAGCATCATTTGGAGTAGACGAAAACGGAAAGCATCCCGAATGTCCATGAGAATTAGGACAGACACAAAACGGTAGCCTGTTCACCCGGAGGAAATCTAAAGAGCAATGAAAATGAGCATGCTACACCTAAACACAACAACACAGGTGAATCTCACAAACACACTGCTGAGCGGGGAACATTTGACATAAAAGATGACGATTCTTCTGCCACAAAACTGTTCGTGTGTGCATATATATATTTCCATTTTAATATACTTTGTGATAAATTCAATTAAAGAAAAGGATTATTACTCATCATAAAATTTTTTAAAAAAGATGACGATTCATCTGTACTAAAATGCAAAATCGGGCGAAACTGAACTCTTAGTGGTCAGGGATGCAGGCATGGGAGGTTACATCACAAAGAAAAGCAAGGAACTGATTATCATTAGGTCAGGTCAGTGCCACCTCTGGGGGGTTATGGCTGAGGTGGGGGGCACAGGTTGGCTCTGGGATGCAGGCTACTTTCTATTGCTTCATCTGGGTGGCAGTGACCTACATACATATGTTTACACTCTGTTCAGCAAGTATATTCACAATAAAAGGGAAGGAAATGGATGAGAGAAAAATAAATAGAAGTTGGAATATTTTCTTCCCACTCCGAGTTATGAAAACCACTAGGAAAACCAGACAAGAACCTATTGTTAGTCTCAGGCCTGGAGCATCGGGGTTGTCCGTGGAGGGGCCTCCGGGCTGGCCCAGGCACTGGCTGCCTCTCGGTCCACAGGAGCTGGCCGCCATGGTCCCTTCCATCTCCTGCCCCTGCCCAGGACGTCTCAGGTACTACATGCCCCTTCTTGGCCAAGGTCAGTGGGCTGCACCTGGCTGGGCCCCTTCATACTTACCGCACCCTGCCCTGGGCCATTCCTCGGGGTCCCCAGCATCAGGATTCGAGCTAATGCTTGGAAGGCACTGGGGTGAGGGTGGGTGGACCTCTGGACACCCTCTGAATATACCAAAGGAAGGAGGGAGGCAGAAAAAAAAAGAAATAAAGAGGGTGGTGAGGAGAGGGATAGAAAGCAGGAGAGGGAGACATACACATATTGAGGGCTAATGTTCTAGATGCTGTAGAACTAGGCAGGGGGTGGGAAGGATGGGGCGCAAAGAGAAGAGAGGGAGGGAGAGGATTGGAGGTGCTGGAAGTAGGGGGAGCGGATGCCCTGCCCCCTAGTCCTGGGCCCAAGACTTGGGGCTCAGCACCAGGTAGTCAGGTCCAAAGAGAACTGAGGAGTTGGGCCCAGGTAGCACCATACTTCCCCATGGCCCCAGGGCTTCCAAATGCCTGGTGGGTGGCTCCAGTGGCCTCCTCTTGCATTCAACAGCCTGGAGTCCTCCTACCTGATCTAGGAAGGAAGCCTCCTCAGCCTGCAGAGGTGAGTCCAGGTGAGTAGACCCGGGAAATGGTGCCCATTCTGGAACCTAAACCACTCTGTCAAGGTCCCTGTGCTGGCACAAGGCCTTTTGTAAAACAATCTTTCCCAACCAAGGCATGTTCTTTGGAGCAAAGGGCTACATGTTTGTGTTCAACATGAAGGAGGAAGGAGAAGTATTCTCATTTCCAGCCCACCCTGGTGGGCCGGCCCAATGCCAGGCACAGAGGAGGTGCTGCAGACGTGCTGGCTGACCTGATCGGCACCAAGGCATGGGGTGCATGGAAAGGGTCCCTTGCCTCGCTCCCTGGGCCTTGGTTCCCCTCCTCTGGGCAACGTGGCAGCTCAAAATCAGTCCTGAAACCAAGTCAACCAGAGCTGCACCAGCAGGGGGGAAGCTGAGAACATGCCTGGCTAGCACCTAGGAGGGGACGAGAGTGGCAGGGGATGGAGAGTATAGTATATCACCTCCTGGCCACTCCGCACCCCTCAGGGACTATGGGGGACTGAGGCAGCTGCTGTCCCCAAACCAACTATAAACAAGGCAGAGGACAGGCTGTGACTTCCCTTGGCAAACAGGAGAAAACAAATGGGAGCCCCACCCTACAGACCCACTGGTAGACCTGGGGGGCTGGGGGTAGGGAGGTGCTGTACACTGTGGGTGCTGGCAAGCTCTCTGTGGGAAGGAACAGACCATGAGCCCCAAGCCAGAGAGGGGCTGGGTTGATGGGGGGGGGAGGGTAGAGGCAGAGTGCCCAGGACCTTATTGAGCTGTGTCCAAGGTCCCTGGGTATCAGATGAAGCACCTGCAGGGTAGAGACCTTGGGTACAGCTTGTTTGTGTTCTCATTTCTGTGCATATATGGGGGCTTATTCATGTTCATTCATTCATTCCACAAAGGTTTACTAAACACCCCCTATATACCAGGCACTCTTCTGGGCTCTTGGGCACAAGGCAGACAAAACCTCTGCCTTCAAGGGTTAAGTTCATCTGCTGACTGATTAGCACAGCCTCTGAGCACATCCCACTCCAATCCTTCAGGGCCAAAGCACTTGCCTCACCATTTCCCACCTCCCACCAGGCTTCCTTTCAACTCCACCAGCTTTCAAGGAAGAATCCACCCAAACCTTAGGGCCCCCCAGACCCTCCCCTCTATCTGCTGCCCTCAGGGCCCAGACCTCAGAGAGGATGAGGGAAGCCAGCGCCATCTTCCCTCACCCCACACCCCCCAAAACATTTGTGTCTGGGAGAGGAAAGAAGGAAACGGGTTTCTGTGTGTGCGTATGTATCATTTTTATTATTAAGTAGAAATTCAAACACTGATCACACATTTGCCCTGCTTGTGGGGGAGTAAAGCAACATGACGGACCTTTCAACACCCAAATGGGGGCATGAGAGGCCATATTGGACCCCCCTCCTTATTCCAACAACGCTACTCCCAGCAGTTGTGCAGGAGCACCAGACCCACGTGATCTGACCACTCCGGGCTAGTGCTGTCCCTCTTTGTCCACCTCAGCCAGTCTTCATCAAGCAAATATTTCTAAAGCACTCGTCCCAAGAGCGGGACATGGACCCACAGGGCTGAACAGTGGTGACTTTCACAGGTGAGGACAGAGGGCCTGAGCGGGGGAGGGAAGGACACACTGCATAGGCACTGGGCAAACGGAATGATCTTCAAAATGGTCCCTGCCCCTGGGGACCTAAAGGAGACAGGCCTGATGGGCCGAAGCAATCAGAGATGCCGACAGAAACCACCTGGGTAGTCGGGAAGCAGTAGGCCCTTAAGGCAGTGCTCCTCACTGACCATGTTAGAACTGCACATTCCTGGGCCACACTCCACAGCTACTAAATCAGAAACTCTGGGGGTGGGGCCCAGCAGTCACTTGGAACAGCTCCTCCCCGTGATTCTGATGAAGGATCAAATTTGAGAACCACTAGAAAAAGATCACTGGAATCACCTGGGATTTTTTTTTTTTTTTTAATACTGATACCTGGGCCCCTCCCCCAGAGCACAGATGCAACTGCATTTGTTTACAAGCTCCCCAGCTGATCATAACAGAAGGCCAGGGCTGCAGTGAGATGGGACAGTCCCCTGGTGTTCTGGGAAGGTGTGCCTTGATGGAGGAAAGGATGGCTGTGCTAGGAGAAAGGGCCAGTGTGGACAAGCGCTGGGAGGAGGCACAAAGTCTGCTGGAATTCCTGGATTAATCCCCATGGCATCACATCTTACCCCCGGACCTTCACTGTGTAGATAAGAGCCAGCCAGGTGGCCTGTCCCCAAGGAAGCTGGACAGGGGTGGGGATGGCTAGAATGCATTTCTCTCTCCCTTATGCCCACACTTAAGAGCCAAGAAACAAAACTGGAAAGGACCTCGTCTGTTGCTGCCCCTGGCAGCTGCCCTCTGCTCTCATCTACTCCCACCACCACCCCACTGTGAGGTAAACCCCGGCTTCTGCCCTATCTTTGGGATTTTCTCTCTGCCCTCAGTAAGAATCCAGTCAAGGGGATATCTCTGCTGCACAGTGGAGGAGGGGCAGGCAGCAGGAGGGCAAGGGAGATCCACAGGCTGAGAGTGGGCTGTAACTGTCTAGGCCAGAAGCTGCCCAAGGAATCCCACGGGGCAAGACAGGGGTGGCGGAGATGCTGCAAGGTCCGGCCGAGGGCCCTATGCTATGTTGTTAAATGAGATAAGGCTGGGTGTGGTACAAGAGGGAGTGGCGGGGACTGTGGCCTCTGAGTCTGCAAAGCCCAGTGTAAGGCATTTGAAGAGGCCTGTTCGTAACCCATAGATTTTTTATTTCTTTCCTAGAACTCTCTACACTTCTATTTCCTCACTTGAAAATGAGTTGTAGGGTTAATTATGACAATAACTAGATATTTCTTTTTAGTGCTTTTCTAAGTGGTGTATGTGCATGAATGTACTGAGCCCTCATTACAGCACTGTTAAGAAGATACTGCCATAATTCTTACTTTCTAGGTATGGAAGTTGAGGCACACTGAGGTTGCACAGGTTACTAGGGTCACACAGCTAGTAAATGGCAGAGCTAGGATTCCAAGCCAGGCAACCTGGCCCCATAGCCCAAGCTCTTAACACCCCATAGCTAGGTTGCACTTGGCAGTGCTCAAAGCACAGTGGCTATGATTATGTCCCAAGAAAAACTGCCTGGCTGCTGTGCCAGAGCCAGATTTGAGTAACGCTTGAGTCAGTGGAGTTCATCAGTCCCCACTTTTCCCCGATCCCCCTCCTCTCTGGAGCCTCGCTCATCCTGGTGACTTTGCCAAAGATCTGTATAGAAGGTTCACATTGAAGGGGACCCCACAGATGATCTAGATTCAGAAATAGGAAAACTGAGGCTCAGAGAGGTGCAGGGACCTGCCCCAACAGCACAGCCAGTCAGAGGCAGCGTGGGGTCTCCTGAGCCCCAGTCCATTGCTCTTGCCACAACCTTAGCTGCTGCCCCACCCTCACCCATCCATTCCTCACAGCCTTTTCCGCCACATCTCATTAAATAAGTGCCTGCTAACTAATGGATGTGAAGTCCAGGGCACCCAGAAGGCTATCAGCAACGGTGGCTCCCTCCCCTTCCTGGGCCATCTGAGGTCTCCCAGGAGGCCCAGGCACCCTGTCTGAAACCCTCTCTTCCCCTGGCTAGTCAGGACAGGTTCTCACCAAGGGTCCTTTGGTCACCCATGTCAGCAGCTTAGCAGAGAGGCCAGGAGACAAGTGTGGTCCAGCAATAGAGCCCTCGGCAAGTTCCCACCCCTACTCAGAGCTGGAGACCCTGGAGGGCAAAAGAAGGTCCCCCAACCCTGTTCCTCCACCTTTTAAGAGAGAATCCCTGGGAAACCCAGAAGTGGTCTTTCTTAGGGATTGAGAACATGGGCTTCTGGAGTCAGTTGGCTCTGGGTCAGAATCCCAATTCTGCCACTTCCAGGGCTGTGCAACTTTAGGCAACTTGCTTAACTTCTCTGAATTAGTATAATGAAGCGATCTGTATAATGGTCAGTATAATGAAAACAATTCCTATCTAACTCTAAAGAGTAAACATGCAATAAGTGTTAGCAACCATCGCTAGGAACTAAATTTTATATTATTCTATTTTAGCATAAAGAGAATAGATGAATATTCTATTACTAAATTGTGTTATTGCTACACTCTCATAGACACACATACATACAGTTCATGTATACACACATACCTAGATACTCTTAACCACACACACAAACTCATATCAATTACACAAACCTCACACAGATACACAAGTGTTCAACAACACTCTGTAACACTCCTGTACTTACCATGTGCCAGGCACTGCTACACACAACCATCCTCACAACCTCCTGTGAGGTCTGTTTCTTATCTTCCTCCTTTCAGATGAGGATACCTACATTATATGCACACACACACGGCATCCTGAGATGTGGCTACTTCTGGCAGCGCTAGGAACCCTGAAGTCCCTCCCTCCATAGCAAAGGAGGCCAACCCAATTTTCACGGTCACCGCCAGGGCAGCCCCAAGCCGGGCCCCAAGTTCTGACTGCCCTCCATCCCCAGGACAAAGGCCCAAGCTGGGTTTCATGCCAGCTGCAGTCGGGGAAACCCCTGTTGCGGGCAGAAACCTGGTTGACTTTCAAAAGACAGAAGCCGGGAGGTGAAGGGGGTGGCTGGGCCACTCCCTGTAGGGGCAGGTGCTAAGTAACTCTATAAACTCAGGTGAGTGATGCAATTACAGCCATAAACAGAGCCCCAGGAGGGACAGGGCCAGAAGCTGGACCCTCAAAGGGCAGCCAGGCCTGAGGGGTGGGAGCCCCTTCCCACTCACTTCCCAGCCTCCAGGAACAGGCCTGACTGTCAGTGGATGTGGGTGCTGGGCACCCCCACCCTCAGCCTAGCCTGGGACCCTGTCTGGGCTCCTGCCTGCCCTGGGCACATATCCTGCCCAACTCTGACCATGAATCACCTGACCGTCAGACCTCACAAGCCCAGCTGGCTCTCCCTGGATTCAGTGCTCACCTGGGGTGTGTTCTCTGTCCCACCCCCTGTACCCTTCCACAGAACTGGGAACCAGGGGGCCTGCGGTTCCCATTTGGCCCCACCTCACAGAGCTGAGGCTGAGAACAAAATAAGCACCGACGCTGCAACAGGCCTGGTAAACTGTAAGCAGTGTTGGCTCCCTCACAGAGCCACCCTAAACAGACCCGCCCTTCATTTACTGCCTCAGATCCCCCGGCAGTCCTGGCAGCCAGGGAGCAGGGAGAAAGGAGGCCAGGGGAGCTGCCCTTTATCCCCAGGGCTGGGGCTGGGGAAATCAAGGCACAGATAAAACTATACTCTCTGGCTACCAGGCAGGGCCCCCAAGGCAGCCAGCCCTTCCCTAATCCAGCCTCTCATCAGAAACCTGTAACTCTATTGCCAGCTGCCTCCCATTCAGACTGAGAGCAGCCCGAGGGCAGGGCCCAGGGCCTGTCTCCAGGCCCATGCAGAGAAAAAGCCTCCAAGAGTACAGGCCAAGAAGCCAAAGACTGCGAGAGCATCCACATCCTGCTGCCCTAGAAGCCCCAGGCCCTGGGAGGAAACCAAAGACCAGCTCCCCACTGCCCTGCTGCCCATGAGTCTTAGCCGGTGGAATCTCTACGAGGGCGGGTGCGGGGTCCCCACATCCCAGCGCTGTCCCTGGACCTGCACCGGCCTTGCCCCCCTCCTAGATGGATTAAGCAGCCCCTTACTCGGGTTGGGGGCTGGACGGTAATTATCTGACACTTCCCCAGCAAGCGCTGAGCCAAAGCACTATGCTCAAGTTTTGTCCAAAAAAGAGAGACTACGGCTGGGGCTGGCGGGGGTCGGGGCTGGCGGGAAATAGAGCGGGGGGTGGGGTGGAGGGGCGAGCCCTGGACTGAGCAGACGCTCGCTAAGCCCAGCCCTGCCCCCGGCGCCTTCCCGTCCTTCCCCAGGCCGGGGGGCCGGGGCGCGCCAGGCGGCTGCGGCGCGAACCTGCTCGCACAGCCCGGAGCAGCTTGGGGCAGCCGTGCGTGAAGCCAGAACCCGGAGTCGGGAGGGGGCCGAGGGGCGGGGACCTAGCTGGCTGGCATCTGCCCGCTCCCTTCGAGGAGGTAGGCTCACGGGCCGCGGCCGGATGGCTGATCCGAGAACTGGGGGACGAAGGGGGGGCGGTGAAGGGGCGCTGATTTGGGGGGCGGGACAGACTGGTGTTGGGCGGCGCGCACTCGGGAGGGGAAAGGAAGCGTTATTTTCCGGGATTCGGAATCGAGAGCTGGGGGAGGAGGGGTGGGGGAATGGGGAGGGGCGGGCCCATGGCTTGGAGCTTTGAGGAAAGCAGAAAGAGGGTACGTTTCCCTAGGGTGATGGAAGAATGCGAGGGGGAGAGAAAGTCTGCGCTCAGGAACACCAGGGGTCGACAGCAGGGGCAGCTTCTACGAGAGACCAAAGGAGAGGAAGGGACGCGAAGGGAGGGAGGGATGGCACTTCCACCCGCCCCCCGCCCAGCCCCCGGGGCGGGGCGCCGCTCCGGCCCTCCCACTCCCGCGGACCGTCCAGGCCGGGCCTGTAGCGGCCGGACTCGGCCCCCGCACACCTCCCCTACCCCTGACCCCCTCCCCCGCATCACCCGCCCAGCCGCGTCCAGTGGCGGGGTGGGGAGCGGGGGCGCAGGGCCCACGCGTCTCAAACTTCTTGCAACTTCACTCCCACGCCTCCCGCCCCTTCGATTTACTGCTCCTGGGTCGGGAAGGCCCGTGCCCGCCCCGGCCCCTCCCGCCCGGTTACATAAGGTCGCAGAGAAGCCGCCCCCGGCCCAGGCCCCAAATGAATAGCCACACAGGGGATTCCGGGCTTGCCGGACAGCGCCGCGCCAGCCACGCGCTGGGCGCCCCGGGTTGGACGGACAGCGGGGCGGGTGGCGGCGCAGCGCACTGTCCCACTCCAGTCTCCAGCCCGCACCCCCACCCACCTGTCTCTGGGACCCACAGGATAGAGGCGGGGGAGCCTGGGTCTGGGGTCCCGAGCCCTCCGCGCGCCCCGCGTCCCCCGGCTCCTCTCACCTCGCGCTGAAGGTCAATCCGTCCGCCGCCCGCACCCCGCGACTCCGGCAACTTGTTCAAGTTCAGGTGCCCGGCTCCCGAGTTGCGCCTGCCACCCGCTCCTGGGCTCCTCCGGCTCCGCGCCACTCGGGCACCCGCCCCGTCAGACCTTCCCGCCGCCGCCGTGGCCGCCGTTCCCTGCGTCCCGCCCGCTGCCGCCGCCTCCGCTGTCACCCAGCCCCGCACCGGGCACCCGGGCTCCCGCTGTCACTCCGCGCCACTTCCCGCCGCGCCCGGCAGAGGGCAGCACCCACCCCGGGGCCCCGCCCCACCCCGCCTCCTGCCGGCCTGCCGCGGCGCTCGCTGGGAAGTGTAGTCCTTGCTGCGGCCCCGCTAGGCACGCCGGGAGTTGTAGTCCTGCTTTGCGGGCCATGGCCTACAGGGAGTTGATGTTTGACTTGGAACCTTCGTTCCACTTCGTTTCTGCCTCTTTTGCAGATTTCCTTTCTCCGCTCAGTGATATGCCAAACCAGGGCGCACTGCAATACTCCCTGTGGCCTGCAGCAGCTGTCTTTCCAGGAGTCTAGGAAGGACTTAACGACCCAGATAGTATGCGGTTGCCATAGAAACAAGACCCCAGTTGCCCTCCTGTGTTGGAGTGGGGTGCAGGACCTGGATCTCAAAAGTTACGCTTTTCCGCTTGCCCCTGACATAAAGGTAAGGCTGGGGTCAGCCAAGTGAAGAGCAGGGTGAAAAATAACTATAGAGTGGACTGCATCCCCCTCCACCCCCATTATAGGCTCTCCATTTATACCCCTTCCCACCTAGCCTCCTCAGCCTGAACTTGCTGGTACCTCCCCCACCCCTCCCCCCCCCACCCCATTGCTGGACAGAGTTTTTCTGATTTCCTTCCTTGTCACCTTCCCCTCTTGGAAGTCTCACAGTGCTGGGCCATCAACCTCCCAGCTTCTCCCTACACCGCGTTGTCCCACGTTTCTGGGTCTTTTGTTAGGAGGCCCCTAAGGAAAACAGGGATGAAGTCGAGAGGGACAAGACCTCTTGCTGAGTTGATTAGAGCCAGTGGGCTTGATTTCCATGCGATTCAAGCAGCTATCCCTCTTTCCACAGTTGAGGGCCAGCCCTCCTTCAGAGACAGATCCTGGGATGTAGGGATCTGGATGAAAATATAATCAGTTCAACTCAGCCCAGGCCCTCTGAAGCCCTGCTGGAAATAGATTCTGGCATCACCCTCCGCCCTGAAGGACCACATGATGTGGCAAGTGCACAGAGGCATCCAAACTGTCCTCAGAAAACTCCTGGTCCAAACCTGATCAACACATGGGGAAACTGAGGCCTAGAGTTGGGCTGTGTCAGACTCCTGGTTGCACTGCTAGTGGACATGCGTGTGGGGCCCAGGGTCCCTGAGTTAGTCCTGGTGATGGTTTGGTAAATTAGGTTAGCGGGGCATTTCAGGTTGTCGAAGTAGGGTCCTTATGCCCATCACAAAAGAATGCCCCCTTGATGCCACTACCACTGTCTGCCCTCTCCAGAAGGAAGCTGTGAACAGACTCTAAGCCCTGAGGGGTCGAGGGACCAATCCCTAGCCCAATCTTATGTCCATTCCTTAGAATCTCAGTGGCCCACCAAGAAACCTTTCAGCTGCTCAGAGAGAACATAGTCCATCAGAGGCAAATTTGCCCCGACCCCCACTCTGCCCGTTCCCTGAGATCAAGAGCTGTCTTATAAGCCACAGCCCCTCCCCAAACAACAGGCTAGCCAACATGGAGAAGAACTATTTATTGTTAGAGAAAGTTCAGAGTCCAGAGAGGAAGCATAGTGAGAACCCCCCAGGGTGGAGGGCGGGAGGGAAGACTGGGAGAGAGGAAGGGAGCCCACGCATCCAGGTGGTGAGTCTAGGCAGCAGTGGCGAAACCAATCCGGTTGTTGCCCATGTCGAAGATGGAATAGTAGGACCTGAGGAAGACGTCCCCTAGGATCCACAGGGGCTGGCCGTTCTGGGAGGACAGGTAAGTGGGCTCCACCCCCACAGTGCAGTAGCCATTGTTCTGCTCAACACAGAAGGGTGGTACTCATTCATTCATTCATTCATTCATACTTGGACTGGGCACTGCTCAGCCCTGACTCCCAGACAGGGGCCTGAATGCAGAGATGAGTGAGCCAGGGATCCTGTGTTTGGGGGCTCACAAGCCAGCAGAGCTGCCAGAGCAGGGGCAGATGGCAGGGAATTTCTAGAATGGGTGAATGTAGGCTACTGTGGTTTTCTGTGGGGTTCCCTCTCCCCATGGTGGGAAACTTCTCTGCACCCAGGCCTCCCTCCTGCTCCCAGTTTTGGAGTAATTGTGCCTGGTGGTAAAGCTTTGGAGCCAGACCAAATTGGGTTCAAGTCCCACCTTCACCCTGACCAGCTGTGCAACTTTGGGTCAGTTACTTAACCTCTCTGAACCTCCAAGTTTTCATTTGTAAAATAGAAATGAGTATCTCCCTCATCGAATGTTGTGAAAATTGGGCAAAGTGCTTCACACAGTGCTTGGCTCATAGTAAGTGCTCGTCAAAAAACCCAGTGCCTCTCCCCACTAATTAATAAAATTAATAACAGAAGAGACACATCGATTTCAAGCCTAGTTCCAGGTAAGAGGGTTTAGAATCAATGAGTGGTGGGAAAATAAATCAGCGCTGTGAGGAGTTGGCCAATGGTACGAGGTAAGGAGCCCCGTCCTCCCACCCCATCAAGCCCCTGCTGACTCAGCCCACAGGAAGCAGGACTCACAGTGAGGATGTAGGCGGAGGGTGGCAGAGGGAACTGGACTCCGTTGATGAGGAAGGTGAGAGTGGGCAGGCTCTGGATGCTGTTACAGTCCACGACAAACTGCAGAGAGAACAGGAGCCAGATTGCCTCATTTCCCACCTAAGTGTACCCCCAACGCCGGCATCTCAGCTTCCCAGCGGCTGGATAGAGCCCCAGGGCCTGCTTTTGGAATGAAAAAAGCGCACCAAGGGGAAGTCCTGTGTAAATACAGGCATTCATCATGTGAACTGGCATACAGAGGATGGGATTTGGGGAGACCTGAAAATCTCCCCCACTGCCAAAACATTGCCCTTCTCTGAATTTCCTTCCTGAGAGAGTGACTCTCATTGCCCTTTCATCTGCAAGTTGCCTTTTAAAACAGAGCTGTAAGAGGAGTAGCCCATCAGTCTTCCAAGGTTAGTGGGAATGTGTTAATTAGGCAAACTCTTTGCTGGGCAGGGGGTGGAAAGGAGAGGCATAACCCCATAGAGGTGAGGGAGATTTGGAAGTAAAGGGTTAGCCACTTTCCAATTGTTTCGTTTTTACCCCAAAGCCTGGCAAGTGTTTAATCCATTTCCTGTGAATAACTGCAGCTCAAAAGAAAGCCTTGCCTAGCAGTGACCTCCCCATGGCCCCTCAGCACAAATATGTGGCCCCACCTGAACCAGCCTCCAGCCCCTCTTCCTGCCCCCAGAGCCAGACTTCCCAAGTTCCCCCCACCTCCACTGCCTTGGGGTAGCTAGAGACATGAGGGTTGAGAATTAAGATGTTCCTGTGCTCCCCAGAGAAACGACAGGTGCCTCTGGTCTGGCCTCTCATGGGGAAGGGGAGCACACACACACCGCCACAGACCCACCTCTCCATACTGGTTCTCCTGGGCGCCCGTGGCCTGCAGAAGGGCACTCATGTACTGCTGGGGCACCGTGAGCAGAGAGGTGCCTGTGTCCACGATGGCCTGGCAGCCCTGGGAGCACCAGCCAGAGGCCTGGCCGCCGATGAGGAACCTGAATGGTGAGACGAGCGGCCTCAGCACCCCACCAGCTCAGGGCACCATGGAGGGAAAGACAGCTGCAGTCCCAGAATCAAGGTGCACCTCAGGAAGAGAAGGACCCTGCAGAGGTTAATCCAGCCATCCCCCTGCCTCACACCGTACCAGAATCTACCCAAGGCTCCGAAATGACCATGGGATCTGCGTTTTTAAAAGTTCCAAGGAAGGTGCTAGAAACATTGAAAGCCAGGGCCACTGGTTTGCCATAAGTACTTTGAACCCATTAGTTCCTCCCGCCAAACACGCCAGTTTCCAATCTGTAAGTCCATGGGGTAGGGCTCCAGTATCTCTAATGTTTGAGATTCCAAGTCCTGCTCCTTCCCACGTTGCCCCAGCTCTTTCTCTAGGCTGAGCTGGGCCTTGACACTCCAGCAGAAGGCAGCTGTGCCTTTGTGGGGGCAGGCCTGGGAAGTCCTCTGCCCGCCCCCACCCCAGCATTGCCGGAATGTGTATGACACGGAGTACTTCGAAGCCTGCACAGACGATGTGCCTGCCTTCCCAGGGCCCTGACACAGACTCACTCCTCAATGCCAATCTGCCAGTAGAGCTCCTGGGTAACGGGGGCCCAGTAGACCTGTCCTGTGTACAGGTTGTCATCCACTCCTCCGAAAACGACTTCTCCCCCATTCTGAGAGCCCTGCTGGCTGCAGGAAACAAAAGGAAGGGGGTGGTCAGTGAGGGGTTGTGGAAAAAGATTCCCTGCTGGGCAGTCATCAGAGCAAAACAGAGCTCCCGCCGTCCTGACTCCAGATTGTGTCTCCCCCCTCATACTGGGTCTCCCAGGGCAGAGCTGTCTCTCCCCTCAAACTGGGGCTCTGTGATCACAGAATTCCCAGTGCCTCAGGATCCGCCACATGCTGCCCCATAAATTCCTGCCTCTGTAGGAGCGGCTGGCTGTCTGGCCTCCAGGTCCTGCCCCCACACTGCTCTCCTCTGCCTCTCACTTCTTGCCGCTGGTGAATGTGTCACTGGGAGACCCACGGGATGCTGAGGGAGGTAGGGGGAGAGGGAAGGACATTCGTTGTTTGTTTCAGAGGCCTTCCCTGGTGGTCAAATCTGAATGTGGAACTGGACAGTGTCTGAAGGCTACACTCGGAGTAATTGTAAACAGAGGCAGCGTAAGAAGCCACCTTCATGACAGGCCAATATTGTTGAAAGTCAGATTCAAGTGATGAAACCACAGTTTGTGCTACCTTTAGATAGCTGCTGACTGTGGTTGGATGACTCTGGAGAGGAAACAAGGGAAGTCCACCCAGGCTGCCCACCCCCTTCCCGCAGCCCATGCTCAAAGGCCCATGGGCCCTAATGGTCGCTGGTGTTTGCTGGCGATGATAACAATTTGTTAGGAGTCAATGGTGGACCTAGACCAGAAGACTCCAGGGTCTGCCTAGAACAATAGATCAAAGGAGATGGAGCCATAGATTACTATTCAAAAGAGGTGTACAGCAGAAAACATTTGGTCAGAAGGAAGTGAGCTAACTGGAAGTCTGGGCAGGACAGAGGTCGATCCAAGTGGTGCTGGAATCTGGAAACTCAAAGCAAAGCTCAGCCTGAAGGGGGAGAGGTTCTGTTCTGGCCAAAGAAAAGTCCCAGTGGGCTGGGTGGGAGGGGGGGGGATGGGGACAGTGGGGAGAGGTGTCCAGGCCCCGGGACAGGAGTGGCTGGAGCCGGAGGCATGCTGGGAGGCCTCCAGAACCCAGGGCATCGAGCCTTGGTGGGAGCAGGCGAGGAGCAGGAGACAGGCCAGGCAGGTCCTTACTTGCTGAGGTAGAAGCTGAAGACAGGGCTGGAGAGGGCGCCCTCCTGCAGCATGCCCTGCAGGGCCGTGGTGGCGCCCCCCATGGCCAGGGAGGGGTAGGCCATGCCCATGATGCCATCAAACTTGGCATAGACGAAGTTGGTACCCGGCTCGTTCTCACTCAGGCCAAACTCCTGGTTGGGGACCTGGATGCTCTGGACCTGGAGGGGCCAAGGGGAGGGGAGAGGATGAGGCCGACTCCCCCCAGTGCCCTCAACCCTGTGGAGACCAGAGAGCAGCCAAGGACCCGATCATCCCTCCCTCTCCTCTCTGCTCTCACATGAGCCACCTTCTCTTCCCAGAAGCCTTCTCTGACTGCCGCAGCACTGCACGCCCACCCTGTTCTCCCCCTTCTCCGAACACCCCAGGCTTCACACTCCTTAAGGAAAAGGACCGCATCTGTCTCAATTGTCGGGGTGTTGCCAGGGCCTGGCACATGCTGGCCCTCAATGAGCGTGAGGCGAGTAAAGGAATGAGCCCCTTCTGGACTGATTTCCTGCCCTGTGCAGGAGAACAATGGGTGTTTTGCCATCAGCACCCACTCACGGTCAGAGTGTCATAGCCGAAGAAGCCGGTGAGGCTGCCGCTGCCGTACTGCAGGGAGAAGGTCTGCCCATTGGTGGAATAGGTGGAGGACTGGCTGGGGTTGAAGCGGGTGTGGCTGGCTGCAGGGGGAGGGAGACATTGGAGGGTAAGGCTGGCAAGTGGAGGCCTGCCTGCCTCTGCCTCGGACACATGGTCTCAGCCCACCCTAGTCACCAAGTTGTGGGTAGAGGGGAGCTGAGGTACCCCACATTGGAAGGCGCATGGGAGCTGGCCAGTCTTGGCCCCAAAGCCCACTCTGAATTGCAGAATCTCAGGATGCCCTGGGCTGTGGCCTCCCTGCAGGCAGGGTGGCAGAGAATCCAGTTCCTTATCCCTGGCCCCCAGCGGGAAGCCTGGCACACTGTGGTGCCCAGTAATTGCTCATTAGATGAAGGAGTGGGTGAACCTCCTGGGTATCCCAGCCCCATGTTCCCCCAGCCCTGCATGCCCCTAGCCCTCACCCCATCAAAAAGCTGGTCACCCAGGATTCTGAGACGGCAAACGGATTTGCCTGCCACCGGAGAATGCCGTGTGATCATGGACCAGTTCCTGGTCCTCTCCGGGGCTCATGAAGTTGGGCCCCTCCCCAGAGAGAGACAGTCTCCTGCCCTGCCTGCCCCTCCCTGCCCAGCCCAGTACTCACTGCAGGCCTGGCTCTGGCAGTAGACAGAGGGCACCCACAGGTTGGAGGAGCCAGTGTCAAAGAGGACCAGAAAGTTCTGGGGTGGAGTTCCGATGCTGATCTCACCGAAGTAGGCAGCCTGGAGGGGCAGGAGGCAGCTGTTAGCTCTGGAGGGATCCAGGGGACCGTCGGGCCCTGCCTCTTCCGTGGCCAGAGCAGGGAAGGCTCAAGCCCTTGCCCTCTAGCCCGCACCAGAAGCAGAGTCCTGAGTCTTCCCTCCACATCTGCCCAGAACGCATGGACCATCAGCCTGTGCCTGCCGCAGGCAGCAGCAAAGGTCTCTCTGGGCCTGGCTGCCAGGTCGCACAGGTCCCTCCCCATACTCGGCCCAAATAGCCACCCGCGGGCAGGGAGGTCCATGCTGGCACATCTGAGAGAAGAAAGCAGGCCACGGGGTAAGGAAGGAGGAGCACACTGCCCAGGGGGCCTCAACTTTGGCAGTGGGGAGCACAGCAGCCCTGAGCGGGGGAAAGCACTCACATCCATGTAGGCCATGGGCTCGTAGGCCACGCTGAAGTCGCTGAAGTGGTACTTCTGAGCGGGGTCGTACTTGTGGGTCTTCAGGAACTCTTCCAGTAAGCCCTTCTCCTTCATGGTCTCGCGGATGGACTTTGATTTCTTCAGGGGGACTCTGCAGAAGGGCTGGTGTCAGGGCAGTGGCCCCACTGCTTCCCACAGCGTCTCTCTCCATCTCTGTGTGCCTCAGTTTCTCTGCTCCCTCTCTGCCTGTAGTGCGTGTGTCTGTGTGTGTCTCTTTCTCCATCTCTCCTTGTCTCTCGGTCTTTTTCTGTCTCTGTGTCTGTCTCTCTGTCCCTCTGCCTCTCTCCTTCTCTCTGCTTTCTCTTACAGAATCCTAGTCAGGAAACAATGAATTTCACCATGCGTGCCCCACCCCACCTCTAGGATCCTCCACCCTCAAATATCCTATAAATTCCTTCCAGGGAAAGGAGAGGGACTTCCCACATTACCCTTCTCAGGACATGTGTGGCTTTTTTATAAAGGGTTCAGAGATGTCATAGCTCTCCGCAGAGTGTCCCCTCTTATCGTGTGTCCTCGGGCCCTTGGCACTGGCTGAACATGACAGAGCATGGCTTCTGGGGAACAGCAGGACAGGACTCAGAAGGTTCTAGTCCCACCCCTGTGTCAACTGCGCAGGCTCGACGACCAGTCACAGCTCTTCTCTAACACTGGGACCAGGGGCAAGTTGGCCTGGGTGGTTCTGAGCTCAGCTGGGTTTCAGAGTCGGAGCTTGTGAAGTGCGGGTTTCTGCCCATGTCACGGAGCGCACATTCCCCCCTCAGTTCTCCTTTTCCCGGACCTGCTTGCTGCCACAGCCCCACAGCCTTGCTCCAAGGCTCTAGAATTCCTGCTCCTTTCACTTCTTGAGCCCCATTCCCTCAAAACGGTGCATCCTCCACTAATTCTCTGCTAAACTCATTCATACTGAGATGCAAACCACCTATATAGAATTTGCATATTAAAAGAAGCTTTTGAGAGTAGCCTTCCCTTAGCCTCAGGAATCACTCTTTAATGGTGGCATAGCAGGTGCCTTCCTGATGTCCCAGGAACCCTGCCACTCACTTCACCTCGAGTCCTGGCCTCACTCCCCTTCTGACATCTCAGCATATAGAGGTTTACATATAGATGTTTTTGGCACCTACCAGAGTGACCAATTAAACTTTTGGACCCCTAAAGAAATGTTTAAAAATTTCCATACTCAGAAATAACTGCTCCTTTCTGTCCCTCCAGTCAGAGTCTGCTTGGGCAGTAGTCACCCTTGTGGCTTATACAACTCTGTTTGGGTCCATCTTTTCTCATCAGTTGGGGGAAGGGACTTGCCTGGAAGTTTCCTGAGGGCAGAAGTAGCGTCTCCTCCCACCTTTGAGTCCTGTGCAACACCAGGAAAGGGGAGCCTTCTGTGCCCCCTGGAGAATAGCAGCTGGAACGGGGTGGCCCCTGGCCGGCTGCTCCTCTCAGGTCTCCAGCCTCCCACCCAGGCACCCTGCACCAGCAGCCTCGCCCCAGACTCACCTGACCATTACCGCTTCCGAGAGCTGGAGGCAGACCAAGGCCACCATCACCCACTTCATGATGCCGAGTCCCATCTTGCCGCAAAAGAAAAGCCACTCCGAGTTCTGCTGTCTCAGTGGAGTGAAGGACTGACCATTCCTTCCTCCTTTATAACCCCCGGGGAATTCCCAGTCCCTGCTTTCTTGCCCCGGGCAAGCATGACCCCAACCCCTGGGGTACCCTGTGCTCCAGGTATCAATTGCTTTTGTGTACTTTTCCCTTTGGAGGGTGGCCGCCAAGGACATTTCATCTTATTGACTTTTTAATACAAGCACTGGGGGCCAGAGGGTGCAAACAATAGAGAGAACAAAGTTGCTGTAAAATGGAGTAGCAAAGATTACTTTTTGTGCAGGAACCAGAAACATGATGGGTTTTTTGTTTTTTGTTTTTTTTTTAAGGAGGTACCAGGGATTGATCTCAAGACTGCATACATGTGAAGCAGGTGCTCAACCACTGAGCTACACCCACTCGCGATGTGGGCATCTTCCCCGCCCCCCCCACCCCAGATGGCTCCCTTGTCTGTTTGCTCATTGTTTTTGCTCGTTGTCTGCTTGTTGTTTGTTTGTCTTCTTTAGGAGGCATCAGGAACCAAACCCAGGACCTCGCATGTGGGAGGCAAGCTCCCAACTGCTTGAGCCACACCTACTCTCCTGTGGGCATCTTTGAAGTGAGGGATGAAGAAGACCAGCGGCAGGGTGAGGGGCATAGGTTCCATAGGTGTCCTAGCCTCAGTGCTATGGAGACTGTGGGCTGGATAATTCTTTGTTGTGGGCCCAATCCTGTGATTGTAAGATGTTTAGCAGTATCCTTCACCTCTACTTTATAGATGTCAGCAGAAGCCCCTCAGTGTGACAACCAAAAATGTCTCCAGGCATTGCCAAATGTCTCCTGGGAGGGCAAAATCCTTGCGACCCACTGGTCTATTGGTGATACACTCAGAAGTCTGATTCAAGTCCCAGTTCCTAACACCCCCAAACCCTTGAGCATCTGGGAATGGTGGGGTCAGTCGCTGTGATGACGGTGAGGAAAAAGGTGGTGGTGAAGAGGGTGGTGCTGGTGGTGGAACTGGGGGCCAATGGCTTAAGTCAGAGCTATTCAGGACAACTTGGGGGGCTTTCAAGATCAAATGGGGCATTTGGAGAAATTGTTGTCATACTGTTTTTGTTTGTTTGTTTTTAAAGATTTATTTTATTTATTTCTTCCCCCTCCCCCCTCATTGTTTGTGCTCACTGTCTGCCCTCCATATCTGCTCATCTTATTTTTAGGAGGCACCAGGAACTGAATCCAGGACCTCTCATGTGAAAGGAGGCACCCAATTGCTTGAGCCACATCCGCTCGCTGCTTGTTGTGTCTCTCATTGTGTTTCTTTGTTTTGTTTCCTTGTTGTGTCATCTTGTTGTGTCAGCTCACTGCACCGGCCCATTGCATCAGCTCACTGTCTTGCTCTTCTTCTTTAGGAGGTACCGGGAACCAAACCTGGGACTTCTTATGTGGTAGGCGGGCACCCAACTGCTTGAGCCACATCTGCTTCCCTCATATTGTTTTTTTTCTTTTTTTGTTTTGTTTTTTTTCTTTTCCTTGTATTGTTTTATTCAACAGTTGTTAAGAACACATCTGCAATGCAAGCTGCACCAGCTTCAGGCTGAGTCTCTCTTACCAGCCTGGAATAACAAGACGCTGGGGACAAGGGCATGAGAAGAGGGGACATGCCTGCCCCTTGCTCTGTTTTTCATTCTCTCCTCTCCTGCCTCTGTCTCTAGTTCTCCTAGAATCCCTCTGTCTCCCCAGTGTCCTCCTCCCAAGCCCTTGTCTGCCCTTTTTCCTGCCCCCAAGTGTGATTTATCCTGTCCCTCCATCTGTCATCTCCAAGTCCTCCCTGCTACCCAGCTACAAGCGTCCTATTGCCTGAGGTCACCTGGAGCTGGCCCAGCACCCACTACCCTGGCACAAGAGAACTCTCCTTTTTGGGGTGAATGGAAAAGTCCCCCTTGCCAACACCCTCTCTGCTACCTCATACCCTGAGCTCAGGGCTCCTAACAGATTGGTGAGGCCCTCAGGGCCCAGGAGGAAGGCCAGGACTGGGCCTGCCAAACACCAATATCATCCAGCCAGTGGGGGATTTTCCATGTTGGCCTCAGCCACCCACTGCCCAGCCAGAGCCCTGGAGTCTTCCCCAGCCCTATGTTGGAAGAGGGGAAACAGGGGCCTAGAGCTTGGCCTGGGCCTGGCACAGAGCAGGAGACCCTGCCTGATAGGGCGTCAAAGCCAAGTCAGCTCCCATTCCTCCCTGAAGTCCCTAGAGGCACTTTGGACTCTGGGGCAGTAGGTAAGGTATGGAGAGCCTGGGGGGTGGGGGGATCCCTAGAATTGGGAGAGCAGACAAAATAAATTTATAGGGTCCTTGGGAACTTGCCACATCCTATGATTATAGCAGAATTTCATGGAGCCCATAAAATGAGACTTACCAGACTATGGAGCATGGGCCTCGAGGGACGCTTTCCTCCTCCCATAGGGTTCCAGGAGCAACCAGTCTGACAGCTGTCAAGTTAACATTCCCCAAGCCCCAGGCATGCCACATCCCTTCTAAGTGTCTCTGGCCTGCTGCATCAAGCCAGGGTATCCCTGTGTGGCTGCCAGGCCTTTGGGGTCTACAGTCCCTGCCTTCCCAACCTGATCTACTGGCTCCTCCGTCAGCCTCCCCAGGGTCCCCGGGCATCCCAAGTCCACTTTTCTGACCTGCCCCATCACCAACCAGCCCCCCATACCTGGAAAGCCCCACTTCACTCTTTTCTATTTGTTCAAATTGTGTCCATCTTTCAAGGCCTCTCCTCCCAGAGTCAGAGATCCACAGAGGTCAAGGACACTTTAGAAGTCATCCAGGTCTACCTCCTACTGAGTGTAGATGCCCCAGGAGCCTGACCTGCTGGCTCCCACCCAAGTTCATCTTCTACCCCTACACCCTACACACACAGTGCAGCGGGCGCCCTCCCCTTGGCACTGGATCTCATGCTGTCTAGGGCCCCTCTCCAGATATTTCCAGATTATGTGACCTCTCCCCATATACTGGAAGCTCCTACAGACCAGAGACTGAGGCTGCTCCAGAGCTCAGGAAATCCTGAATGGTAGATGGAGCCCATGGGATTGTTCTCAATGGCACTTGGTCATGTCACCCCTAGTCCATTAATCTGGGGCTCTGATTACTACCCCACACCCCAAAGGGATCTTGTCAAAATTCAGGGCGAGGGACCCCTCATGGTGTTGGTCTTCCAGGAAGGAGGCATTTCCTACTCACCCTCTAGTCTAATTAATCACCACCTGCCTCAAAACTCATCAAAGACTCCCTGTGGCTAACTACAAAAACCCCAACTCGTCACCCTGACAACCAGGATGCCCTTGATTTGGCCCCTTCTGATGTTTCCAAGCTTATCTTCTATAACCTGCACCAAGTTCTAGTCTCTACCTGTAGTTTCCTCCTTGCTTTCTCCTAAAGAGACATGTTATTTTCCTTGCCTTTATCCACTCTGTGCCTTCCATCTGGAATCTACTTCACAAGTATCTTTAAAAAAAAAAAAAACAGTTTATTGAAGTATATCATTCATACATAAACATACATAAACAATAGGTGTTCAGTAAATATCGCGAACTTACAAAACAAACACGCATAACATCACACAGGGCTCCCACACATCACCCCACCACAAATACTTTGCATTGTTGTGAAACATTTGTTAACAAATTATGGAAAAACATCTTCAAAGTATTACTACTAACTATAGTCCGTATCTTACTCTCCTATACTTTTTTTTAAGGATTTTTAAATTTACTTTTATCCATTTTTAACACACCCCCATTTTTGCTGTTTTTCTTTCCATTCGCTGGGCAACTCTCTGTGTCTGTTTCCTGCCCTCTCTTCTTATCCTTCTCTTCCTGTCTTCACTGGGATTTGATCCTTGGAAACTCCAATGTGGGAGAGAGGTGTCCTACCTCCTGTGCCACCTTCGTTCCTGGTTTTTCGGTGCACACAGGGTCTGAGGGGCTCACCCACTTGCGGGGCCTGGCGGTGCACCCGTGCACAGGGACTGGCAGCCCGTGCGCCTTCTATATTTTTCTTTTTTTATTTTTATCAGGAGGTCCCGGGGATCAAACCCAGGTACCTCCATATGGGAGAAGGACGCTCAATCATTTGAGCCACATCTGTCCCCCTGCTATATCTCTTTTTCTTTTTTTTTCCTGCTATATCTCTTAAGGTTGACCAAAGATAGCTAGAGTTACAGTCTTTTCCCATACAGGATGGTCATATAATAAATCAGGCTTAGTTTATCACCAGCATTCTAAAAACCAGACCTAGGGAGAAAAACTAGGTCTGGGGACACATGTATAGTTTCTAATACTGTGAATGTTTAGCCTACCCTGATTATTACAAAATCAGGACAGCGAGAATATTCGCAGCCAGGTATCTCTTGCCTTCAGAAATCTTCTCATCCTTCAATATCTCATGCAAATGCTACAAAGTGTTCTCTATTGTGCCCATCTACCCTCAAATTAGCTCCTATTATGGAAAACTTTGCTTTTCCTCCACTTAAGATATTTGCTCCATTCCATCTTATATCCCAGTGACTTGTCCCAAATCTTACAGGCTGTAACTAGAAGAGGTCTCTTCCTGCACATAGTTCCTTAAATAACTCATTCATCTGTCAAAGGTCTACAAAAGTGAAGGTAGGAGTGTCTCTAGAAGAGATGGCAATTACATAGCATGCATACCGTCACTGCTCATCCTTCACCTATGGCAGACATCTCTAATCAATCATGTCACTCTTCCACAGTGCTTAGACATGACCTTAGACTCCTTCCCAATCTAGTGCTCCATGTATCCATACACCATCAATGAGGAAATGACAATCCCCAAGCTCTTTAATGGAGTTTTTTTAAAAATTCTGGATATTAAATTTCTTCAAAAATTCTGCACATATACCACTTTAAGAAAATCAAGGCAACTTGAAAATACAACTATTTGTACTGTTCTGAATTATCATTTAGCTATTATCATACACACATAGATTTTAACATAGCTGTAATCAGTGTGTAAATGCAATTTCTGTTCTGCTTCTGTATCTTAGGATTATTGCATATACACATTTCTATGTGTTGAGATAGGCCGCATTCTTATCACTTTAAGTGGCCACACAGTGCTCTTTCATCTTGGTACCAAGGATTACTTAGCCCTATTCATTTGGGCTGTTTCCAGTTTCTCACTGCTATCAATAGCACTTGGACTCACAAATTAAAAATTATCCAAAGGAGGGGAGCGGTGCTCCCCATGCTCAGAAGCATTCAAGCTGAGGCTAAAGGAGCAGCTTTTGAGGGGTCTCTTGCAGTGAGTGGGCCAGGAATCTGAGTTTTCCCTTTGTATTCTAACCCCTAAAATAAGTTCACAGTTCTGAAAGACCTCCCTCAGTTCTCAATAAGCCTTCCACCTTTGGCAGCCATCTGTATGAATTATAGTTACAGCATCAGCTATTGTCTTGGTTTTTTTTTTTTAAAGATTTATTTAGGGAAGCGGCTGTGGCTCGATCAGTGGGGCTCCCGTTTACCATGTGGGGGGCCCCGGGTTCGGTTCCCGGGGCCTCCTGGTGAAGGCAAGCCCGCCCGCACAGCGTGGTTAGCTGACCCAGCGAGCACAGGCAGCGGGGGGGGGGGTGAATGAATAAATAAATAAAATCTTAAAAAAAAAAAAAGATTTATTTATTTATCGCCCCCCCCCTTGGTTTTGCACTTGCTGTCTGCTCTCTGTGTGTTCTTCTGTGTCTGCTTGTCTTCTCCTTACGAGGCACTGGGAACCGATCCTGGGACCTTCTGGAGTGGAGAGAAGCTGCTCAATCTCTTGCACCCCCTCAGCTCTCTGGCCTGCTGTGTCTCTTTTTTTTTTTTTTAAACATTTTATTTATTTATTCATTTATCCCCCCCTTGCTGCTTGCGCTCCACGGGTCAGCCAACCACGCCGCGCGGGCGGGCTTGCCCCCACCAGGAGGCCCCGGGAACCGAACCCGGGGCCCCCCACATGGCAAACGGGAGCCCTACTGATTGAGCCACAGCCGCTTCCCATGCTATGTCTCTTATTGTCTCTCTTCTGTGTCTCTTTTTGTTGCATCATCTTGCTACACCAGCCTTCCACACAGGCCAGCACTCCTGCACGGGCCAGCTTGCTTTTCACCAGGAGGCCCTGGGAATCGAACCCTGGATCTCCTATTTGTTATACGGGAACCCAATCACTTGAACCACATCTGCTTCCCTGTATATTGTATTTTATACTTACAACATTGGTTCAACCAAATCCAATGGGGACACAGTGGACCTGAGATTTTCCTTTGAACTTTTTATTTTGACATAATTTTATACTTACAGAAAAGTTGCAAAAATAGTACCAAGAAATCCTGTATACCTTTCATCCAGCATCCCCTAATGTTAACATCTTATTTAACCTTTGTACAAAGAACAAACCCAGGAAATTAATCCTGATATCATGCTACTAGCCGATCTACAGATCTTATTCAAATTTTATCACTTTCCCCTTGGATGAACTTTTTCTAGTTCGGGATCCAATCTAGGTTCCCACATTTCATCTAGTTTGCATGTCTTCTTAGTCTCCAATCTGTGACAGTTCCTCGGTCTTTCTTTGTTTCTTATGACCTTGCTAGTTCTAAAAAGTGCAGAGTGCTGATCAGTTATTTTGTAGAGTGGCCCTCAAGGTAGGTTAGTCTGATGCTTTCTCATGATTAAATCGAGGTCATGCTTTTGGGGGAAGTCGCCTCAGGTGGTGCCCTTCTCACTGCATCCGAGGGACGTGATGTCAATGTGTCTTATTACTGGTGACTTAACCTTGTTCGTCTGGTTAAGATGGGGTCTATCTGGTTTCTCCCCTGAAAAGTTACTCTCTTTCCCTTGGTAATTAAAAAGTATCTTCTGGGAAGCTACTCCAAGACTATGCAAGTATCCTTTCCCATTCTTTTGCCCACTAATTTTAACAGCTGCTAATGGTTCTTCCCAGCAGCAATCACTACTATTGCGTTTGCTAATGATGATTTTGTATTTCCATCATTCCTTCTACATGTGTTAGTTAGAACTCTACTGTAAGGAATAGCTGGACTCAAGGATTTAAAAGGACCTCTTCCTCCCCTGCTTTGAGGCTATACCAGGCAGGGTGCCACATGTTTTATATTTGTTTTCTCATGCACTCTTCACAAGGATCCAACAGGAGAGATTATCTTATCCCCATTTTAAGGAGGAGTCCATTTTATCCATCTGTCTCTAACATCTAGAAATAGATCTCGGGGTGTATAAATGGATGGAGTGATACTTATTTCCTCTGATCTGTACCTTTGGTTGCAGACTATGGACATCTCAGAGAGGAACCCAGCTGCAGGACTCGCAGGGAGAGGCTGGAGCCTCAGGACTGACTGGAATCTGAGAACCAATCACCAAAACCCGTTCTCTGGTTCCCATTCCTGGTTTCTCTCTTCTCTCTCACTGGAGGCTGCCTTTCTTCCTGTAGCTGACAAGCAGCAGCTGAGTTTTACATTTTCAGAGAAAGTTCTCTGACTGGCTCATCTTAGGTCAGGTATCCACTCCTGGGCCAAGCAAATGTGGCTAGCAGGCAGGAGCAGGTAAGAACTTGGCCGCCCATTCAGGAAGCACTTTGAAGAGTATGGGTAAGGGGTAGTTCTCAGAAAAAGTTAAGGGTATTTCTGGGCTGATAATCTGAGCATTGTCCATGCAGATTGATTTCTGATTGACATATGGACCCTGCTTCTAACCCTGCATTCAACCCTTTTGCATATATTGAAGAATGTGATAGGTGAAACACAAATCACTTGACTCTAGAAGACCAGTCTCCACCACTTTTTGGGTCTTTGACCCCACCAATTCACCTGCGTTTTCTTGACTCTGAAATGGGGATAATAATACCTGCCTGTCGTAGTTTGCTAGGGCTGTCAGAACAAAATGGCTTAAGACAACAGTTCTGAAGGCTAGGAGTCCCAAATCAGGCCCTCAAAGCTATCAGCTGAGTTGGAATCTTTTTGTTTAAGTTGAGTAGGCGGCTGGAGGTAGAGGATGAAAAGGAGAAAGGACCGCTGGAGGTTGCTGATAACATTCCATTTCTTGATCTGAGAACTGGTTGCAAAGGTCTGTTCAGTTGGTGAGAAATCAGAGAGCTGTATGCCCTCATGATATGTGCTTCAATAAAAACTGCTTTAAAGTCACCTTTTTGAAAGAAGAGTAAGAAGAAGGAAGAAGAGAAAGAGAAGAAAGGAGACAGAACACTTGCCCTCAGAAAACTCTGAGGACAAAGGTTGGGTGGTCCCTGCTTTTGGGGTGTCCCTGGGCTGATGGGGAGATTATGCATTCACCCATAATGTTTCCCAAAATGTCAGATAGGTGAAAAAAGGACGAACTTTTCTTCTCTGAGCAGCAATGTATTTTAGCACAAAGATACAATAGACAGATCACACCCAAGATTTCATGGACGTGCTATGGTTTAAAGACAAGGCCAAAAAAGGGTTTCTAGCTGAGAAGCATCAGGAAGCAGAAGAGCAGCTGGCTCCTGAGGCGCTTGTCTCCCAGGCTGGCCACCACAGGGGTGGTGGGGAGAGCACACAGTCACCCAAAGGCCTCAGGGCCCCCAGCCCTGGGTCCCCTGGGGAAGGTCAGCCTCCTAGATGATGAAATCCAGCCGTGAATGCCCAGCCTGTTCCCTTGCCAAGGCACTGCCAGGGGTGGGGATCTCCACTTAATAGGCAGGACAGGTGCCGTGTGGCGGGGTGTGTGTGGGGGCTCCTTGTCTGGGGCTCTGTCCCAAGTGCTCAGCTTCCTTCCTGGCTACTGTCCCCCATCCAGAAACGGTATCTTGCCCAAGCCAGAGAGCTTGGAGTGAAAGCTGGTACCGCCCCTCCCCTCCCCCACACCAGCATGTCTGTGATTCTAACAGCTCGTCACATGCAGATCGTGCAGAGAACATGAGGGAAGCGCTTGAATGCCTTCAACTTGGGACACATTGACCTATATTGCGAGCACGTGGACGTCACCTCCTATTCTACTGCCCAGCCCCCGACCTTATCCCCCAAAAGCTGGCAGCCACGATGCTGCTGTACTTTGGGTCTCCCAGATCTCAGCCCCGAGAAGCAGGGTTTGTGAAGTGAGCAAAGGGTGGGGTTTCCCCAGCCCTGTGAGTCCCAGAGACCCAGAGGAGCTAGGGGTTCTCCAGACCAGGGAGAGAGGCAGAGCCAGTCTCCGCAGCAGAGCCCAGCGTTGCCTGTTGTCGTCCATATTGTAGATGGAGTGTAGACCATTGGGAGGACGTGGGTAAGGATCCACAGGGGCTGGCTGCGCTCCCAGGGCAGATTACCCGCACTGACCTGGAGGAGCAGCAGAGAGGCTGGGAGCAGACAAGTCTCACTGGCTTAAGGAATGAACCTCAGCTCTGAAGTCAAACCCCAGCTCTGGTATCTGTGTGACCTTGGGCAAGTCACAACCTCTCTGAGCTTCAGTTTCCTCATCGACAGGATGTGGAGTGAGGCTAACATGGCCCAGTGCTGAGCTCTCCCTGATGAATAGGAGTCAGGCAGGTAGAGAGGGTGAGAAAGGAACCTTCCTGGCAGGCAGAAGAGCACGTGCCTGAGGGCCTGAAGTAGTGAAAGATGAAATGAAGGATGCTCAGAGTCCGCGCCCTCCAGGGCTCCCTCACCTGCATAAGCAGGCCCAGGATGGAGGCGGCCAGTGCCACAGCTCAAAAACCCATCCTGTGCTGAAATCCTTCCCACCTGGCTTCTCAGCCCCCCAATCCTCTCCTCCCGCCGCCATCACTGCAGATACATCCTCACCCAGATTGGTGTCCCAGTGGAGACACCAAGATGGAGTCCAAGCAGCTGGGGCCATTTTGGACAGAAATATCAGGAAAGGGCTGTTGCAAGGGCAGACTTTGAGGGAGAGGGGTGCAGGGATGGGGGCAGGGCAGGGGCGCTCATTGCATCCGGCATGGAATGGCTGCTGGCAGGGAAATGGCATGCGGAGCCACAGGGGCTGGAACCTGGAAGAAGCTGCACAGGCCAGTCCCCAGCAGTAGCGGGTTGGGGCACCCACCTCTCCTTAGCTGTTCCCAGGACCTCAATGCACTGGAGGGTGGGATGAGGGAGGTGCCCATGTCCACGGTGGCCAGGCAGCCCTGGGAGCAGCAGGCAGTGCCCTGGGCCCTATGGACAACCTGAGGTAGGACTCATCAGGGGCTGCCTCCAGAGGTCATGCCATCCCTCCCCCAGCCTCTCCCAAGGAAGCTCCTAGGCCACCTTGCTTGGTGGGAACACGGCATTTGAGTTCACCCACCCCTGGAAGGCCGTCTGCCGGTAACCCTGGGCAACCACAGGGCTCCAAGAGACCTCTCCTGTGTCCAGCTGGCTGCTCTCCCCCAAAAGGTGACTTCTCCCATGGTATTGGCTGCATACAAAGACACAGTCATGGGGGCAGATGTGCCTCAAATGGTTGGGCGTCCGTCTGCCATATGGAAGGACCTGGGTTCGATCCCCGGGACCTCCTAGTAAAATAAAAAATATATATATAGAAGGCGTATGGACTGCCAGGCTCTGTGTGCCGGTGAGCTGCCAGGCCCTGGGAGCCATGCAGCAAGATGATGACTTAACGGGAGAGAGACAAGACGAGATGCTCCGAAAGCTCTGAAAACCAGGAACCGAGGTGGCGCAGGTGGCAGAACACCTCTCTCCTACATCGGAGGTCTCCAGGATCGAATCCTGGTGAAGACTGGAGGAGAAGGATGAGAAGAGATGGCAGAAAACAGACACAGAGAATTGCCCAGCAAATGGACACAAAATAGCAAATGGGGAAGAGGGGGGGGTTAAAATGGATAAAGTAAAAAAAAAAAACAAAAAAAAAAAACACAGTCAGACTCTCGAGGAGGCAGCTGCAGGGTCAATGGACCCCCATTTCTGGAGCCCACTCTCTGAGTCAACTCATCAGGCCTGGCCCCTTTGTGACCCTGTCCCCATTAGAAGGAGCATTCTTTTTTTAAAAGATTCATTTATTTACTTTTATCCATTTTTACCCCCTCCCCCATTTTTGCTGTTTTTGTGTCCATTTGCTGGGCAATTCTCTGTGTCTGTTTCCTGCCTTTTCTTCTCATCCTTCTCCTGTCTTCACCAGGATTTAATCCTGGGAACCTCCGATGTGGGAGAGAGGCGTCCTACTGCCTGCGCCACCTTAGTTCTGGTTTTTCAGCATGTCTCGTCTTGGCTCTGCCTTGTGTCACTCTTCTGCTACGTCATCATTTTGCTGTATGACTCAGCAGGGCCTGACAGTGCACCCACACGCGGAGCCTGGGGGGCTCATCTGCTCATGGTGTCTAGCGGCCTGCATGCCTTCTATATTTTTCTTTATTTTTACCAGGAGGTCCCAGGGATTGAACCCAGGTTCCTCCATATGGGAGATGGATGCCCAACCATTTGAGCCACATCCACCCCCCAAGGAGCATTCTTTATACTCATTTCTTACCAAGTGCCAGACAGTGTTGTCAAGCCCTTGTGTATTCTCACAGCCATCCTATGAGAGGTGCTATTGTTAATCCCACTGTAAGGAAGGGGAGGCTCAGCCAGGTTCGGCTACTTGTTGAAGGCCACACACCTGATAAGCAGGAGACCTGGGATTCAGACCCAGTTCTTTGATTCCAAAGCTCATGTTCTTAATCACCAAAATAAGCTGTCCCTGGCTGGAGCTTGATACAGTCATGGCCAAGTTTAAATTGAAAACTCAGGGTGTGAAACCCAATTGAAACCCAAATACCCATCAGTAGATGAAGAGATAAAAAAAAAATGTGGTATCACATGCAATGAAATATTATTCAGCCATAAAAAGGAAGAACATGGATGAACCTTGAAAATATTATGTTAAGTGAAATAAGCTGGACATAAAAGAGCTATCATATATGATTCCACTTAAATAAACTATCTAGGACAAGCAAATTCATAGAGAGTAAAAATAGATTAAAGGTTACCAGGGGCTGGAGGGAGGAGAAATGGGGAGTTGTTGCTTAATGGGTAGAGTTTCTGTTTTGGGTGGTGAAAAGGTTTTAGTAATGGACGGTGGTGATGGTAGCACAACATTGGAAAGTAAATAATGCCATTGAATTGTACACTTAAAAATGGTTAAAATGGCAAATTTTATGTTATGTAATGTTACCGCTATTAAAACAATCAAAACACCTCAGGGAATGCCTGACACAGAAATGCTTGCTGTGGAAGTCAGTAAATGCCCCACAGCCACATGCTGAGTGTGGGGGAAGAGAAGTCACAAAGGTCCTAGTCTTGGGTCCTAAGCAATTGCTAAGATATTGTATATTAGATAATACTAATATGGGCTACCATTTAATGAGAGTTTTCCATGTGCCTGGCTGTGGTACGGCTGCTGTGTGGGCATTTAAATCCTCCCAACATCTCGAGGTGGGAGGCACTGTGTTTGATCTTCTTTACATACATGAGAAAAACTTGCTCAGAGAGGTTATGTATCTTCTCTAGGTCACACAGCAAGAAGTGGCAGAGCCATGATTCTGACCCTGATGCTGTGTCTGTTTCTCCATATCTGCTGCCGCCCCACTGCCAGTGTCCCTCTCTGAGAGGGACGCCCAGCCCCAGCCCTGCCAAAGGTGACCTTGTGCTCCTCCTGCTCTCTCGTGCCCCTCCAGTCCTGGCTCAAGGCTGCTTCTCTGTAAGGCCTTGTCCGGTGATGGACTGACCATTTGACGGGCAGAAGAGGAAGCTTCTGGATGGCGGGAGTCTTCTCACCTGGTGAGACAGAAGCTGGTCGCAGGCTCTGGGACCAAGTTCCGCTTAGTGAGGCTGCCTGTGGCTGTGGGGGTCCTGGCCGCAGATATGGGTGGGTAAGGGAGGCCCACTGTGCCACCGCAGTGCATGCTTTCGAAGGTGGTGTCTCTGCCATCTGGTTCAGGCCAAACTCCTGGTGAGTGATGGCTCTTGGGGTGGGTGCTCAGGAGGGCAGGGACCCAGCAGCCTCCCTCAGCAGACTTTGGGGCAGGAGGTGGGGAAGCTAGATGAACAGCTCTCTCCCACCCTGGCTGGCTGCCCACCACCCATGGCCCCAGTGTCAAGGCCCAGGGCTTCGGCAAGACTCTGCAGGCACTGCAGGGAGGACGAGGGGGACTCATGGGGTGGGAAGTGCATGTGTCCGACTGTTAGAAGTGGGGTACAGTCGATGGGCAAGACCCCACCCCTTCCGGAATGCTTGCTGCTGACTTTGCCTTCCTGAAGACATTGTAAGCTTTGGGAGGAGAGGAACACTGCCTTCTTCTCCATGCCTTATTTCTATAGCTCACGGGAGGTAGGCACCGTTTCTCCCCCAGCACTGGCTGCCCTCCCTGTGACTGGGCCACCCCTTCTCTGGGCTTGGGTGGTCACTCACGCAGGCCAGCTTGTCATGGTCCATGGAGGTTGGCCCCACCTGGGTCACGGAGGAGCATGAAGCTCTGAAGGGGGTCTCTACGCCCACCTCACCATACTAACACATCTGAGGGAGGAGGTTCAGCCGCCGAGGGGGAGTTGGTCCCCAGGCCTCGGCCACCTGTAGCCTCTGGCTCCACCCTCCAGTGACTCCCGAGGGCCTGGCTCTGACCTTACAGATGACCTCCCTCCCTCTCCTGTCCTCATAATATCTGCCTGAGAGCAAGGGCTCTGTCTGCCCCTCAGACCGGGGCGCCCCCGCCTCACTCACGTATGGGGTCAGCTTGAGAGCCTTGCTGGCCGGGTCAGGCCGGAGGTCTTCTGGAAGTCCGAGAGCAGCCCCTTCTCTCACAGTGACTGCCGTGAGCTCTTGGATTTGTTCAGGGGGTCCTGGGAGGGTAGGGTTGGGGGTTCAGGTGATTTCACTCATAGTCCAATTCCTCTTGGGTCTTGCCAACTACAAGGTGAGAATTTCTCCAGCTGAGGGTAGCCTGGACTGGGCCGAGGTGGGACAGTCTCATTGCCTTATTTCTGTTAGTCACCTCCTGCTCCCATCAATGAGGCATTCAAAGGGGAGACAGGGTTGGGTCTAGGGGTGCAAGAGGCTGAAGTCTGTACTGTCCAAGGGTGGGCCTGCAGCCAGGGAAGGAAGGGACTCTTGAGCTTTGGTGGCTTTCAAGACCAGACCTGGGGACACTCCCTCTCCTCCCGTGACCCCTCCACCTGTGCCCACCCCAGGCCATCCGTAGACACGCACCTGAGCAGCCCTTTAGAAGGAGGGAGGCCTGTGAGGGTAAGAAGCAGCAGCTTGCTCCTGGTCAGCTCCACCTCTTCACCAAGTCTGCCCCAAGCTGGAGGGAGGGACCCCATCTCTGCCCCAGCCATGAGCCCCGGAAGCGGTGGTTCAGGTCGATGGGCCAGGGTAGGGGTGCACCTTTGTTGGTGAAGGGATGGGAAAGCTGGGGGGTGGGGGGGGAGCCCCGGGCAGGAGAAAGAGGGACCATGTAGGCTGGGGAGAGTCTGGATAGGATTGTTGTGGTGGGGCCTGGGGAAAGGCTGGGGCCCCTGTGTGCCCTCAAGGCAGCAGAACGCGAGACCCTTAGGCTGGGCCAGCTGGGCAGGGCTCAGAACCCATAGTGTGTGGCCGCCTATGGACAGGGTGGCCCTGAGACCCCGAGACCCCCCAGGAGAGGAGTGTAGTGCCAGGGCCTCCCGCCCTGGTTTCCATTTCCCCGACTCCCCACATGTCACATGTCCAATCATGTGCCCAGCACACTCCTCACCCACACACCCTCCCGTGCAGGGCCTTTCAGACTGGGCAGATGGGGGTGGGGTGGGGGGCTCCAGGATTTGGCATAAAGCAGGGCCAGTCATTAGAGGGTCATGAAGTTAATCTGGCAGAGCCTGATGAGTATTTCCTTTTTCAATGCAATTGACTAGAATAAAAAATATCAGAATGCAGTTCAGCTAATAAGTCTCCATATGGATTTGTGACCATTTGCTCTATCTGTGTGTGCGTATGACCTGGGCTGTGATGTAAACCGCTTAAAGGACCCCCCTCTCACACCGACGGGGATGTGCACATGCACAGACACACAGACACATGCAGGCCTGTGCTTGCACATACAGATGCTCAGAGCCAGCCCATGGGTGCACACAAGCTCCTGCTCCCCCAGAGAGGCATCTGTGCATGCTTCCATGTGCAGGCATGTGGTCCTCTAAGCAGGGTGGGAAGACTTCCCCTAGCCCTTCTCCTCGCCTTGCCTGTGCCCTTCTCCCTTTCCTCCTCCAAGTTGGCCTCCCCCTTCCCTTGCCCTCCTCTTCTTCCCCAAGCAGGCTTCCTCAGGCCTCTGCCAGCCTTGTTCCCTCTAAGCCCTCCCTAAGTGGTAGTTTAGGATCTCCCCTCATCCCCTGCTCTGGGTCTACACCAGGGAAAGCAGCAGCCAGGTGATGATTGTGTTTCCCAAGGCAGAAATGAGGACGAATGATCTGAGCTTAGCACAAGAGGCCAGTCCAGACAGCCCTGTTCATGGGATCACCCTGTTTCTCTCCCAGAGAGCGGCCTTCTTGGCATAGGGGCTGGGAACTTCGAGGGCCTCCCTCCCGGCCTTGACCAGGCTCCCCTTTAAGCCCACGGAACTGTCCGAGGGCCAGGAGGCTGGGCACCTCTGCCAGTGTCCTTCTGAGCCCGTTGGGGCTTTGTGGGGGCAGCAGGAAGGCAGAGGCAGCAGGACAGGCTGGGCTGGGGTGGGGTGGGGAGGCTTGTTTGGACTGAGCTGAACTTGGCCACAAACTGGGTTTCCTTGGGTGTGGGAGTGGGGAGGGCTGGGGGTTTGAGGATTGGGTGGCAGAAAGTGGAGTCCTGTGTCCCGGTCTCAGCCATATCAAAGGCCAGAGACTGTAATCATCAGGACCTGGATAAGAAGCAGGAACCATCAGAAGCTGGATAAGGTGCAGGAACAGGACCCATTCCAAAGCCCCAAACCAAACAGTGATAATGGGCTCTGGAGACTCCCCGCCTGGCCCCCTTACCCCCCACCCCCTGGCCAACAGTCCCTAATCGGGCCTCAGCTGGCTGTGGCCACAGTCCCAGGCCTACCTGTGTGGGGTCTGGGATGGTGTGCCACTGAGTGGCAGTGCAGGCTGCTCAGGACCCCTCGGGGAACACCTGGGGCAAGGTGGGGGCCAGGAGCCCAGGGCAGAAGGCCGGGGGTGGGCCCACCTCGGAAGGGATGCCCCTTGGCAGGTATGGGCAGCCACACCAACTGTCCCTAACATCCTGACGGCTGGAGGGCCTGGCTCCCCAGGTCTATTGTATGATGTAGGAAACTGAGGCTTGGAGTGGGCAGGGACCCCACAGCCTCAGGGAAGTCCTCAGCACCCTGCGGAGATGGAGGGAGGGAGGGCTCCAAAGGCTTTGGGCCTTTCCCATTGCTTTCCTGCCTGGGGATCCGCTTTTGCAGATTTTGAGCATGTCTGGGAGGGGCCTGGGCAGCCTCTACCCTCTCTGGCTGACTGGCCCTGCTTTCTGCCTGGCCCTGGCACCCTCCACCCTCCCATCTACCCAGGTTGCTGGGAGTGTCATCCTGAGGTCCGAAGAGGATTTTGGAGGGTCTCACCTTTGTCCCCTTTGCAGGAACTTTCTTGGCAGGAGAGGGTGTCCCCACTGCTCAGTGCTTGGCCCTTGCTCCATTGACTTGTCCTCCAGAGAACCTCTGTCTCTTTCTGGGCAGAGCACCCCCTGGCCTGCTCTGTCCCTCAATGCCCCCTCCCACCTGCTGCACAGCCGCCTCATTTCCTGAAGTCCCAGGGGTGTGCTCTCCTCTGCTCAGAATCCTCCAGTAGCCTCCTACTGCTCTTAGAATAAAATCCTATGGCCTCCCCTGGCCCCCAAGACCCTGGGTAGAGGGGAAAGCTGCAGCCGTTTTCCCCTCCTTCACCCTACTCCAGCCACACCTGCTTTGACCCTTTTGCTTTTCCTTGAACCCACCAAGGGTGCCCTCCCTGCAGGCCCTTGGCACTTGCTGTTCCCTCGGCCTTGAACTTTGTCCCCTCAGCTCTTCACTCAGCTTTCACCTTGGCACTCAAATCTCCTCTCCAATGTCACCCCCCCCCGAGGTCTTCCCTGGCATGTCCATCCCCACCACTCATTCACATCACCCCTTTTACAATTTCTTCAAAATGATCTCTTCCCTTATTAAAGTGATTAAATTAACTCTGTTAATTTAATTAATTTACTGGCCAATCATTTTCACCCTCAGAAGAATGCAAGTTCACGAGGGCAGGGGCCTTGTCTGTCTTGATCCCTGCTGGGTCCCCTACCCTAGCACAGTGCCTGGAACACAGCAGGTGCTCAATAAATGTTTGTCAGGTTCATGAATGATTGACTGCCTCCACCTGCCTGAGCCCTGAGCCTCCCAGGGGCCTCAGCCTGCCCCTCTGATCCACATGCGGGCACCCAGCTCCACTGTTCCCATAAAATGTACTTCCCTACACCAGCCCCGGGCCCCATCCACTCATCTTCTCCCAACAGCCCAGTCTTTCCCCTCCCCAACCTCCCCATTCCAGGACAACTCCTTTGGGCCACACTCCCCTTTCCTTACCCAAATCCTCCTCATCCTTCATGTTCCACCTCCTTCAGGAAAGCTTCCCCACATCACCCAGCTGTTACCATGACAACCATAGCCAGGCCGAACTTGGGCTCTGTGCCAAGCACGCACGGAGTGCTTTATGTATGTTTTATTTTATTTTTGTAACTCTCCTAACAATAATAACAAAGTATTATTAGTCCCACTTAATAGAGGAAGAAACAAGTTCAGAGAGGTTGAGTGATCTGCCTCAGGTCACACAGCTATCAAATGTCAAAGGCTCGTGTTCAATAATCCTGTCCTGTGTGAGCCTCATTTCTCCAAGTGGTCTGTGAGCTTCTGGGAGCCGGGGCTTTGTCAGGATCCAGCCTGTACAACCCAGATTTTCTATTCTAGACCTGTTGGGTCCAACGTTTGCTTGGAAAATTAAGGCCACTATCCTTGGGTGACTGTGCACCCTGCCCTCTATCCTGATGTATGAACATGTTGATCTGTTCCTCAAGGCCCTCAAACCCAGGAGGAAAGGAGGCAGCAGCCGCCCATTGGGTCACAGAGACAAGGAACCTCAAGAACATCTGGTAGCTCTTCTCCACCCCACCCTCCAGTCCATGCCCTCCATGAGCATCAGTCAAAAGTCAAGATTAGAAAATTTAATTGCATTTATATTCTTTTTCCCCAGAGAGTCAGGATCTCCCATTTACCCACCTCCTCATCTCCTACACCTAGTCCAAGCCATACTCTTTCTGGGACTCTCTAACCCACAAGGGAACCAGGTCAGGCTGGAAGGAGGAAGGGTGGAGGGTGGCAACAGGGAGGGACCCCCAAGGGACCATGCCTCCCCAGCCAAAGGGCAGGACAGAAGGAGGGGAGAGCTGAGGAAACACCCCTTCAATCAGCAGGCCCCAGGGTGGGGCTGAGATGCCCTCCCCAGTGCACTGCTCATTAACTCAGTAATTATATTAATAATCCCTTAAGTGTGAGCATAATGACAGCTTACACCTGGAGCACACCTAGGGCACGCCTGGCCTCAGCAGCTCTCCGCAGGTAGCTCTGCCTAGGGCCTCCAAGGCAGGAATGTCCGTCCCCAGAGAAACTGGGGCCCAGAGAGACCAGGAAAGGGACCCACCAGGCAAGCAAGAGAAGACACTGCAAATACCAGGGAGGATTCTTACCAACGCCCTGCTGTTCAGATCAAAGCTTCCGGAATAGGCTGCGGGCACTGAATTCTGCAGCCTGAACCCTTGTGACCCAGCCCCCTCCCCCATCTTTACTTTCCCTCGACCTGCATGTTCACAATGAGAGCAGGTACCTCTAAATCCCAGGGGCAGACCTAGACTAACCAGAAGAAACGTCAACTGGATGGATAGACAGTTTGGATTTTGATTTAAAGACCAAGGACTCTAATATGAGATGGGGGCTAAGAATGAGGGATGCTGCAGTGATTTATGTGGAAAAGATCTGGTGAGTTAGGTCAGCTTTAGGGCCCCAAGAGTCAACAGGGCCAGTGAAGTGAATGCTAACTTGGGCTGCATTAGCAGAAGTATAATGTCTAGAACACGGGAGGTGTTGGGCTGAAGTTGCCACCCAGGCCTGGATACTGCACTTGGTTCTGGGTCAGACTATGCAAGGGGGTAGACTTGTGGTTATGCCAGAAAAAGCTATCTTTAGGTGACACGAACAACTACCATTTATTGAGCACTTACAATGGGCCAGTTGTCGTGGTATGTGCTGGAAGACACTCTCTTATTTGATCCTCACAATTCCCTGTGGGAAGGACTGTTATTACTCTGATGTGGCATAGGAAATAGAGGCGCAGAGGTCAAGTTGTCAGTAAGTGGTAAAGCCAAATTTCAAAGCTGCAGCCTCGGCAGAGAGACTAGACTTAGCTGTGTGTGGATCTTGGAGCAGAATTAGAACCCAGCGGGAGGATGGGCTTGTGAAGTGGCGCACTTCCTGTGCCTGGATGTGTCTAAGCAAAGACTGGATAAGTATCTCCAGGCAGCCTATTGAGGGGATCCCGGATTGGTTCCGGCTCAGATGACCGGCCTGGATTCTATGAGCCTATAAATACAGAGGCCGGGGTGGGGGTAGGGGGTCTGTGCGGGCCTCCCTAACCCCACCCCAGTACCCCTGTCCACGTAAGGCCTCCCGTGGCTTTTCTGGAGGACCAAGGACCCCTCGTTATAAACTCCTCCACTCCTGAGTTTGATTTTTACGATATTGGTCAGAGTGCGCTCCTCCAGAGCTGACAGAGAGAGCCTCCTTCGAGGCCGAGATGCTACTCAGGAGAGGGAGCCAGAGGCTGGTGACACCTGCCCTGGCCCCCCACCACAGAGGGGAAGACATTTATGAGGAATCTGAAGAGCAGAGGGGGCTGGTGTTGGTGGGTGGGCATCGGGCAGGGAGATCAGGCCCATGCTTGGAATTCCAATGGACTTCGGAATGGAGGTGTTGGAATGTGACCCCCCTGCTGTGACTTTGCCCTGTTCCAGCAGGGGTGGGGGCTCCCAACATACTCTCCCTGCAGCCCCTGAGGCAGCTGAGGCCCTTCAGGCCAGCCTGGGATCCCTTTGGGGGAAAGACACACGACTGGCATCCAACCCCAGCTCAAACAGCTAATTAGCTTCATGGCCTGAGGCAAGTCTCTTCACCTCTTGGCCTGCTTCCTGCTCTGCGCTGTGGTGATAACAATCCTGCCAGCGTGCTCAGAAAGAGATAAAGGGCTTCTAAGTCCCTGTGGAAAGGCTGACCGTGTTTATACGGTTCTGAAGTGCTGTTATTACCAAGGGGTGGGCTTGGGGAGGGCCCCTCCTGGTCTGACCTGAAATGTCACTTCTGAATAGGATGCTGCCTCCAGTCCTTTCCTGAGGGCAGCTCGGGGGCCAGGCAGGGCCTGTTTCTAAAGGAGAGAACTGAGCAGTCAGCAAACATCCCCTGATGGTGGTGGTGATCTCTGGACCATGATGATGATGGAAACTGATTGCATTTGCGCTGCCACTCCCTGACGTCTGCAGGACAGGCTCAAACAGGGGAGCAGTAATTGCCCTCCTGGGCAGCGCTCCCACCCGCCCCTTCCTGCCAGGAAAGCCACTGTCTCCTCGCACCCCACCCTCCCCATGAGAGGAAAATTTCTGCAATAGACCTGGTGGGTCACAGGTAGTGTGACCTGGGGAAGGGACAGGGGAAGGTGGGAGCCTGCCCTGGGCTGGGAGTCAGTTTCTGGGAGGTGGCCCTTAGACTCCCCTCATCTCCCACAAATATGCATATTGAGGCAATTACGACTTGTCCGTTGGGGGAATTCAGGGGGAACAGGCCAGGATCTGGTGACCCCAGAGAAGGAAGATAGCTGTTCCTCTACTGTTGTTCAGCAAAGGAGCAGTAATAAGGCCGAGGTCTTGGGGCCTGGAGTTGTTTTTTTTTTTTTTTTAAGCTCTGGCACATTTGGGCTGTTAACACAGCCTGCCCAGATGGATCTACTTTCCAAAGGGGGTCACTTTTCATCATCTCATTGGCTATTTCTCACAACTAGCTCCATGTTTTTCAAGTGCAAAAATTAAGGCCCATTTGATCAAATTCTCAAGGTAGTGGAGATAGTGGCTGTCAGGACCACAATCTCCGTCTCTTGACTCAAGCACCTGGCTCCTCCACGACAGAGCCTGTCCATTAGTGAGGAGCCTGGGCAAGTCCACAAATCGCAAGCCCCGCAGGGCCCCTTGGCCTGGTCCTGCCATGGCCATGGACAGTCACCCCCATTGTGACTGACTGTCCTGTTTGCATAGACCACTGCTCCTGCCTGCAGAAGCCAAAAAGGGGCAGGGGTGGTGTGCAAGTAGGACATCCAAAGGGCAGATCGGAGCAGGCTGGGTCAGCTGCAGAGTTGGGAGTCTCCCCACCGCGAGATGGAAAAAACAATTGCAATGAATCCAGCCTGCAGGGAGTGATGAAAGGAAGTAAAGAGGAGAAGGGTTTGGGGTTCTGGCAGCTGCACCCTGGGATCCTGCTAGGCCCCAGATGAAGGGTGTCTCTCATAGGTGATCCCCAAGGCAAGGGGGTCCTGGGAGCTGGTCAGTCCAACCCCACTCAGGGGCTGAGGCCTGGGCAGTGGGGTCTGGACAGCAAGGTGGGGGAGTTGGGGGAGGTGAGCCCGGCCCCGCCCTGTTTACTTGGTGAGGAAGACACAGGTCTCCTTGTTTCACAGGGCAGGGGACCGGAGACCAGTGACTAGAGGCAAGAAGGCTTTTCCCTTAGTCTTGGATAAATGTCCCCTCCCATTCCTCACCTGGACCATGAGTGACTTATCACAGAGATGGGATTTTGTCTGGATTAACTGTCCAGGGTTTGAAATAAAAATGGAGTCTTGGAAGAAGAGAGACTGGGAGAGGTGGGGGAGAGAGGCAGCCTCAGGATAGGAAATGGGGCTCTTGCGACAAGGCAGCACTGGGGCAGATGCCCATGCACCCCATGCACACTCTGGGTTTCCAGGAGGGTGTTCTGATGTGGTGGCTCTGTTAGGGCCCTGCCATTAGGGTATGGGAGGAGGTGCCCCAGAGAGTCCATTCCTGGGGGACAAGTCTCTGGGAAAGTTACACTGTGCAAGCCAGATGATATAGTTATATATTACAGTGTTTTTTCCTTTTGCTATCTCTGGGTTTTTGGTAAAATCCTGTTTAAAGGTTTCCAGTCTTGGCCTGGGGGGAGTGGAGGAGCAAAGAGGGATCCACCTTTGGGCCAAGGTGTTAAAGGAAAGCAGCACCCCTAGGACCAGTCGGGTGGCAGAAGAACCTGTGAGGGGTTTCAGAGAAGGTGAATCTTATCTAACCCCACTCCCACCCACTGCCAAACTCAGAGGACTAGGGTTTTATTTCATTAAACATTATCTCAGCAAATATTATCCCACTTGTCTTTTTTGCCACTTTTCTTTGATGCAGCGTGCATCCCTGGCAAAATTAAGGTCTGGGCGAAGACCTCACGGAGGAGAAAGAGACCATCACAGAAACCAGAACCATCCCCAATTTCCCAGAATGACCCCCTAATTCTATTAAGCCTCCTCTATGTCCACCCAAGAACCATGCCAGATTTCATAAGATGACATCATCCATAGAGCCAGAATTTAAAAATAATTATAATATTAATAAATATGTTAAATTACATTTAAACCAATAAATAGAAAAATAAACTGATAAATAAAACCAACAGTACAAAATGTTTCAAAATTTCAACCCAAAAACAAAACAAAACAAAACATACACACACACAGAAAGACGACAGACAAACAAATGGACGTCATGGTGCTAAATGCAATCATGGGAACCCGTCATGGTTTGCGTCTTGGCTTCCTCCTCGCCTGGTCACTTTCTTTTCTCCCCAACTTGGAGACCAGGACACTCAGTGGCTGACATCTTTGGGGACCCCAACTAGCTCCAGAAGCATCTGGTCCCACCTCAATGCCCTTCTGCAAAGCGACCCTGAGCCCTGGGGTGGGCGGGTTCAGAGGACAGGAGCGTGAGGTGGATGCTGGGCTGCGGTGGGGTGGAGGGTGGTGAGGATGGGACGTCCCTACAGAGGCAGGTCAGTGCTGTTGTGCCGTGTTTTCCTGGCAGTGCCATCGTCTTGGGGCAGAGCCCTCTGCAGGTTGGACATGGCCACGGTCTTTTTGAGGTCGATCACGGCGTAGGAGTCAGAGCTGCGGGCAGGGTGGGTGGTGGACACAGGAGCGCGAGGAACCGAGGGGTTCTGGGGCCCCTTGGGGCAGTCTCCACCCCAGCCCTTCAGCTCCACCTGGATGTAATTGAGCTGCCTTGGGGGCTCGGGACCTGGCCGGCGGAAATCGAAGTTGAAGACCCGCGGGGACCCACGGCGGCGGGTCAGTGGCACAGGGAAGCTGCCGTGGTTGTGGATGGCGGCCCGGGTGCTGGTGGGCTTCTGCAGGGGGGTCTCGTCCTCCTCACCATCAGGGAAGCCGTTGGAGGAGGGTGTGAGCCCGTCCCTCGAGTCCCCATCATCACCAGCCTCCTCCCCCAGCTGCTGGGCTTGGCCCTCCCACAGGGGGGGCAGGGAGGGCAGGTTCTCGTAGTGCAGCAGGGCAGCCCGGCGGTGGGCAAGGCCATTCCAGCCCGGCTCCTCCGGGCTCAGTCTCCAGCCGGCCCCCCGCTGCAGCCCCCCGCTGACGTTCTCGTAGGTGCACTTGGGCTGGGCAGGGCACTCGGAGGGGCCCTCGTTGTTGTTGTGGTGGGTGGGGTCACACAGGCTGGGGCAGAGGCCCTGGCACTTCACCAGGTGCCGCCGAGCAGGGGCAGGGCCTAACACAAACTTCACCTGGCCCGGCTGCAAGAACACCTGCGGGTCCTGCTGGTCCAGGCCCTGGGCCTCTGGGGGGAAGGGTGCCTGCCCCTCAGGCAGGGGCTGCAGGTAGTGCCGGCTCCTGCGATGGTCCTCCTCACTGGCTGGCGTGTTGACATAGGTGTGGGACTGGGCCATGAGGGGGAAAAGAGGGAAGAGTCCAAGTGAAGCAAGGAGGGTCCAAGGGCAGGGAGGAGAGAGAGAACAGAAGGGTCAGGATGAGAGAAAAGAACAGGGAAAAAAAGCTGGCGTTTCTGCCTCCTTGTCCTCCAAACCTTCCAGGGAAACTGCCTCCCTTTTTGGGACAAGGGACCCCTTTCAACTTTCTTCTCTTCCCCATAATTCGTACTGGGAGGAGGCAGCCACATTTCCTGATCCCCCAACCCCACCCAGGACACCCAGGTAGGGGCACGGCAGCTGCTTGCTCACCTGCTCATCGGGGGCAATGAGGGCATGGGTGACCTCTTCCCCAAGCGAGGGGTGTCGCAGGCTGCTTGTCGAGGGGCGCCGGGGAGCTGAGAACCTCGGGCCCTCAGCTGGGCAGCCAGGGAAGCCGTTGGAGAAGCTGGCGACAGTGTAGCCTAGAGCTGCACACAGAGGTCACAAGTCCAGGTGAGGGTCATTTAAACCAACTGACAGCCACCTGTAACTGTGTGGTGTCCTGGGACTCCTCCAATCAGACACTCTCAGGGCCCCCAAGAGGGCACTGAAGGTTAGCCTCAGCTGAACTTACTATCCTTCACCTTCTCTCTGCTCTTCAAATCCTGCCCTTTCTCTCAGTTTGGCTTGCACCTCATTTTCTCCATTATATTCTTACCTGAAATATCCAGGGCTCGCCTATTTACTCATTGGACTATCCCTTTGTCTTATTCTGCCTCTGCCAGTGAACCCCAGAGAAGCTTGTCAAAAGCAGAGGCTGTGTTTTCTATTTCTTCTAACCCCCACAGGCCATGGAAGACAGATCCCAGAGCAGAACTCAGTAAGGCCTCAGTGAATGAACAAGCAAGAAATGGGGGAATGTCTCCAGAAAATGGTCATAGCCTTCACCAGCATCAGGAAAGGTATATGGGTATGACCCAGTAGACAGAAGGAAGCAAAGAAGCCCCATACTGCCATTTCCATGGAAACCCAGTGTCTTTCTGTCTGTTCCCCAACCATCAATCAATACAAGGCCCAGGACTCCACAGCTTCAGCGTGAGTCACCGGATTGGCCTAGACCAGGACCTCTCCCATCCCAAGAGCAGTTCTGATGATGGATCACTGTCCTAGAAGGAGGCTCACGCCACATCTTCCCACCTGCCTGCCTGACTGATGAACTCCAAGACTCGTGCTTCCTGGGTCTGTGCATGTGTGTGCACACACGTGTGCGCCCTGGGGTGCCCAGGACAGGAGTTTACTCACTGTTGGGAGGCTGGGGGGCCCGAGGGAGGTCGAGCTCTGCGGGGTGGCTGTTGCGAGTGATGACAACTGGCTCTTCCAGCACATTGATGCTGTTGCACTGCATCAGATCCTGAAGAAGGTTGAAGATTTCCTCGGCCCGGGAGCACTTGAATGCAAATATCCCTGAAGGAAGAGAGGAGGAAATGAGGCTCCTTTGAGCCTGTGCCCAGTCGGGAAGGAGGCAGAGGAGCTCAACAGATGCACAAAGCTTAGGAAATGTCCCTGAACTCCTCATCCTGAGCCCTCTTCCCAGTTACATCCTAGAATCCCAAGCTACTCCAGGAGCTACTTGCACCCCAATACCTGCAGTAACCATTATCATCATCTTAAGTCCAAATGTGGCAGCTTTTTTTTTTTTTTTAATTTATTTTATTTTATTTTTGTTTATTTATTTATTTTTTATTTTACCGGGAGGTCCCGGGGATCGAACCCAGGTCCCTCCATATGGGAGACGGACGCCCAACCAGTTGAGCCACATCTGCCCCCATGTGGCAGCTTCTTACCCTTCCTGAGGCGAAATAATTTTAAAAGGGTATGTGTGTACAGGGATGGGGGAAAGAGAAATAAGCAGCAGAGCAGAAAAGGCTAGTACTAGATGAGTGCCCACTCTAACTTCATGTGCTATCCCCTCTTCCTCTGCTCACCACCCCCTGCTCCCCAGAAAAGTGAGCCACACCCAGGGTACCAGCCCTCAGCCTATGCCCAACAGACTCGAAGCTCTTTGAGGGCAGGAAATTCTGTCCCATTCACGGCTTGTTCAGTGCGCCACAGGGTGAATGCTTACTGTGTAGGTCCCTGGCCTCAGGCAGTTTGAACTCTAGTGCAGAAAGGAAGGGCCGGCAGATGATCTCAAGGACAAATACAGTGAGGCAACCATGCGGCTACTCAGTGCAGCCAACCTTAGAACCCCTCAAATGCCAATGCGGCTCCTCCAAGTCCCTGGGGATGGCGGGGCTGGGCTGAAGACCTGTGACTCAGGGGATCCAAAGATGCCCTTGGGGTAGTGGGCCAGCCTGGGATTCTGCACTTCCTTCTGCAACAGTGGGAGCTGGGACTGGGGGAGGCTATTTGGGGTATGCTTATGCACAGATCCCAAACAAAGACAAACAATCTAGGCCTGGGTATGGGGCCACTGTGGTTTGTAGGAATGGGATGAGAAAGATATAGGGGAAGATAAAGGACTATTCTGGCAAGCTATGCCAAGGCTAGAAAAGGCTGGGAAAGCCTGGAGTTTAGGAAGAACCCTGTTGGGGCCTAGGGCAGCCCCTTGGGAATCCCAAGTGTCCATCAACACCTTCTGTGCCCCATCTCTGCTCACCCAACATTAACTGCCTCTGCCTCATGAACTCCATGGGTAGGCTTCATGGAGGGGGCAGCTCCTCCAGCAAACACAACCTGAGAGACTCATTGTTTTGTTGGTGGCCTTATCACAAAAGCCCCTTTATTCCACCTCTACACAACCATAATCCCAAACTGCATTTAACCCATGCAGGATCCCTTTTGCAGACCTATGCCTTGATCCTAAAAGATAAGCCCAGATCATGCCATCCTTTCAAAGAGCCATGGCTTGACATCATAGAACAGCCCCACCACTCCTTGACCTCTGGCTGGGGGGGGGAGTGAGGAAAGGAAGGGAGAACACAGCCCACTGCCCACAAGTGAGAAGGGACAAAGATCCACCTCTCGAGGGTTAGTCTGTACATGAGGGACCTTAGAACCCTGCCTCCCCTGATCTATCGTTCTCAAGTTACTCAGCCCCACAGCAGCTGGAGCCTTCTGCCTGACCTTCCATTATTCACGGGGCCCAGGCTGCCTGACCTGGGGACTCAGAAGAAAGCCTGTTCCTACTCGGAGCCACAGGGACCCTTGAAACTGGAGTAACAGGAGGGGAAAGAGTTGCTTGCTTTCGCCAGGCAAGCTCTAGCCTGGGAGAACTGGCTCTTTCTCATGGGCTGTGCAATAAATTCAAGTCAGGTGGAAAGGGACCTAGGCCAGAGCTGCAATGACTGAAGAAAAAGAGCACTGGCCTAAAGTCCACTTAGTTCTGCAATTGAAAAGCTATGCCCCCTTGGCCAGGACCCTTCCCCTCTCTAGGCAACCCCTGCCAAGTCTGTTGGCAGGTTAAATATGAAGGCACATTCTCAAGTTCCATAACGGACTTCTCTACAGTCCTGAGCTGCACTTTTCAGCCCCTGGGCCTGCCTGAGATGCACAGGGCCCTATTCCAGGGTGGGGCAGGTGCTGGTACTCACCCTGGCCCGTCTGACACCGGCGGCCACTCTCAAAGGAGAAGAGGTTGGAGTCGTAGCCATAGCGCCGCAGGCAGAGGTAGGGCCAATGCACAGCCTCGCGCTGGTGCAGGTGCAGCACCAGCTCGCTCTGTGTCAGCTCCATCACCCCAGAGCCCAGCTCCACGCCCTCGTCATCTACATTCGTCACCTGGGGGCGGGATGGGGGAACAGGAGAGAAGGGTCAATGAGTGAGTGTGACTACGGGTCCCTGAACCACTTGGAGGCAGGACGATGCAGGGCTAGAGAGGGGGCATTGAGGGGCCCATCTGACCGCTCTGGTTGCTGGGGAATACGCAAAGCAGGACCACTGACCCACTGCGGTTCTCTGGGCAAACCCCTTCTCTCTGGGCCTTGCTGTTCTCATTTAGACAGTGGCGACAGGGGTGATTAGATGACCTCCAAGGTCGTATGGTTACATGACCAAAGCTACATGACCTTGGACCACCCGTGGCTTAGTGTCCGAGGACCAGATGTTAATGGGGGAAGGGGTTCAGTTCCAAGTTCAAAATCCTAAGACCCTGGGGATGTCAAGCCCAAGAGAGAATAGATATATATATCATCTTCACTACCTCCCCCAACCATATGCCCTTGATGAGGGCTCCCTCTTCTGGTGGGCAGGAAAAACCTCTGCCTCAACATGCCCTTAGGGTGAGGGGAAGGCTCCCCTTACAGGGAGGGAAGAGATAGGGGTGGGAGGCAGAGGCACAGAGTTTCACTGGGCCTGGCCTTAGCTTCCCAAAGCAAACAGCACTTATATAGTGCTTACCATGTGCTAAGTGCTGTTTTAAATATTCTACATATAACAACTCACAAACTATTGTCATTTTTCCCAAAAAAATTTACATGTAAAGTTGCAAAGATACGCCGAGAGAGGTGAATGTTGTAAAAGTAGTTTTTGCTACTGTATTATGGCATTTCGCCATTCTTGGGCATACCAAGAGCCTCAAAAACGGCGGTGGCCTGGGCCGTCTCAGAGGCCCAGAGCCTGAGAAGTACTAATGAGCCCACAGCCTCAGCCTGCCTTTCACCTTCTCTAGGGAGGCTGAGGCAGCACAACTGCATGGGCCTACGAGGCCACATAGGGAAAGTGGAGAGGAGGGGGCCGTAGGTACCTTGAACTTGGTGGGGTGGTTGTCCGGGATGCTGTCTCTGTTCAGGCAGCTGCAGCAGCTCCCCATGGTGTCAGAGCAGCCAGCCCACCCTGAGGAAAAGCACAAGGGCATCAAGAAGCCCTGCTCTGGGGAACTCGAGCAGAACCAGCTCTTCATCATCACCTACTCTCTCCCAGGAATTCATGCTGGGTAGACATGAATTTAAGTCAGACTGTCCTAAGGAGGAAAGATAGCTTTTCAGGACTGGAGAGGGATGAGGACCCTGACGTCTGTAACCACAGGGACCAGAAACCTAGGCAGCAGAAAAAGCATGGGTAAAAGGAGGATCCAATGCGAATATTCTCACTGTCCTGATTCTGTGATAATCAGGGTGGGCTAAACATTCGCTATATTAGAAACCATGCATGTGTCCCCAGACCTCGTTTTCCTCCCTAGGTCTGGTTTTTAGAATGCTGGTGATAAACTAAGCCTGATTTATTATATGTCCATCCTGTATGGGAAAAGACTGTAACTCTAGGTATCTCTGGTCAACCTTAAGAGATATAGCAGGGGGCTATATCTGGTTGGCGTCCATCTCCCATATGGAGGGACCTGGGTTCGATCCCCGGGACCTCCTGGTAAAAATTTTAAAAATATATAGAAGGTGCGTGGGCCGCCAGGCCCTGTGCGCGGGCGCACCACCAGTTCCCGCGAGCCACACAGCAAGATGATGACATAATAGGAGAGTGACACAAGGGAGAGGCAAGATGAGACGCACCGAAAAACCAGCAACTAAGTTTGCGCGGGCAGGATGCCTCTCTCCTACATCAGAGATTCCAAGGATTGAATCCCAGTGAAGACAGGAGGAGAAGGATGAGAAGAGAGGGCAGAAAATGGACACAGAGTTGCCCAGCGAATGGACACAGAAACAGCAAAAACGGGGGGGAGGGGGAAGGGGTGTAAAAATGGATAAAAGTAAATAAATAAATAAATCCTTAAAAAAGAAAATAAATAAATAAATAAATAAAGAAGTTGCCTTAAAAAAAAAAAAAAAGGAGGATCCAGAAGACGTGATGGGCAGCAGGCGAACGTGGCCACCAACCCGAGGCCACATCCAGATTCAGCCAAGATGCTGAAATGTGGGAATCCTAAGCACTCTGGCCTATACTTTCTTCCCCACATCTTTACCCATCCCACATCATCCAGGTTCACTCTTTTTCTCCCTCACCACAATCCCAATCACCACCCCAAATTTATCTTTTTGAGGTTCTCTTCAAATGAGCTATTATGTAATAATGGTTACAAAGACACATTCAAAAGCTGAAACATTTGAAAATGGAGCGCAAGTTCTATAACCTTGATTTAGTGTTTCTTCATTTAAAATGTATTTAGTGTGTTCCCCTTTGTCCAATGGGGAGACCAGAGGCCTTACTATTTGGTTTTTCCCTCCAGGATTATGGTACTCAGGTTATGTATCACAACAGCCAAGCCTGGGCCAAGGAAGGAGGGGACACCACTAAGGCATGAATAACCTAAGGGAGCAAGCAAATACATGGACTGATCTCAACAGAAGTTAAGGTATTGCAACTTGATGCAAGAAATGAGTCTGTAAGATTAGGTGTCTTTCTAGAACCCTTGCTGAATGTGTAAAGCCTTGAACAAGCTTGTGATCTATACCTTCCAGTCCTCCCAACTGGGGAAACTCCAAAAAACTGGCTCCTATACACAGCTCTTACCTCACCCAGGCCATTGGGGAGCTGACCATGGGGAAGGACCCCCAATTTATTGCCTCCGTCCTTGGTAGAGCATCATGGCAAGTAGTCTGCAGAGAAGTCACCTGGATCCCTCTGAGACATGCCTGGGGCTCACCTAGCATAGAAGACAGAGAACACAGGTTAGTGGAAACCTCCCATCCTCATCCCTAACTGTTAATGAAATTGGCTTGCTGTCAGTCCCTCCCACCTGGATATCTGTTCTAGGTCCTAATGGGACAGAAACACCAATGAATAAAAAAGATCAAGGGCAGAAGAACTACAAATTCCAAAATCCAGAGTCCCTGAGATGGAGAGACACCCCAAGTGTCAACGTGTCTGAAGTCTGAGGCAGCCCAAGACTTAAAAAGTTCTCCTCTAGGCCCCCTCTGAATGCTGTTACAACCAACATAAAAAACGCCACCTTATCTTTGCTGAGAATTTTAACTCTACAAAGAGCTTTTTCTATTTTGTTTCTCTATTTGCCAAGTCAATCCCCCCCTACCACACATATATATACCCCAAGGCTTTAGGTTTTACATATGAAATATGTGTATGCTGTGGAACTTTCAGCTTGAACAACTTTCCTTCAATCTCATATTTGGGAGCTTTATTGACTTTCTGTTCTCTAAGCATTGAAAGCCTTAAAATTTTAACATAATGCTAACAATAAACCAAAATGTCAGGACATCTGATCCCCAGGCAGACAGATCAACAAGCTGGGACCCTGGGGATCCTTGAAATTACACCCTCCTGCTCTGGTCTAAAAACATCAGTTCCCAGGACCCCTTTGGCCCTGAATCCTTGAGCAACTTCCCAGGAAAAAGGGTTCCCACTTTGATGGTCTGGTTTATTCTCTGGGAAGGAGGAAGCAGGCTGAGGAAAGTATACACAGCCTAAAGGTAGGTGGTTGGGAAAAATACTGGGGCTTGAACCATCAACAGGATGTCTAGGGATGAAATCAAGAACTGCAGGATGCACCCTTTCCTGTTCCCAATCTCTTCTTAAGACTTCAGGACATATCCTTAGGATTACTCAATGAGGGGGAGTACACTGGACAGGACTGGGGTAGGGGCCTTTGGTCTGGGATAGTGTGGATTGCAAGTAGGAGTTAAAGGCCCTTAGGGGGATGCAGGATCTTTGTAAGAGTTTGGGAAGATGGAGGCAAGATTTTTGGATTTGGACATGGTGCAAGGAGAATGTAGGTGGGGGGAATGCAAGAAGGTGGGTGGGTATGAAGGATCAGAGGAATTTCAGGAGGTAGGAAGGGAGCTTAGAGAACAAAAAGTCAATAAAGCTCCCAAATGTGAGAATTTCAGGAGGTTGGGCACATGCAGTACAGAGTGGTGGGCTTGGGGAATTCGCAGAATGCGTTAGGGGATTCTGAGGGGCTCCAGGAGATGCGAAAATGTGCCAAGGTGGAGCGATCTTCTGGGGGAGTGCGAGGCAGATTTAGGTTTTGGGGTCGTCAGGGGTATTTGTAGACACAGGGAAGGAATGGGGAGAAGTCAGGGCCGCGCGTCATCTTTCGATCCACCGCCCCCCAGACCTGAGGCTCCACCACCCGCCCGCCCGAGGTTTCCTAGGCAGGGAGCGGAGGTTGCGACGCGGCAGCCGCCGTGTCCCCGCCCCGCTGCACCCCGACTCACATCGCCCCGCGGCCCGGGCGGCGCCGGGCCCCGCTCCCGGGTCCCGCTGCAGCAGCCGCCGCCCGCCGGGAGCGCAGGCCTCCCCGCCCCGAAGCCGCGGGGTCGAAGGTCACCCGGCAGGACCAACGAGATGCTGCGGGCGGGCGGGCCCGAGTCGGGGCGACGGGCACGCAGCCTAGAAGGTCCCTTTGGAGGACTTTGCAGTTGGGAGCAGGTAGCATGCGCAGACGCCAGAGGGCGCTCCGGGCCAGCGGCTGAAAGTGAGCTTAGAAGGACCGGGGCGGAGCCTGGGGAAGGGCGGGGCGGAGCCTGCGGAAGGGCGGGGCGGGGCGGAGGCTGGGGGGCGAGGCTCGAGGGTGGCAGAGAGGAAACCAGAGGGTGGGGTCTACTACGCGGTACGGGAAGGGGCCGGGGTTGCGGGGGTGTGTGTGCTAGAAAAACACAAAAGAGAGGGGAGGACGCTGTAGGGACAGAAGAGGGCTGGGACGACAGGGACCCTGGAAAGGGGAAGGGACAGGGGGACGACTAGAAGAGGAGGAATGAAACGGGAGGGCTCACGGAGAGGGGCGGGGCTAGGAAAGTTGAGGGAGGGTCTCTCGGGAGCGGGGAACAGCTGCGCGTAGGGGATGCGGGCGCGGGAAGGCGTTTCAGCGCGTGGCTGAGAACCCGGCATCACCGCGGCTGCCGGGTGTGTGCTATGAGCCGGCGGGGCGCGGTCCCGGCGCTAAACCCATGGCAGGGGAGTTTTGTCACGCTTTCCTTTCAGTCTGCAGCTCCACGCCCCTTCCCGCGCCGTCCCTCTTTTCCAGCCGCGGAGGGGCGGGCGGGTCGCGGCCACAGGGGGCGTGGAGGAGGAAGGGCCCAGCCACTGCGGCGGGCAGAGGCGGGCGCTGAGGCCCGGGGGTGGGGACTGGGTGAGGGTTCGGACGGCTCGGTCTGTCTAGAATGGCCTGAACACCGGTGCGCAGCAAGGGTGAGACCCCCAGCGGAATCCCCATTCCCTCCTCTAAACTCCCAGCAGCCAGACTGGGAGGCACTCTGCGTCCTGCCCGGGGGTGGGCCCCGCGAAGTCCAGGAAAAACTGGACGGAGGAAGGTACTTGGCGGGACCGGACACTCCCCACCTCCTTCTCCCTCCCATTGTCCCGGGAACTTTCCATCCCTCCTCCACCTTCTCAGTCCCCAGGGTCTCTAGGGCTTTGCCCTCTAGGGCAGGGCTGGGCTGGACACGTGGAACTCCTGAGCCAGTTGGAGGTGGTGCAGCCCTTTTCGTTAACTGTTGTGGGAGGAGAAGGGGAATTCTGGAAGGGTCTGGCATGTTAGTAAGATGGGCTCACATGCTAAGTGGAGGCAGCATTAGGCGCGTCTGAGGGATGGAAAGATGAGCGTTGTTTTTACGTGGGAAGGTTCCGCGTAAACTAGGGCTAACCTGGAAAAGAGGGTGCAAATCCCGTCTGGAACCCCAGATCCCACCCACCCCTCCTTCTAAGCATGCCTCTTGCTGCCTGGAACAGGGGCGGTGACTACTCATGGCTCTGAGTGCCAACAGCCCATCCCGGCCTCTTTCCACAGGAAACTAGACCGGAGACACAGAACAGGAAGGAAGCAGGTGAGTGTGGAGCCAGGAAGTGGGTGAAAGGTGGCGCAGGGCATCTGGAATGGGGGACTGGAGGCTCAGGGCTGGGAAGCAATATAACTGTCACGGTCCAGCCCCTGTCCCCAACCCCAAAGCTGGGTCTTATGGAGGTGAAGGATTTAGTGGTGGCCTTTCTTGTGTGCAGCTGTCAGAGGCAGCCTCCTCCTAAAGTTTCCCTTAGCCTTCTGACATGACCTTGAGCAAGTTAATTAACCTCAAACTTTTTTTTAAACTGTGAAAAGGGATCATGAAGGTACCTCATAGGCCTATTATGAGGATGGGTTATATTATATAAAATGCTAGAATAGTCCCTGAAACATTATAGAAAAGTCTCTGATTATTTTTCTTCCCAGGCTGCTGAGTATACCTGCCAGAGCTCTGGTCCCATTCTTCCTGGTTTCATTTCTGTCTTCCCCACTAGACTGGGAGCTCCTTGACAGCAAGCCCATCTCTTCTTCACCTCAGTAGTCAAACCCTTCCCCAGGTACTGTGGCATATCAGGGCTTGCCCAAAAGAGGACTAAAGAAATGTGTTTAGAATTATCCAATGAAATTGCTATAGCTAGAAGATAGAAGCACAAGATTCTCCTCTGCCGTTGAGGAGCTTCTAGACTAGATGAAGCGCTGAGAGACAGAGAGCAACGAGAGAAACATTAGTTGCTAAATCTTGGGGTACTGGCTGCTCTTGCTTCTGGAAGATTAGGGAAGGGAGAGCTGGTATGGGCAGAGATGTTGAGGAGGGATTCCTGTGAGGTGGTCCTTTAACCAGGTCCAAGCCTATATATGGATAAATGGTGCCTGTGAAGGGAATAGTGAAGAAGCAGTCTCCTGGGATGTTGAGTGTACTATGAGGAATTGTGGGAATTAAGGCTGGGGAGGTGAGAAGGAAGGGGCCAGCCAGGCTACCGGCTCACCAGAAAGGCAAAACGTCCTTTCCTTCCACCGTGGGCCTCTTCTTTCTCCATCCCAATCTTGGAAGCTCTGGAGCAGATAGGTCTGGCCTCAGGACCTAGCTCTGCCACTTATTAGTTGTGTGACCTAGGGCATACCATATATGCTCACTGAGCCTCAGTTTGGCCATCTGTAAAATGGGGATAACAAACAATACTACCTAACTCTTGTGGTTGTTGGAAAGACTGAATGAGGTAATGAATGAGTTAAAGCACTTAGCACATTGTAAGGGCCCGATAAATTGGAAGTGCTCTTATTGTCTTTGGGCAGACCTTGCCACCAATGTCAGAACTGAACTCAGGCTGGCCCCTTGGAGGGGAGAGACCCACCACCCCCAGGGAGCTGGGCCCACCAGCCAACTCAGACAGTGACTCAGGCCACCAGCCAAAGGAGGACCCAGAGGACATCTCTGCTCAGGTAGTAAGAGCCCTGCGGTTCCCTCTGGGCCCACATGCCCTTTGTCCTTTGGATCTCCTCCCCTTTCCATCAGCTGGGAGGTAGTTTTCCTTTGGGTCCATTCCTCTTTTCAGGAATCCCTGTCTCTACACTCCCCTCAAGGTTTGACTCTAAACTCTGTCACATGAATACACATGACCTCCTAAGAGGTCTATGTCTGTAGAAGTAGATCTGGAGGGAAAGAAGGCTTTGGCACCAAGGAGTGAAGAGGGTGGTTTCAAGCATAAGAAGGGAAGCTGTTCTGGGGTGTGGGGGCTTCCCAACCTCCTTCAAGTCAGACCACAAATGCAGGAGTCCTACCTTGCTCTCAGTGAGGATCTTGAAGGAGGAGCCTCCAAATGGGGGTAGGAGGCATCAGAAGTGGTTTTAGATTAGAGGAAAGGTGGCCATAAGGAGGGAAGGCAAGAAGGGGAAGGAAGGAAAAGCCTCGCTTCACTCCTCTCCTTCTGCCTTGTCTCCTCAGGATCCTGCAGTTCTGAGCGTGGGACCCCCTCACCTAGACACCAACTGGCCTGGGCTTCGGACCCTCCTGCAGCAGCTGCCTCCCCAGGACAGCGATGTGGGTCTCCCTCTCCCCAGCTCTCCCTCTTCCCACTCTCTCTCTTTCTCACTCTCTTACTGTGAAAAGAACCTTGGTCTAGAATTCAGGGGACATGGGTTCAAGGCCCAGCTAAGCCCCTAATTGGAGAGTGTCACCCCTATCCTAGCCTGAGTTTCCATATCTACACAATGGGTGCAGTATTATCTATTCTGCCCACCACAATGCTTAGTCAAAGATCAGATGAGAAAATGGACAAGTTTTGAAACTGACATGGAATGTACAAATGTAGAGAGTATGGTTAAGTATTTATTGAGTCCCTATGTGTGCCCAGTGTAAAGGCTTACAATTCATTTGGGGAGGCAAGACAGGAGTCTATGAAATAATTAGAGAAAACACAAGACCAGGAAGTGATATTGAGCTATAGCTCATTGGGAGCCAAGACTTAAATACATGGTAACAGGGCTAAGTGCTGTGGAGCTGTCAGGACCAAAATAATGAGTCTTCCTGGGGGAAGTGAGACTGAAGGGGACTTACTGGAGCTCCTTTTCCTCTCTTCCTCTCCTCCTCAATGCCTTTCTATGCTGTTACCTCCTGTACCTCCCTGAGTTCTACAACCTTCCTCTGACCCAGCAGTAAAGAGTCTTTGTCCAATCAAACTGCCTGCTAGGGCTCTCCCAGTTACCCTAGAGACCTGTTTCTGCAGGAGCACTACTGTCTGGCCCTTGGGGAGGAGGAGCTGGCAGAACTGCGGCTTTTCAGTGCCCAGCGGAGAAGGGAGGCTCTGGGACAGGGAGTGGCTTGCCTGGTGCCTCCCAAGCATGAAGGACACACCTGTGAGAAGGTATGGAGTCCCGCTCCCCACACACATTCCCTTTCCTCCATTCCTTGCCTTCTCACTTCTGCCGAAGTTATCTCCTGGGACTCTAATGGGGAAAGGGGACATGGGGATTGGCTTTTTGGCTAAGGTTAGGAGAAAGGGAAACCAAGTTTGAGGGTTCTTGGTGGAACCTGCAGCGGGCTTGGGCTTGCCGGGGTATCTGGAGAATAATTAGGTTGGGGGTGAGTTGGAGATATGGATGAGCCAGGTGGGAAGCTGGAAGGGTGGTGCCAACTCTGACCCGCCCAGCGCCCCCACTCAACAGTGCAAGGAACCGTTGAGGCCGGGAGAGTACGCAGTGTTTGCGGCTCTGGCTGGGGAGCGGCGCTGCTGGCATCGGCCCTGCTTTGCCTGCCAGGCCTGTGGCCAGGCCCTGATAAACCTCATCTACTTCTACCACGATGAGAGTCTCTACTGTGGCCGTCATCACGCCGAGCTGCTGCGGCCGCGCTGCCCGGCTTGCGACCAGGTACTGCCGCGAGGCAGGCGGTGTGGGTGGCGGGGGGTAGGGCGTCTGCCCAGGGTCCAGACTGGCAAGATGTAAGGGGACACCCTCCTGGGCTGCAGCCTTTCCCAGTACAGAGGAGTGGGGCAGAAAGAACTAGGACCCAGATGGACCTGTTCCCTGTGCTCCAATTTGAGCTCTGGGGATGTGAGACCTGCCGCTTTTATTTGGACCCTTCCCCACGGCAAGCAGAGTCCCCCAAATTTTCTCGGATTCAAGAATTTCTCAGGTGCAGGGTCGCTGTCCAGTTCTCGGTAAGCCAGGCGCCCAGCGCTGTGCCTGAGTATGCTAGGAGCTCCTTAATGTCAGCATGAGAGGCAGCGCAAAGCCCTGGGTTGGGAGTTCAGGCGCCCAGGGTCCCATTTGGGGCTGTGCCACCAGTTAGCTGGCGGATCCTAGCTAAGCTAATCAGCCCTCTCTGAGTCCTAGGGTGGTTGGGGAGATCAAACGAGAATGTCTGTATACGTGCTTTAGCGTTAACTGGCTATAAGGCATGGTTATTGGATAAATGAATGAGTGAATGAATGAGTGAACCGTTCCCCCTTTCCCTCTCCCAGCTGATCTTCTCCCAGCGTTGCACCGAGGCGGAGGGGCGGCGTTGGCACGAGAACCACTTCTGCTGCCAGGACTGCGCCGGGCCCTTGGGTGGGGGACGTTATGCCTTGCCCGGGGGCGGCCCCTGCTGCCCCAGCTGCTTCCAGAGCCGCTACCCTGATGAGGGCTCCAGCCCCGGCCCGGCCCTGGAAGGAAGGGCGCCCCTAGGTAAGGAAGGAGAAGGTGCAGATCAAAGGGGTAGAGGGCGGCGGCTTGGGCTGGGATGAAGAGTGGGTTTTTCCGGGCTGGGACCCTCGCCCCAGCCCCACGCCGACCCATTTCTCCAGCAGCCCCCCTGTTCCCCCACCGCACCCCCCAGACCCGAGCCTCGGGGCCCGCAGCTCTCACCGCGCGTCCATGGCCGGAGCGCTCCAAGGGCCTCCAGAACCCACCTGGCGCCGCGGTCCGCGGTTGCGGCGCCGGACTCGCTCCCGGGCGGGGCACGCGGCCGCCCTCTGGTGGGCGGAGGCGGGGAGAGAAGCGAGAGTCCGGGAGAGGACTAGCGGCGGCGGCGACGGCGCGCACGGCCAAGGGGCGGGACGGGAGGCTGGGCTCCGACTGCTGCAGGCTGCAGTCGGGTGCCCCACCCCCGGATCTGGGAGACCGAGACTCGGGGCTCGGAGAGGGACGCTTCTGACCCCGCCCGGAACAGGGGAGGCGGGGCTCGGCCGGGTTAAAGGAGGGGACCGCGTCCAGCTGAACGCTGTGACCGTCTTCCGAGCAGCACTTCTCTCTGCAGTTGCTGGCTGCAGCCCGAAGACCCCGAGAGGGCGGCTTGTATCCCGCCCCGAGCAGGAGTACCGAGCTGGGGGCGTGGCGGAGGCACCCAAGCTGGGGGCGCAGGGTGGCCTGGAGACGCCCAGTGATCCTAAGGAGGACGCCCTCTGCCCCACCTGCTCCTCCTCTTCCGACTCGGAACCCGAGGGCTTCTTCTTAGGACAGCGCCTTCCTCGGCCCGGGGAGACCCCCGTCAGTTTCCAAGCAGGGGACAGCGACACCTCCGGGAAGTCATGCATCGTTTGCTAGTGGCGCAGCCCGCGGGTGGGCGGTACGTGAGGTGGGAGAACGAGGTTCTTCCACTATAAAAATCCTAAACTGAACGCAATCCGGAGCACGAGTAGAGGTCGGCGGCGAGATGATCTTGGCGAGATAAATTTGGGATGCTCTCCCTTTAGCCCAACGCCTACTTTGACTTTTAATAGAGACTTTCTCGGGGAACCCCATTCTCCAATGCTTCGCGTCCCCTGCTGAGCCAGCTCCTACCCCACAGGCTAGGACAGCCCCGTCTCCCCCGCCCCCTCCTCCTGAGCCAATGAAAAGACTTAAGGATGACGGCGACCGGCTGAGGGCCAGAGGGCTAGAGGAAGCGGGAGGTGGAACCCTGAGCGGGGTAAGACCCAGCTGGACCGCGCTCCTCCCCTTGCAGAACGAGTGGACTTACAGCCCCGGAGTTCTCCGTCTTTCTTGGGCCTCGGCCCACGCTCCGCAACAGCGCCGCCTGGTGGGCGGTCGCCGACGGAAGTGCTAAAACCGGAGGTTACGTGATCCGCCGGCGCCAATGCGGTGCGACGTGCTTGGCCTGTTCGCAGCCCGAAGGTGCAACCATGGCTTCCAGCGGGGTCGGCGTGGGCATTGCAGGCCCGGCAAATGAAGCTCCTGAAATTCCGGACAACGTAGGAGATTGGCTTCGGGGCGTCTTCCGCTTCGCCACTGATAGGAATGATTTCCGGAGGTAACCGAATTCGGGGCGCTAGGTTCCTCTGCACTCGTATACACTTCCCGTATAGCCGCTTCTTTGCCGAAGCTGCCACCCCGCTTTTTTTTAAACCGTGCCAACATCGTGGCCTCCGGCTGTGCTTTGCTGAGGTCCTTGATCAGGAGAGTTCCCTCGGCAGAGGTGATCCTTTCTACCACGAGTTTTTTTCCTGGAGAATCTCAACTCTGACCAAGGAGACCAAGGAAAGAGGCACCATGACATAAGCTCTTCGGCCTCGGACGAATTTAGTTGGCCTTTGCGGTTAATCCTGCCCTTTGAAATAAACTCCAAATCCCCACATGGGTTCGGATCGTTACCATCCAATGACCAACCCCCTGTAATTCTAGAAGTGCTTTTGCCTCTGGAAGGTGGTTTTCCTAGGATGGTTGTGGGAAGTCTTTCCCCCCGGCATTTTTCTTTTCCAGGAACTTGATCCTCAATTTGGGACTTTTTGCTGCTGGAGTTTGGCTGGCCAGGAACTTGAGTGACATTGACCTAATGGCACCCCAGACAGGGGTGTAGCAAAGTAAGTAAACAATCACTGCTCTATATGCCTTAAAGGGCCCTAGAAGCTAGGAGGAGCAATATCACCTATTCATGAAATATAGGGAAAAAACGATGTAAAACCTTTGATTAGTACTAGTTAAATGTGTTTCCAGAAGTTGAAGGGGATTCAAATATTAATTTCCCTCCAATGTTTTTTTACATTTCTAATGCCTCCCCTTTGTCCTTTCTGATTGCAGACACATGGGATCCCTGTGCTGTACAGGAGCCTTCTAAAACAGCCTCCAATTCTGTGATCACAAGACTTGCCCTGATGGCAACTGAAGTTTGGTTCAGATGGGCATTTTCCTTCCCTGCCTGGTTTTATTTTCTTCCTTAAGTCCACTCAGAACGCCATTCTCTGGTCAGCAGTGAGGCTTCAGCTAAAGTGTTGCCCTTTGTTGTGTAAAGTTCTGTATATAATTTTAAGTTTCTGCAGGGGGTGATCTTTGCTCTTGTTTTGAGGAATAACCTAATAGTGTTTTACAAACATTTGAAGTAAAGACTGAACACAAAGAGCTATTTTATTCTTTTAATAAGAAACTTTAGCTTACAAAAACAAGGTGTAGAAAGTCAAGATTTACAAAAATCATAAAAAATGTAATTTATATCTCACACTCAGAAGAGACAGGAACAAGCCCCAAACATGAATTGCAATGGAGGTGGCTTGCTTTGTTCTAAGAGGAAAAAAGCAAAAGAAAAAAGGGAAACTGTAATCACCATATATATTGATAACATAAGATGAAGTTTATTCTTAAGGAATTTCCATTTTTGAGCAGTACTGGGGAAAGAAGCCATTTGGTGTTGCATAGGATTTTAGTGTGTTTTCCAGGCACCAAAGAGGTATTGTTGCTGTCATAGAGTGGGATTTGATGGCAGAAAGAGTGATTTGCAGATGGGAGTAAGGTATATCTAGGTAATGGGCACTAACGTGACACTGCCTGAGGAAGCTGCGTCTTTCACAAGGAAATAGATGTTTTTTTGACCCCCACATTGATGGTAGTGCCACTGTCCAGGAGCTGTGGATTCTTTGGAAATGGAATATATAAGGAACTAGCATAGAAAGACTCATGTAGTCTTAGAAAGAGGTGGAAATAAATTGAGTAGAGCTGTTTGGTTCAAAATGCCAGCTTCTCTGCCCTCTTCATAGATGGGTGTAATTTTGATATGTCCTTGGTTCCAAAACAGGTTACCCATGGCAATTCTTTTGTTGTCTATTTACTAGGCATTCTTTAAAATACTGCTTTTGTGTGCCAAGTCTCCTATGGAAGAGTTAATGAATTAAAGGATATGCATCAGGAAGTCAAAATTAAAAAAAAAAAAAAAAAGTCAGTATAAATGTACCACAGTAGCCTAATGGGATTTTTTTTTTTTTTAGCTGACAGATGTTGTCTCCAGCAATTTATTCACTAAAAATAAACAGAACAAAATAGTCCTTTTATTGACCCTGCTGGCTTAAATCTCATTTAGAAAGTTGTTTGACAATTAGTTTTTTTTATATGTTAAAAAAAACAGGTCCTATCTGATAGGAAGAAGGAGCCATGAGCTTGGTGAATTCAGGTCTGTGGCTGGTTTAACATGAGGCCAAGTCCCTTTAGAGTTTACAGTGGGACCACAGATGCTCTAACAAGTTCACAAATTACTAAGTGTTAGATGAAGAAAGGTCACATACATGAGAACAAGGCTCATGTTTTAAGCCTTTCTGCCAAATGGGATTAAAACCAGGGAGCAAGTTTAAGCAATAAACCTGACATCCTTAAAGTCTGCTACCAGATCTACTCATAATTGTGTTCTATTTGATTAAAATTTCCAATGTTGAAAATAAAAATCCAGCTAGAATTAAGACATGGCAGCTTCCCAAAGCAAAATTCAAATTTCATTCAAAATTTAGTGTTTTGGCATCATGTAATAGTGTTTTTACTGTTGGCTGACTTTTCTTTTTTTAAAGCCAAAATGCTGTTTAGGCAACTTTCACTTAAACTGGTTTAACTCCTCAGAGTTGGAAGAATTTAGCAAGTGCACCTACCAAATGTGCAGTTTCCAAACATTTTGATGAGTAATCATTCTGTAAATGAAAGTGCTGGCTTTTACCATTGTCAATACACAACATTTTCCCCAAGGAAATCAATTTTACATCATATTACACTTCTCAGCCCTGGCTAGTTACCACACAGTTATACTAGCTACTTAGATTTTAAATGAAAACATGCCAGCAGAAGAAAGTTTGGAAGGAGGTCACAAAAATGACCACTTGCCTCAATGCTATAATAACTATGGTGTATTTAGAGCTACATGTGGGTTGAACAGGTACACAGTGGTTAAAGTCAACATCCTCGACAAAGAGAATGGTTAATTTAAACATGTAAAAAATATATTAAACTCACAGTCAATATTTAGAAGGCGCTTTTCAGCTTTAGTGCTAACTTTAAAAATAATTTGAACCACCAGGGAAATGCTTGCTTACCCAGCAGAAAACCTAAATGGCCATGAAAGTTTTTACCCCAAAGATAGGCCCCTTCTTGCCAGTTACTAGACTGAGTGAGGGACCCAATTATGGAGTGTATTTCAAGCGGTGAGCCTTTTAAAAACTCTTTCGGGGGACAGATGTGGCTCAAATGGTTGGGCGTCTGTCTCCCATATGGAGGGACCTGGGTTCGATCCCCGGGACCTCCCGGTAAAAAAAAAAAAAAAAAAAAAGTAATAATAATAATAATAAAAACTCTTTCGTGTGAGGTGTCACCAGCTCAGTGGAAACCTTAAGGTTAGAGTAAAAGAAGCATGCAAGTGAGAAGACTGGGTCCCAGCGCCTCCTTTCCACAGCCACTTAGCACCACCCCAGCTGGTACCTGCTAGGGAAAAAGGCTTGGGGGCTGGGGCAGGGTCTTTGAACCTTCTCTTTTGCATTATTCCCTGTGTACACTACACAGTGCACTGACTGCCCTCCAATCTAAAGGTTCACATAAGGAAGATTGTTTCCTATACTGCTTCCTGAAATTTTGTGCCCAAAAACTTCAGAGCTAATGAGAGTACCACTTGAGGAACCACTTGTTTGACTTCTACCACACGTTGCCCAGCATTAGTCATTGTTTTGATAAAAATGAAAGGGATTGGGAAGCGGCTGTGGCTCAATCAGTGGGGCTCCCGTTTACCATATGGGAGGCCCTGGGTTCGGTTCCCGGGGCCTCCTGGTGAGGGCGGGCCCGCCCGCATGGCGTGGTTGGCTGACCCGGCGAGCACGGGCAGCAAGGGGGGGATAAATGAATAAATAAATAAAATCTTAAAAAAAAAAAAAAAAAATGAAAGGGACTTTTCTGAACATTTGTGCTCTCCAATCAACTGGAAAAGCAATCCCTCCATTCACAAGATATAATAACCTCAGGATCCTCATAGGAGCAGTATGTGCTTAGGAAGGGGTAGCCCTCCCAGCCTGATTTGAAAAGGTGCGAGTTCATGCTTGGAACTTAAGGGGAGGTGATAAAGAATGGGGTTCATAGTCTGCCTTGAAAACCAGCCATTGGGTGAATAAACAAGAATACAAAGATTTTGGACATTATAGAAAATTTCTGAACTTGCTGGTAAGAATAATTTGCATTCACACGTGAGATATGAAAGGCTTTTAAAAAATCTGTGAAACCAAATGTCCTTTACACACTACACATAACTCATTTGTCACTTGAAATAACAAGAACCTTTTCAATCCCATGCAAACCATAATTGGGTACAAGGCACCAAATTTTCTGAATAGTATAAAATAGTTAACAAAGCTTTATCAGTGAGTAAAACAAACTCCCATTTCTCCCTCGCCCATCTACCCACCTCCCACCCACTACCCCCAACCAAGTTCTCATTCTGTACTACCGTGGACCTTTCCTGGGCTTACACTGGGGCAAGGTCAAGGCTGTGCCCCACTGCCAGCCAATCCACCTCAGTGGTTCTTCCCTTGCACTTGGATGGAGCTGTAAGCATAACCAGAGTAGGGAACTCATAAAATCATTGACTCTAGAAACGTTGCCATTAAGAACAAAAATAAACTCTGCTATTGAGTCCATAGGACACATTAACACTTCTACAGCTTTCAATTTTATTCATGACATTTTAAGAGACATCTAGAAATTCTTTACAGTGTGACACTGCCTCCCTTAGCCTGAGGGGGGCTGGATCAAAGCTGGCAAGAGCTGCTCGGCTGCTAAGGGCATTCCTAACTTTTTTTTTTTTTTTTTTTTTACACACTAGAATGGATGCTGATCTCAAAAACAACCTCAAGTATGACTGTCAGGCTAGAATGAGGTAAAAGGTCTTATTGAGGGCTACGGTGCATTCATCTGGGCTGGCTACAGCAGAAAGTAAACATGCCAGCCAAAGAGAAAGGGTTCCTGGAACAGGACTCATTAACCACTTGCCCTGGGAGAGAAGCAGGCTTGTCAGGTTAGTTAGGAGATCTTGGTTTGATTTGGTAGCATCTAGTCAACTTCTATCTTGTTTTTATTTTCTTCTCTTAAGAATGTTTCAATTTTAGGTAAGATGCAACTGAAAAACTCATCTACTTCCAAGGCATAAATATATCAAAGGCAAAGTTACATTTTCCTCACAAGATCCAATGGCTTATGCAGCAGGGAACTCTAATCAAAATCCCTTAATTATTAACTTCTCAACAGTGGCTAGTGCTGATGCCTCTAGGTACCTGAGTAGCACCCAGCATTGCAGTGAGCACGTTCATGAGTGGATAGCTCGGGGGATTCTGGTATTGGTTTCTATTCCATCTCATTTTAAATGATCTTATTAATTTGATACATGGTGCCCAGTTAAGTTAAGCACTTATTTTACACAGTCCTTAATCTGCCTAATAAATCCTTATAATATTTGGTATAAAACTATTTCTAAAAAATTTGAAGATCTTTTACTTTTCCATTAAACGTTTATTTTTTATTAATCACAGTTTCCCCCTGGACAGCCTGAGGGATGAAGTAGATGCTCTATTAGTTCTTTTCCATCTCATAAGTTCTCTTTTTCTAGAATAATAAATATAGGATTCAATGAAAGATGAGGCACAGTTTATATTTTCCTCTCTTTTTTACTCTTAGTTTTTTGTTTTGAGTTAATGGGCTTTTTTTGTCACCACAGAAAGTCATCACCAATCATGCTGCCTTAAAATGTGGATCTAATTCTAAAGAGAACAACTTTACATCAGAGCGTCTGGCAGCATGTGCAGCTGTGACACTTTAAAACAGTGTCCAGAAGAGGGTGAGCCTGGGGCAAAGCCTGTATAAAAAAGCTTGCAGTAGACAATATACACCAAACAGCATAAAAAATGCCATACGCTATTGCTTCCAAAGAAAAGCTAAATATTATGGAAATCTCACAGTGTTGGAAAAAGCAAGTTTAATTTAAAATATAGTCACTCCCCTCTTCCCTATCAGGATAAGCCATTTTCTGTCTGGATATTCTCCTTTCAGTGCCATCTGGCAGGTGCTATAGGAGAGTTCATCTCAAGAGGTCAACAGCAAATGCTACAGATCTGCTCGGGAAACTTGGCCTATCAGCATCGCCAGAGCTGCTACCTTCATTGTTTAGCCTCTCTTTCCCACTCCTCTCCCCTCCCCAAACTCCTTCCCACATCTGCTCCTTTCAAGTGATAACTGTACTTCTACCTGAATTCAAATATTAATATGATATGCTCAGTCAAAAGATGAGCATTCATTGTGACAGATGGAGGCTCACGGCAGCAACCACCACATAAGAGTTACTGTTTGCCATTCACTTTCACTGGGAAGTCTAGAAGGATTGAGAAGGTAGACTCAGTGGTGCCTGATGGGGAGGAGGAAATCTGGACAATTTCACTCCATTTAGAAACTGATCCAATTTTTAAAAAAAGATATATTCTACTAGCACTGGGGTTGGACTGTGTGGGTAATTAAAGAGACAGTGGGATTAGCAGATTTGGGTGGAAACAGAACAGGGCCATCAGCAATAAACTGTTCAGACATGTATATGGCAGATTTCTAAGCAATCCCCATCCCCCAGGAAAGTAAAAGCTCCAAGCCTTGTGGTCAACACCAATATCCTAGCTCTCCAGGTGCAGGAAGGAAGCTGTAGGCTAAAAAGCTGAATGCTGCATTCAGATAAGCTCTAAGCTGCCAGCTATCCCTGCCCATCCCCAACTGAGTTCAGAGAAAGCCTCAAGACAAATGACCCAAGGAACAATATAAACCACACCATGTGCTTGGCCTAGACCTGAACCAGGATTTGCTTCAGAACTGGGATAGGTTTCAGGAATGACTTTGGCCCAACATGTGAAAAATAATGGGCACTAGTCTACTGCTTCCCCATATGAACTGTCCCTTCTACAGAATGATGGGATGTTCATGGCAGTCTCAGAAGAAGTGCGGATTAAATGCAGCAGCCAGGGAGGGTACGGCATTTGAAAAATCTCCCATTTTGCATGGGGAACTTGGCTCCATGCATTTCTCTCTACTCTAACTGCTATCCCCTGAAAAAGGAAATGTACAAGTTTTCAATCCTTGAGGGTTACTTCCTTTGTGGAAATAAATCTTAGACTTTATCTACCCCAACCCTACCCAGCAAGCTGCCAGCCCAGAGCCCCTCATCATAGGTTCTGTCCAGGGCTGCTCAAATCTGACAGTTCTTCTGGTACTTCCAGAAGGTCCTAACTAGCAGGGAAATCAAATATTGGAGATAAAAGGTGGCCTCTCTCCTAGGATTAATTTACTCCCACTTTTCTCTACCCAGGTCCCTCTATATTCAGAAACAACTGATTAATCTTCATAGAAAAAAATCCTTTTGATTTTTTTATGAAAGGAGAGGATTTCCAAATCCATTCAAAAAAAGTGACTAAAACTTTTATGATAGGTGTGAATCACCTAGCACCTTGTAGTCTAGACCCAGTGAGGCAAACCTAGTAATCTGTTCCTGCAGTAAGCCTTATTTCCTACAAGAGGAAAGATGTTTGGACACCAGTAGTTTCAAAACAAGCCAGTCTTGATACATGCCTCCCATTCAGGGGAATGTCCGTGGTCTGCCCTCATCGATGTTGCTGGACTGCACCTGAGCTTGGAGTTGGGTTTCTGAGAGTCTTGCATTGCCCTGCACTGTTCTTTGAGTATAAAAAAGGATGTAGGCTTGGGTTTTGCACACTTCCTCGACACTGCATACATTCAGCTTTGAGTCATTGCAGTGGACCCAAAAACCTAGGAAACCAAAGAAAAGAGAGAGAAAAAATGATTTATACATTTTCAATCAGCAGACAAAACCAAGAGATGAAAAAAAGGGCAGAGGAGTTCTGAATATAGTCAGTCTTTGATTATGCTGGGGGAAGAGACAAACCAATGAAACCAAAAGAGTCTATAAGACTTCCCTGTAACCACTGGCTTCAAACCCCCTTCACACCAAACCCTACCACAATACTGATTACAATATTGACTGGCTGTAATTTCTGTCCTTATTTTACTCAGGTCTCTTCATTGCCCATTAGGGCCTTCGACAAAGACAGCCAGGAGATTGGGGGCTAAGAGATGGGAAGACGAGGAGGAGGAAAGGGGAAATGGAAATAGAGGGGAGTAATAAAGAATGGTTTAGAAGAAATACACATCATTTGCTGCCCCAGGGGCTGAGGGGTACAAGGTCTGTACACTGCTGAAAACACACCTGCTGCCCACCTGCCTCAGTACAGTAGCTGGGAGGCTCTTTTCAGGATGATAAGGACTGAAAATTCCTTGGCGGGTGGGGCTTCTATCCCCAAAATTCCCATGGTGCCCAGGACATAGTAAGTGCTCAAGAAATGTCCTCAGCTTTATTATGAGCTGAGGATAATAAGATTCATTCAATAGCTTTCAAGGTTAAATTGTACCATTGTTTCCGCATAACCGAGATCTGCAGAAGTAGTATTAATAATAAGAATGATAACCTCCAACAGTAATTGAGCAAGCATTATGTGCCAGGACAGCTCTAAACACTTTTCCACGTGTAAGCTCTTTTAATTCTCAGAACAACCTTATATATTGTTACTTAGAAAGTGATATATCCAAAATTTGAATCCAATGTTCATAATTCTTTCTACTGGATTTTAATATATATAATTTCCTCATAGAGATTATCCATGGGATTGAAATAAAAGAAAAGCAATAATGTGGACAAATGAACCCTTTTCCATGTCCCCCACCCCACAGAGTAAAGCGCACGCACCTCCCTCTGTGTTGTAGCAATAGGCTGTATAGTGTCCTGAGCCAAACCCTTTCCCGTGATGCATGACCACTGCGGAGAGATCATAGGCAAAGGTCTCTTTGTCAAGAGAGGAGAGCATGTCCCTGCAGCAGTAAGGTTCCATGGTTAATACCTGGTCAAAGACGACATGGACCCCAATCTTCTCTCGATGATTACGGCCAGACCACCTAGAACATGGAAATAAACTTCTTACTAGTTTAACTGGCTTATGTGATCATAGGTATAAATAGGTAAAGTAGGGAACTGAGAAAACGTAACCTTCCAGCTTTGGGTTTCCCATCAGTAAAGTGGTGGTAATCATTGTCCACATTTATTTCTTGGGAATGTTCACAATGTACTCTGAAGCTAAAAATCCCTAAACAAAAAGTCAGTAAAATCTTCTGTGGTGTACTGCTTGCCCTTCTTTTCACAGTTTATCTTATACCTTTTCCTGGAGATGAATCTGTATTATGCCCAAATGAGGCTAAAAAATCTTCACTCAGTGCAGGTTAGCCAATTAAAAAGGGGTCCTGCTGGGTCCCAACATCAACTTCCCTCAATGGGCATAAAAGATTTATCTCCATGGAAAGCACAAGGTCTTAAGGGAACAGGCTTTCCCTCCCAACACCAAAGAAGACATTTGCCCTCACCAAAGCCTCTGAAGCAGTTAGTCCCATAGCTTACAGTCACTTGGAACTCCCAGAACAAGCTCACCTGAATCTTTTAAGGTGCAGCCGGAGGACCTGAGGTAGTCTGAAGATCATTAACTGCTTTCTAGCTTCACTCAGAACAAGGGGTTTTGGATTGGATTTTCGTCGTTTGCCTATATGGTTTGGGAAGGTATAAGACATAGATTGTGAGGAGTCTCATTTTTTCCTAGCTATGGCAGAGACAATTATGTGCCACTCAGTATCCACTCTCCTTAAATTCTCAGTATCTGGACCTCAGTTTTTTTTGTTTTTTTTTTTTAAGAAGGTACCGGAGATTAAACCTGGAACCTGTGTGAAGCAGGCACTCAACCACTGAGCTCCACCCGTTCCACTGGACTTCAGTTTTATTTGGGAGAGCAATGCAATCCTCTGTAAAAACTACATTTCCCAGCCTCACATGCTTGCATGGTATGGCCAAGAAAGTTCTGGCTAATGAAAGGGATGAAAGGAATGATGGTGTGGCATTCTTGAGATGGCTGTTTAATGAGAGCTAACTCAGTTGCAAGGTGCATCCTTTGTCCTTCCCACTGTCTACAGCTGGAACTTCTCTTAGACCATGAGATAGAAGTCATACAGTAGGATAGTAAAGCAGAAAGACAGAAGGAGCTTGGGCATGAGTCACCATGCCAGCCCCTGAATGTCCTTCATACATTTTTTTGTTTGTTTGTTTTTAAACACCTTTACTAAGATATAATCCACATACTATACACAATTCACCCATTTAAAGTATACAATTCAATGGTTTTTAGTATATTCGCAGAGTTGTGTAACCATCATCAAAGTCAATTTTAGAACATTTCTTCATCTCAAAAAGAAACACCCAAACCCTTTAGCTATTTCCTCCCAGCCTCTCCTCCCAATAGCACACCTCTCTCCCAAGTAGATTTCCCTGTTCTGGACATTTCATATGAATGGAATCATATGCTATGTAGTCTTTTGTGATTGTCTTCTTTGATTTAGTATAATATTTTCAAGGTTCATTCATGTTGTAGCATGTATCAGTACCTCATTCCTTTTTATGGTCAAATAATATTCCATCAGACTCCTTTTATATAATAGAAAAATAAAATCATATCTCATTTTAAGTCACTGTTATTTTGGGCTGACTGTTAAAAGCAACCAAACCTAAACTTTACACATCTACTTTAAAATTTTTGCCATCACCAACTTCCAAAATTGGTCTGGTAAGTTTAGGATGCTACACTCCTGATATCAAGGATTTATTCATGGAAGTCCACTGAAACATCATGTACATAGAAGTATATATTAAGGTTCTTCTATACCTTTATAGATGGGTATAAGTAGAATTTTAACTTAAATTATGATGCTCTATAATATAACTTGAAGGACTTTTTTTTTTTTCTTTCAACATCAGATAGGCCTAGTTCTATTTCCTCTTCACATCTAGCTGTATGCAACTGGATAAATCATGTAAACCTCTGAACCTCAGTTTCCTCACCAGTAAAATGGGGATAATACATACATTTCAGGTTTACGGAGAAGAGGATTAATAAAGGATAGAGTACTCTTTTGGCATGGTTTTCTTGTGGCATATACAAATATTTAGATTTATTTTATTTATTTATCCCCCAACCCCCTGCCATTGTTGTTTGCACTTGCTGTCTGTTCTCTGTGTCTGTTGGTTGTATGCTTGTCTTCTTTTTTTTTTTTTTAAGAAAGCACTGGGAATCAAACTCAGGACCTCCCATGTGGGAGGGAGGCACCCAATGGCTTGAGCCAACCTCTGCTCCCTACAAATATTTAGAAAAGAAACTCTGCTACTGCTATATTTTCATACTGTACCTAGTCCTTGAAACATGTCTCTTGGATAAAAAAACACTTCTGGACATGCAAGCCAAGGCTGACAGGTGGGCTAAAGTGGCCCTGTCCAAAGAACAACCAGTCCTCACACTCCAGTTTGTTTCTGAAGGTACTGAAATATGGGGGGGAATGCATTTCTATGTGTCAGCAAATAAATAATTGAGATAAATTTCTTTTAATTTCCATCAGAAGCTTTCTCTATAACCACTGACTGGTAACTGTTCTGTTATTATATTAATTAATTCAGGGAATGGACGGAAATATAAAACTAGTCGTCCACTGTGGGGCCTACTGATTGTCTTTGAGCTGTTGATGTCATGGTCTTAGTATCAGAAGAGCTTGGTATCTGATTTCAAGTCCTGTCTGTACCACTCATGAAACACAGCAAATCACAGCTGGATGATGTACCATAGGCTTTCCGTACAATAGGATGTGGAGCTGTTGCTTCTTCTGATAAATTGCAGCAGAAGGAGTATGCCATAGCAGAAGCTTTTATCAGGGCTGGCAGTCATGATATGTGGGGGCAGGATTAGAAACAGAATTCAAACAGGAGGCCTGGCCTTATTTTACATTCCTAGTCAACAGCAGATTTTTGAAATTTATTGCAGCTCTGTCTGGGAACCCTGGCAGTGACTGACACCCTCAGTAGAGGGAGTGTGTGAGCTAAGATGAAGACAATATAGAATCCGGCTTTGTTTCCCAAAAATGAAATTCACAAAGAAAAAATTACTGATTCAATTGAGATCGATCAGTTCTGTCTCCATTTGATTAAGCTGGCTACACAGAGAGACAGACGACGACAGTTTTGAAATTACAGAAGAACAGACCAATGGATCTTGTCCCCTCACCAAAGCTTTCCTTATCCCAGCCATTATTTGCATCGGCCTAGAGAAATCCTGATAAATTGGCACCAGAAAAACAATCCTTTTTTGCAAAACTAAATAAAGGTATTTGCCTAACCTATCATATATTAGAATGATGGAGTTAAAGCTGTTAACATCCTTCTGTTCCTTACATGTAAAAAGCTTTTAAATCACTATTCTAAAAAAAAAAAAAAAAAAAAAAAAAAAAAGCCAGCTACTGCTACTGCTCTAAAAAAATAATTTAACTCACCTGCCTCTAATGGAACATGGAACAGGACAGGTGGGTCTACAATTAACCAAGTAGAGAATTTCAAATTTTGTTTTAAAATGGAAAAATGATATCAAGCATGCCATTTGATTTTTTTGTCCTGATTCTTCAAAGAGCAGGACAGGTTTCTCATAATTTTTTACTTTTAAAAACCATATGCAAATATACTAAGCTTCAAAACCGTGTAGTCCAAACTATTATATGGTGGCAAATTGACTTCTAGTTCTCTGCACAATTCTTTAGTTTTATATTTTTAGTTTTCAATTCTTTATTTGCCATAAAAATCAAAGATAAGCTTCTAAGTATCTGCATTTCCTCTGTCCATGCTAGGTTAGCAAAAGCATTCAGCATTAGTGTTAGTGCAAGACAGAAGGGCCCTGCATAGGATGGCTGTGTAACATATGGGAAGTGTATTACTTTAAAATTAAAGCCATGATAGAAAAATACTTCCTTCTGACTCTCTCTGAAATGTGAACCTTTCGGGAACATGAAAACAAAAAACAAAAACAAAAAAAACACTCAGAAAATATCCATGAAGCTGCCACTGAGCAATGCACCTTAAGTCTCTTTTTTTTGGTATCATTGTACCAATGTTTGGCATTGCTTCTGACAGATTTTAGCATCTACCAATTCAGTACAAAAGCACACCTTTCTGATACAGTAGCCCTCAAACAGGCTATGCCACCTGATTTAGATTAAATAAATAGGAACGATCAGACTCCACATTCATGGATTTAAAAGCAGGGCACTTACAGCACCATGATACTAAATAGAACATTCTTAGAGTCCCAATTTTAGGAACCACACTTTCACATGCCCCCCAAGATAACAATGTCAACCAGGAGGAATGAAAGGATGCATGACTTCTAGGTTTTTTTTTGTTTTTTTTTTTTTTAAATATATAAGGTCCTGTAGCGGTTTGGCGCTATATGTACCTTAGAAAAACATGTTCTTAATCTTAATCCATTCCTGTGGTATGAACCCATTGTAAGTAGGACCTTCTGATGAGGTTACTTCAGTTAAGGTGTGGCCCACCTCAATCACAATCGGCTTTAATTCTATTACTGGAGTCCTTTATAAGCAGACTAAAATTCAGAGAGAGAAAAAGCCACAGGAAGCAAGTAGTTGAAATTCAATGGAATGCAGAAGAGAAGGGAGAGGCCAGGAGGGGCTGCCATGTGCACTGACTGCCACGTGACAAAGGAGCCCAGAACCAAGGATCATTGGCAACCAGCCCCAGAATGCCACTCTTTGGGAAAAAAGACACCTTGATTTGGACTTTTTCTTTGCCTCAAAATCATGAGCTAATAAATTCCCATTTACACATATATGCATATATATTTATATATCATTTTGCAAATGTTTCTATGTATTGTGAGAATTTTGATTTTTACCCACAATAAAAATAAATTTAAAAAAATAAAAATAAAAAATAAATAAATAAATAAATAAATTCCCATTGTATAAACCAACCCATTGCATAGGATTTGCCTGAGCAACCGAGAAAACTAAAACAGGTTCACATGCTTGTTTTCAGTAAAATAGGAGAAAAAGACTTTCTTTAAAAGATGCTTTAGAACTACTCAACATTATCATAGTTTTGTTTTGTTTTGTTTTTTTCAGTAAAGGAGCAAAAGAAGCACCTTAAACTGGTATTCCAGTTGCACACCCTCACTTCCCCCTATTCTCCACACAGCACTCACTGTTACACTGGTCACAAGCGTAGATTCTCCCTTCCAGGGCCTCTGTCTCTGTGAACTTGGCCAGCATCTCAGTGAGCAGGCACTCTCTCTGATTCAGGGGGATAAATGCCTTTTCTATGCAGTGATAGCGTTCAGGAAATTCCAGGGAGAGATCCCAAAAGGGCTCAATGGTATTGGATTTGTAATTGCATGATATACACGTGACCTAGAATGAAAAGATTTACAGGTTATATAACTTCCATACTTCCCACGTACATTTTTGCTCTTTTTATAAGACACATAACTTGACCAAACTAGGTATAAAAGTATAATATTCAAAGAATATACATAACTTTAGTGAAAATAATTAGATACTATTACCTCTGGTATACATTTTGAACTATTTGATGTGGGCTGGAATTGGAAAACCACACAACATAGAGATCATCACCTATCCCGTTTTGCCCTTCTTCTCCCAAAGCATGCTTTCCCTACCATTCACTGCTGCAATAGTACTCATTGCAAGTTTCCATGGAATTATTCAAGGAATCAGTTTGAGAGGAAGGATTTGCAGGTCACTGTCTGCTCCTCTCACCCCCACACTCCTCCTCCCGACTTTGCTCCTTCCATCCAGTCCGACTTGCCCTCCTTTTTGCCTTTTTATTTTTTAAGATTTATTATTTATTTACATCCCCTGCCCCCACCCCCACCCCGTTGTTTTGCCGCTCGCTGTCTGCTCTCTGTGTGTTCTTCTGTGTCTGCTTGTCTTCTCTTTAGGAGACACTGGGAACTGATCCTGGGACCTTCCGGAGTGGGAGAGAGAGGCGCCCAATCTCTTGTGCCACTTCAGCTCCCTGGTCTGCTCCATCTCTTATTGTCTCTCTTCTGTGTCTCTTTTTGTTGCGTCATCTTGTGCCAGCTTTCTGCTCCAGCCAGCACTCCATGCGGACCAGCACTCCTGCGCAGGCCAGCACGCCACACGGGCCAGCAGTCCTCGTGTTGCCCTTCCTTCTTTTCATTTTTTATTTTTTTTTATTTTTTTAATTTTTTTTAAGGATTTATTTATTTATTTACTTTTATCC
>JAKSZT010018658.1:12658537-12710000 GCA_026826555.1 Tolypeutes matacus | reverse complement strand
CCCCCCCCCCCCCCCCCGTTTGAAGCATCCCCTACAATGATCCCTGTGTTTGCAGAGCTTTAAAGAGCACTGTGTGATAAAACCTGTTCTCCCACTATTTCCTTCCCAGAAAGCACCTTTCTTCCTAAAAACCCTTAGGGGTGGAAGCAGAGCTGATAAATGCTCTCCCTGAACATGCTAAAAATCAAAAGCCTAAATAAAATTTCTTTTCCCATCCCACTCATCATTTTTTATAAAACTCTAAAAACCCAGACACGAAACTTCAGGAGCATAGTGTAGAGTTTTTTTTTCCTGAATCTCTTAAGTTGGCTCCCCTCTTCCTCTTTTTTACTATGAACATTCTTTTTCTGCCTGTTCTCACAAGGCCTTATCAAGGAATCTTTGCTTATGTCCCTAGCCAGCTAAAGATCTGTGAAATGGGGGGGCGGATGTAGTTCAAATGGTTGGGCGTCCGTCTGCCATATGGAGGGACCTGGGTTCGATCCCTGGGACCTCCCAGTAAAAATAAAATAAAATAAAATAATATATATATATATATATATATATAGAAGGCGCATGGGCTGCCAGGCTGTGTGTGCTGGTGAGCCGCCAGGCCCCGGGAGCCATGTAGCAAGATGATGACGTAACAGGAGAGAGACGCAGGAGAGAGACAGGACGAGATGCTCCGAAAGCTCTGAAAATCAGGAACCGAGGTGGCGCAGGTGGCAGAACACCTCTCTCCTACATCGGAGGTCTCCAGGATCGAATCCTGGTGAAGACTGGAGGAGAAGGATGAGAAGAGATGGCAGGAAACAGACACAGAGAATTGCCCAGCAAATGGACACAAAACAGCAAATAGGGAAGGGGGCGTTTAAAATGGATAAAGTAAATAAATAAATCTTTAAAGAAGAAAAAAAAAGATCTGTGAAATGGAAGGTAATGGGGAATAGAAAGGAGGCTTTCTCTGGCCTTTGGCATCCTCCCAGCCATCTCCCTTGTTTGTATGTAAAGAATACCTAGGAAGACCTGGAAAGGAAAAAGGCTCTTTCAAACTACTTTGGAACCAGGGTTACAGCAAACCATGTTCAATTTCCTAAAACTTAGCAAAGGATGGCATGCCAACAATACATACCTAATTATAACAGTGAAAATATATATTAATCATATCGTCATAATAGGCTAAAGACATTCACTGAAAATGAAACATGGCAAATTAAACTGAAAATCTGGCCAGAAAGAGAGAGGAAGCCAGTTCATCAACAATGTCATCAGTACAATGAAAGGTACATAGGCCACCCTCAAATATGCATAATTATAGCAAATACTAGCCATCCTGATTAGTAATTTTGGAGTAAAGCACTCACAGGAAGCCAAAACTCTACCATACAAACCTCTCTGTTGGGATGGGCAGGGTTGGGGTGACAGTGAGGCAAACACCTACCTGACTGAGTAGCTGCCCATGAAATATGGTATTCACCACTTTTAAGACCTGTTTGGTGAGCTTCCTCTGGGAGAAGGGGATGAGGAACCGGTGCGTGGTACCTTCTGACTCCAGTTCCTGCTGCACCTTGTGCAGCAGCTCACAGAGAAATTCCTGCGCGTCCTGCTGATCATAGCCGCGGAAGGCAGGGATCAGGCTCCACACTGAGTGAAGCATGGCAAACGGAGACACCAGGGCCCACTTTCCAGACCACATGACACGGAAAAGGGTGTGTAGTTCGTGACAGAGAGAAATGTGCTTTGAACTCGGCTCCTTGTTCTGGATGAGCTCTAGGCTCCTGTTGATGGAGGCCCCGCCATTCAAGCAGAGGCCCTCCATGTCGCACCACTCGGCCCTGTTGCTCCTCGCTGACGCTGACACTTCAGACGCAGAGCTGCTGGTCGGCTTGCCAGAGAGCTGAGCCTTCCCGTTGGTCGCTTTGGGAAAGAGTTGTTCCGTTTTGGAGGGGTCAAGATTCAAAAAACATTCTCGGAACTTCCGGAGGTGGCTAAGGACCTGGAGGATGGAGTTCATGTAGCAGGTGTTCCCCAAGTTCCGCAGGCCCGTGACGCCCGGGGTCATGGTCGGCTTGCCGCGCTGCTTGAATTGGCCACCCGGTGCTTTCCTTGAGGTAGGGAGGGTGGCAGGTCGCCGCTCGGCCGTGGCCATGTCTCGGGGCGCGTGCAGGAGCAGCCGCGCGCTCTTGCGCGGAGGGGCACTGGCCAGCTCCTCCAGCAGCCGTCGCTTCACCTCCCGCCGCCGCTGCCGCGCTTCCTCCTTCTTGCGCTCCAGTGCCTCCTTCTGTCGCAGTTGTTCCAACTTCGCCTGGCCCCGGGAGCTCTTCTCGAACCAGAGCCGCAGTGTCTTGGCCAGGAGGCGCTGGCGCCGGTACCACAGAGCCGTCAGCATCTGCGGCTGTCCCTGAGGAGTGCCCTGCGGCTGGACCACGTCCTCGCCGGAAGCCATGGACCGCAGCGTCCGCCTGCTTCTCACCAGCTGATCCTGCTTTTGGCCCCTGACTGCCAAGAGGGAGCTTCTCAGCAGCTTCAGGTCCCCTTCTGGGTTATCATTGAGCACATAATCCTTGCACAGGTAACAGAACACATAGAGATCCCGGACTTCCATGGCTAGCGGATGTCCAGTCTCTTCAAAGTGTTTAAGTGCATGATCCTCAATGTACCGACCGCAGGCCACATGGGAGCACTTCAGACAAGCCCACACAGACTCGGTGGTGGTGCACTCCATGCAGCACCATTTCTGAGGGTTCAGGATGGAGTGGTCCTGGGCGAGTCGTAACCGCCCTACATGTTTGCATCTATCCATGTCTTAAAGAAGTCTCCACTCTGTTAACCTAGCAGGATAGAGCCCCCCAAAAAGAAAAAAATATCTTTCAGCAAAACATTTTCCAAGAAAAAGGCTTGCAATTGCATTTTCAATTCTAGACTCATTGGTTGCCAATTCAAATCTAGTTCCTTGGAAAGGAAGTTTACAAAAATGCAAACAAAACAAAATAAACACAAAAACCAGGGGTAGGGGGGAAATTGGTATGAAGACAGAATAAAAGAACAATTAGATTCCTTAAAAAGGATCATAAACGACTATATGTGGGACTTTCCCTTAGCACCAATTTGAAACTTTATGTTTCCTAAGCCTGTTTTAATTCTCTCATATCAGCTAATTTTTATGTGAGGCTGATTTGTGTTCCTTAGGAGATGTCTCTACCCTTATTTCACATTGTACCCATCTGATCACCAAGGGAAGGAAACTTGTGTTCTGAATCATCTCTGAACTGATGATGTCTTGGAAGTGAAAGACACTATCTCAATACTGATCATAACCCTAGTTCTGTGGAGAAAGGGACAGGGGAGAGGAAAGAAGAGAAGAGAGACCCAGATGGTATTTCCAATATCAGTAGGAGAGATGACTAGCCTTAAATAAAAAGGCAATCTCAGGTTGGTTTCAAGTATTTCTAAGTGGAGATAACAGGATAAGGCAAAGATAAGAAAGTCTTCCAGAGTACCAAGTATCATTTTTATTTTCTTGAGGCCAAAAGATCTAAGGAGGTAGACCATAAGCCTAAATCTAAATAACATTTTGTATGTGTCTTTTTTTTTTTTTAAAGATTTTATTATTTATTTATTCATTTATCCCCCCCTTGCTGCTTGTGCTCGCTGGGTCAGCTAACCACGCCGTGCGGGCGGGCTTGCCTTCACCAGGAGGCCCCAGAAACCGAACTCGGGGCCTCCCATATGGTAAACGGGAGCCCTACCGATTGAGCCACAGCCGCTTCCCTGTATGTGTCTTTTTAAAAAGAACCATTGTATCTTGTAGAAATGGTGGGGAAAATGTTACTTTCTTTACTGAAAGGATAGAAAAGTAAAGAATTGGATAAATCTCTTGGGACAAGAGGTGGAATGGCTACCAGAATTACTGTATTTAACCGAACTATCAAGACAAAAGGAAAAAAAGCAATAAATCTTCTGCATGATATATGTGAAAATGTTTTTTTAAAAAACAGTGGTATACAATTTTTATTCTTTGGAATCCTGACAGATTTTTCCCCCAGACCAGCATTTAAAATTCCCTAAAAGTTAGTCCATTTTTGTGAATAAATGTAGTTCCATGATTTTGGTGTCACCCAAAGAAATTCTGACTCCAATGCACTCTGAGTAGCCCCGTTAGTTGATTTGTTGGGTTTCCAGATAACCTCTTTGGCCTAGTCCTATTGCTCAAACCCACAAATAAATATACCACAGGAAACTCCCCATTTGTTATTGCCCATTCCAGATGGCAGAGACCATGTCATCCTTTGTAAGAAACCCTCAAGTCATATAAAGGAAAGCAACCTAGATTATCCCCAACCAAGTTGGATCATGCTTTTCCTTTGATACTGTCAGGATTTAGTTTCTACCATATTATTTTTCTAAGTATTGACTTGTTGCTAAGTGCCCTTTAAGTTATTTCTCTGTTTTTTATCCATTTCCTAATTAGATATAGTCTTCTTCAGAGGTGATCCTGTCTAAAAGAAATATCTGTGACGATGAAAATGTTCTGTATCACTAATGTCCAATACTGTAGTCACTAGCCACATGTGACTCTTGAACACCTGAAATGTAACTAGTGAGACTGGGGGAACTGAATTTTTTATTTTATTTACATTTAAATAGCTACATGTGGCAAGTGACTACATTATTAGCACAGATAGACACACCAGGACTATACTATCTTTAGCTCATTCAGCTTTTCTTTTACTCTCCTTCAAAAAATTCAGCACTCACTGAATCATATCTGGATAGCCTCTTTGAAACTCAAAAACTTAATGCCTGGAAATCTCTATTTTAGCCAATAGGAGCCTCAAGTCTTCAGGAATTTAACTGCTACCAAGATCCTATTGCATGAAATATAGCACAGCTTCAGATCCTACAAAGAGACAGTATTTCTATGAACAGGAAAAACAGCAAGACAACACCCAGAACACAGATGCCTTACAAAATCAACTCCTGTACTAGGAAAAATATGCTGGAACAACCAAAAGCCAATATAGAGAAACACTAAAAAACCATTCCACACCCTCACCATGGAGAGCTGTCAGGTGGAAAGGGCAGTCTGGAAATTCTTTCTTCCAATCTCATTTTCTGATCTATAAATCTGCTGATCACGCACATCCTTTTCTGCACAGCCCCTTTCCCATTACAATTCTGTTGTGGCAACTCACTAACCTGCCATATGGCAGAGTAAATCCATTCAGGAAAACACAGGGCTACTTTGCACCTCACCACACTGATTTAAGCTTTACAGACCAGCTTCTTCTAGAAGGAAAACATATCTGATCAGAAACTGGAAATTACTCAAAAGTGACACAAAAGAAAAGAACCATCTGGAATGACACACAATAGAGAAGGAACAGAACACAATCCCAAGTGTACTCTGGTCAAGAAGAACAATGTTTAACTCACCTCTCATTATACTCTGACCACTTTTTATTGCAGAACTAGACCTATCACCCACTGGCAGAGAGAATTCTATTTTACATTTTTCTGACATGTATAGCTTTTCCTTCATATTCCCAGAGGTCACGATAATCCTAACATTTCCACTTAAAACACACATCACCCAGTGTGACAAGTCAGGGTACAAAATTTCAAAATATAAACTTGCAGTGTAAATGAGAAAGAACAAGATGTGTCTTAACAGTTCTATATCATGAAGTAGATCAGCAACTTTAAATAAGTGTTCTGCACATCTTAGATCGATCTGCATATGGGGAAAGTAAACCTGACAAAATATTAGCTTTTGCTATATATCTATATATAAATATATCTCCGTGGTTTTTTAATTACCTGAATCTGAAATCTTAAATCTAAATCAACTGGAGCTATAAACCATAATTGACATTTTAAAACTTTCTACTATAGATAATATCACTATAAATATTAAGTTAAAAGAAGACAGTGAAATCTTTTCAATTCTTGCCTTTGTTCTGATGAGAAATTTGATTTATCACATCATTTTTTAAAAGTCTCCACATGAGAAATGACTGAACATTACAATCATCTTTCAATAATCTATAGCTTGAAAAAAAATCTACAGTTTGAAAATATGATTTGTCTTTGAATTGGACTATTCCAATTATCCTCAAATAGCAAATTTCTTAGCAGAGATCCTAAATGCATAACTGTATCACCAGAAATAAAAATTGCTTGGGGAAAAAAAAAAACACAACGAAAACAAAATAGGAAAAAAAATACTCTACTTTAGGGAGATTTCCATCTCTTCCCTCTCTCTCATTGTACTGATTTCTTCTCAGTTCTTAACTAAGGACTATGGAATACTCCTGTCTGGTCTCAGTGAGATCAAGTGACATAAATTCCAGCTTGAGCAAGAGTAGACACTATGGTGACATGCTGACAGCCTTCATTTACATAAAAGAATACTAATTAGGTGGTAGCATCGACATCTGTGATTCTGCTCACTGCCATATGCGACAGCTCTGGGTATTTTAACCCTTCAACTTACTAGATGCACCCAGAATTACCTCTACCACAAAACCTGTAAACACTGCTTGAAGACACAGTGAATACATTTTTTTAAATAAATAATAAGTGTTAAAAATGAGTTTTATTTTCTGCTAACATTTTCCCCCCAAGGGATACAGTAAAATATAACAATACCAATAGATAACTAATAAAAAGATAAAAGCAAGTTTCCTTAAAATCACTTTAAGATACAGTTAATAAATCAAAAGGGAAGAATGCTACTTTCTAAAGTATTATGTAGGGCTTTAAAAGCCTATAGTACAATGAAACTAGCCTTTGGAATTTTTATATTATGGCCAAGAAACAAACAAAAAGTAAAGGCAGAGACTGAGGACGTGGTGGTTAGGAAAACAAACAGTTCAGAAGTCCTTTGCTAAGGGACCATAGTGTGGGTAGGAGAAAATGGTGGAATACATAGCATGTCCTTTTCCCTTTTCCCCTTCATTACCATTCTCCTTGAATGTGGGGGTGGGGTGCATGGGTGAAGGATAACCTAAGGGTCAGATCACGGCTCAGGGACCTCTGGAGAGGCTGAATTATTGAGAGGGGGTTCAGAAACTTTGACAAATATGTTCTTCAGCTCTCTGACTGTGAAAGCCAGAACATCCCCTTATAGCAGGGGCTGAGCCACATGCTATGGTATGCTGATGTGCTTGGTGTTTGGTGTATGGAGCCCCTTGAGGGGTGTGCTATCACTCATTTGTCATCAATAATAAAATGCTGATGTTTAAGAATGAATGTCCCGAGTCCCGGGTTATGGCAGAATTAAGGGTATACCAGCATGACAATGTCACTTGCACTTGTATTAGGAACCACTTTCTTCAATGAGAAGGGAGTAGAGAACTGGGTCCTGCACACAACCCTGGTTTGTACATGAGATGGGACCAAAACTGCCATCATGCAGGGCAAGGACAAAGACAAAACAATCAGCACAGTACAAAAGCTTTGTTCCACACTGACTACCAACTTCTCTCATAGTTAAAACCCCAAATTGGGTCAAAGCCCTCTGTACCTTCATTCTCTGCTCTTTTGTTTGCCTCCTTCCTCTCCAGCTACAAATATGCACAAGACTTTTCTATCCAGAGAAAGAGAGATACAGAGAGACACAAGTTTGCCCTGTCTCTAGGCTATCCTTGATGCTATTTTTAGCCCCTTTTTCCTTCTTCTGTCTACTTTATTTCTGGCAAGAATAATATACAGCTTCATCTTTCTCACAACTTACTTGTTAAAATCTCCATTTCATGCAAACTATTTTCTTAGAGGTCACTAGCAATTTTTTATAGCTAAATTTATTAGCCTTTTCTCAGTCCCCATTATTCACCTTTATTGTGCATCCTGCTACTGAACACCCATTCTCTCCAGAATTGGTTACTCTTCTAGTCTTCTTACTACGTCTGTATTCACACCTTCTCTATTTGTACACATGTTCCTTTCCTCAAAATGTAGGCTTTCCTTAAGATTTTGTCCTTAGCTCTCTTCTCAGTGATTCCATCTATTCCTATAACTTCAAGTATTATCTCTATACAGCACAATGTCTTTTAATTCCCACAAAATTTATAGACCACTCTTGAGGTATAATTTACATCCCAGTATACTAATAATACTGAATATTAGTATATTCAGAGTCTCACAACTACTATAAACATAATATCTTTCCATTTTATTGTAGAGACTGAGGCTCAGGTTGAATTTTTACGTACTGATATCTCCATTATGACATACTGCTATTATTAATATTGCATGATGAAGCTACTGAACATGTTTTGCATTTTCTGTTCAGCAGCAAAAATCATCATGCACTGAGCTATATACCCCATTTCATTTAGGTCTCCTAGTGATCAAGATTTGTAAGATGACTGATAGAGGGTTAAGGAGATGCTATCTGTGGAACAAAGCTACAGGAGCTGGCCTTCAAAGAACCAAACCTTTTTTTTTTTTTTTTTTTTTTTCTAATTAGAGCAGTTGTAGTAGGTTTATAGAAAAATCACACAGAAGGGATAAAACTTTTTGATTCTGGGAAGCGGCTGTGGCTCAATCAGTAGGGCTCCCGTTTACCATATGGGAGGCCCTGGGTTCGGTTCCCGGGGCCTCCTGGTGAAGGCAAGCCCGCCCGCACGGCGTGGTTAGCTGACCCAGCAAGCACAAGCAGCAAGGGGGGGCTTAAATGAATAAATAAATAAAATCTTTAAAAAAAAAAAAACTTTTTGATTCATTAACCTAATATTCTTGTCAAAGAGGTCTGTGCCTGAAACTTAACCCTTTTTCCAGGAGGATAGTAGACTGGGGGCAAAGTGGCCAAAAGAGATTGATTGCTCATATTAAATTCAGGGAAATTCTGAACACACTGGGAAAAAACACATACACACACAGAGTTGTAGAAATATTAGCTCTGATTCTATGCAGAGAAGTGGCAGCTAAGAGTGGAAGAGAACCAGGCTGGCTGTGTAAGGATTATGCAGGCCTGCTTCACAGTTTAGGAGATTTTGTGCTGCCTCCAGATCAAAGGGTCCTACTTGCTACAACCTGGGTGACGGCATTGCATATGTCAGGGAGCCAGTCATAGTCTAAACTCAGGTGCTACATGCATTTTGAGCTCACCCAGGATCCTGTCCCCTGATCTGTCCCACTGCTCAGGCCCTGCTCAAAAGCAGTAACCTTACCAACGCTGGGAATCAGTTCCGTCCACACCTTGGTTGGCTGTCCCAACTCCCTATGAATCCCAACATATGACCATGCCAACCAGAAGAAAGATATCACTCACAAGCCAGGATTTTACTTAAGCCAAGAAAAGATGATTCTGTGCAACAGAACCCTGATCTGCCAATTTGCTATCTCTTCTCCTTATTGAAGATGTGCATTGTGCTCTGTCTTAAGCCATACTGGATGCTGACACATATGCAGATCAGCTCCATTATGTGTGGCAGAAACCTTACTTTGGCACATGTGCAAATGTGCCGAGAAGACTGCACAATACAAACTATTCCTTTGTTTCATTATGCCTGTGACCACTACATTGGTATTAAGATTTTCCCTGAAGTAATGGGGGTAAAAGTTTGTATAGGTATGATTTTCCTTTTAAAAATGTTTTGTTTGGGAAGGGCTGTGGCTCAATCAGTAGGGCTCCCGTTTACCATATGGGAGGCCCCGGATTCGGTTCCCGGGGCCTCCTGGTGAAGGCAAGCCTGCCCGCACGGCGTGGTTAGCTGACCCAGCGAGCACGAGCAGCAAGGGGGGGGATATATGAATAAATAAATAAAATCTTAAAAAAAAAAAAAAAAAAAGTTTTGTTTTTGTTTTTTCTGAGGTACCAGGGCCAGAGATTGAACCCGGGACCTTGTATGTGGGAAGCCAGTGTTCAACCACTGAACCACATAAGTTCCCCTAAAATATGTTTTTGAGATATGTATTTTGTGCTTTTGAAATGGAATAGGAAGTCAGTTGGGTAGAGGAGACAAACAAAGCTAGCTTTATATAATAAACCTTGGAACAGCATGTGCATATCAACAAGAAGGCAATTAGGATATCTGTACAATATAATCTGTAAGGGGAAACCAAGAAGTTACTCAAAAATGTTTTCTTGTTTGCTTGTTTGTTTTGTTTTACAAAGCTAATGACAAAGCAAAGTCCAAATCAAAGGTTCCCTGTTCTCCTCTACTGTCACATGAATAAACCATCACTATCACTGAGAGAATCAGGGTTTTACCCTCCAAAATATGACTAGAGGAATCATGGTTTGTTCCTGCAGTATGCCTCCCAAATATCATGTTTTCTACAGCATTCAGGCAGTCAATCATCAAAAATGTATACATATGTGTATGTGTGTGTATATGTTAAAGTATATACGTTTGTCAAAATATTCTTGTACTGTACACTTTAAATTTGAGTGGTTTATCGTATGTAAATTACAATTCAATACAGCTTTTAAAAACTACACACACGTATACACATATTCACATAAAAAATTTACCCCTAATGAAGTAACAGAACTAGGTAGTTCCTTAAACTATTAGGTGAAAGTTGAAAGGAAACTTCATAATACATGGTTAAGACAGACAACATCTGACTCCACTGATCAATTTTACCTTAAATGTAGGACAACCATTCATCACATGCCTCCTGATAGGATGCGATAAGAGGGTCATAACAGCATCACCAATAAAGTACTTTTGTTAAAAGAACTGAACCTGAGTCTAATGAAGCCTTTGGATCTCACATCCAAGTAACAGGAAATATGGGAGATAGGAACATGTCAACACAAGCTGCTTAGTCAAATCAGAATGTGACAAACGATACAGGATCAAAGATCTGGGGTTTTTAACAAATATATGGCACAATATCAAAAAAAGGGGTGGGGTGGGGAGGAGTGGATCTGCTATAGAGTATAGAAACCTAAGAGACATATCAATCAATTGCAATGTGTGGTTCTTATTTAGAGACTGATTTCAACAAACTACAAAAAGACACTTTTGAGACAACTGGGAAAAAATGTTTTTAAATACTGTCTGCCTCTAGCTATATGACTAGTTTTTTTTTTTTTTTTTAACAGCTTTACAGAGGTGTAATTAACAAATGATAAACCATACATATTTAAAGTGTATAACTTGATAAGTTTTGACATATGGTACATACTTGCAAAATCATCACAAAATAATGCATATGTCCATCCTTCTCAAGTTTCCTCATGCCCCTTTGCAATCCATCTCTCCAGCCTCCCTCCCCACCACCTCCATACACAACAGGAGAAATCTGAACACTGACTAACTGTAAGATGACAAGTAATTATTAATTTAATGTGATAATGGTATACTGTGGCTGTATTTTTTAGTCTTTGTATGTTAGAGATAACTATAGAGTATTTATTGGTGAAATATTATGATATATGGAATTTGCTTTAAAATACACCAGAAGAATAGATAAAACAAGACTGGCAAAACCTTGGTAATTGTTGAAGCTGGGTGATGTGTACATGGGGTTCATTACACTATTCTCTTTATTCTTGTATATGCTTGAAAAGTTCCATAAAAAATACTTTAAGACAAAAAGCAAACAGTATATTCTGATAGTAAGAGAAAACGCTGGGATACAAATCATTCACAAATTAGACAAGTTATGAGATACCTCTTCATTTTTATCATCATTTTACCATCATTTCAGGTTTTGTTTTAAATGCACCCTCCCATCCCCACACCTACACCAAATCAAACAGTGCGATTTTTCTCAGCAGTGTTAGTCACAGAAGTTGCTTGCACAGTCCTTTCTGTCTGGGCCTCAAGGATGCCCTTTGGACCCAGGTTGCAACATCCCTGCAGCCCCTCAAAATTTCTTCTAGTAACTTCATCAGATTTTTTAAAATAAAAATTTCCTGAGTATCTCTGTCTTTTGGGAGCACAAAGTCACTTTTAATCAGTCTGTTGAAATGCCCTTGCTTAGTTTATTGTTTCCCTCTTTCTAAAACTTCATCCTTCATTGGGAAAGAAAAATCTCTATTTTTCCCCTGACAATTTTGCTCCTTCTTCATTAACTCCAATCATGCAGGTAGCCAGAAGCTCATCCTTTTCCTTTCTAAATCTCACTATAGGGAAGCGGCTGTGGCTCACTCAGTAGGGCTCCCGTTTACCATATGGGAGGCCCCGGGTTTGGTTCCCGGGGCCTCCTGGTGGAGGCAAGCCCGCCCGCGCGGCGTGGTTGGCTGACCCAGCGAGCACAAGCAGCAAGGGGGGGATAAATGAATAAATAAATAAAATCTTTAAAAAAAAAAAAAATAAATAAATCTCACTATAGACTCAGTAAACTAAGAATTCTATTTTTAAAAATCCCTTTTTTTCTGGCCCAGTCAGATGAAAGTTGCTCCCAGTCCACATGATGTATGGTGAAGCAAAATTTGGCCACAGTTTCAATGTTATTTGCAACCAACAGGCTGTTTTCCAATAGGGACTGTGAAGCATATTTTCTCAAAGAAGCAATGTTATGACTAGCACTTGTCCAGTTATAAAATCCTACTGTACCCATGATGTATATACAATATAGTACTAGTATATAGTACTAGTAAGTGCTACCACTATGGACACTAACTACTAAATGAAGCAATGCTATTTTATGATGATCTATGTTAATTTTCTCTGAGAAAATTAATTCAAAGTTTCAGTTTGAGATGCCAAGAATTGCTTTCCCAGCTGCAGCCCAGGCAATGAAACTGGGAATCTCCCTGCTCCTACTTTCCCCACATGGCTGAGGAGGGCTTTCCACATACGGCCATTTGTATGGAAGATACATTCTATAAGTTAGGAACTGCCTGCAGAGAAAAAAAGGGAAAATTTTATGTTAACAGAAAAGAAATCTGACAAGAATCTACAAATAGATCCTCAGGACTAGATGCCAGTGTTGGTTGTTTCACTGGTTGTTCTAAGAAATGGGAACTCTGCCTTCCTGATGTCCTGTTTCTTAAAATCGTAGTACGTTTAGTCCTGTGACCTCAACAACATACCAAAGCAAACCCTTCAGGACTGGGCCCATCATATTTTGCATGAGTAGAGACACAATTTTCAGAACTTTTTTCTTTCCAAGAGCAAAGAAGATAAATGTCCAATTTCCAAAAAGAAAGGATCAGATATAAAGGGAGTATTAAATGCATTCAAAAGAAGAAACCTGAAAGAACACACAGGCACTTTAATAGGGAACAGGTGAAATAAATTATAAATCAGCCATACAAGAGAAACCACATAGATGTTAAAAAAAAAAAAAAAAAAAAAAAAAGGCAGACCACTGTGTACAACAATTAAAAACACAGTATGTTTTAAAAAAAAAAACAATTCATGCAAAATATTAATAATAAGGAAAATTGGATGTCTGTACATGGGAACTCTGTACTTTCTGCATGATTTTTCTGTAAACCTACAACTGATCTAATAAAAAGAAAAAGAAAAAAAGAGAAACAGGTATAGGTTGAGTGCCTGCTTCCCATGTACGAGGTCCTGGGTTCAATCCCCAGCCCCGGTACCTCCTAAAAAAAACAAAAAACAAAAAGCAATGGAGGAAAAAAAAAAAAAAAAAAACAGAATAAAAAAAAAAAAAAGAGCATATGTGGCTCAAGCAATTGAGCATCTGTCTTCCAAGTGTGAGGACCTGGGTTCGGCCCCTGGTGCTTCCTAAAGAAGATGAATATATGCTGCAATGGGCAGACACCACAAGCAGCAGGGAGCGGAAGTGGCTCAAGCTGCTGGACACTCGCCTCCCACATGGGAGGTTCCGGTTTCGGTACCTGGTGCCTCCTAAAGAAGACAAGCAATGAGCAGACAGATGAGGGAGCCATCTTGGCGTGGGGGTGGGTGAGGGGAAAAACAACAACAACAACAACAACAAAAACAGTATGTGGACTTCCAGAAAGATGGCAGACTAGAAAGACAAGGGACTCTCTTCTCCTCCAGAAAAATAGCTGGAGGACAGGCTGAAACAGCCTAGAAAAACATCTTCTAGGGTTTAGGATACCAGGTGAGGCCTGAACAAGGCCCAGAGGAAAGAGTGACAAAGGAGGGGAATCCTGATGAAAGAAAAGTGAATTGAAACCAGTGGCTGGATGCCGCTGTCAGCACCCTCCCTCACACTAAAGACACTTTAGAATTCTCAGGCCTCTGGCCTGCAGCTACAAAGAGAGCTCCAGGAAAGGGGAGAGTGAGGGACACAGCCTAAAGCTTGACTCAACTTCTGACCCACAAATTTGGTCTGCTGTGTCCCATGAGCCCTTCCAGGCCAGGTGGGGACACACAGTGGTTTGACCTGGGAGCCAGCAAAGGACTGGAGAAATCTGACCCTCCCAATCTACCTCTCTTCTAGCTGGGACTAATTGTTGACAGAGCCCCAGGAAAAGGGAGAGAGAAAGGGACACTGCCTAAGGCTGACTCAGCTTTTGACTCACAAATTTGGTGTGGCTGTCCCATTGTTTGCCTTGGGAGCCTGCAAGGGGCTAAAGATATACAACCGTCCCAATCTCCACCTCTACTAACAGGGACTGATTGTTGAGGATTCAGAGCGGAATGGAAATATTTCCAACCTGGGAAAAGGGAGGGGACTGCCAAAGAAGGCTGGAGAACTGTCTCGGAGAAAGTTTGAATTACAAGACCCATACCCTCCAGACAGGAGGAAGCTCTATCACATTGATCCCTTCTATGTTGCAATACACACACTCCCACCAGGCATTGAACTGAGCGCTTCCAAACAGCGCCATCTGCTGGCAACCAAGGAAATGCACTCAAGAAAATTAAAAATAAGTAAGAGAGGCTTTTTTCGGCCTCTATAGAGCCTCCCTCCTCAAGGCCCTAGGAAGCGACTCTACAACCAATTGCTGGGCCCACTGCCCAGTTTTGAGCAACCAGCAGGACAATCCTAATAATCCAGAAGTTAACAAAGAATTTAACAAACCAATCACATTTAAGGAGATTGAATCCATCACCAAAAATCTCCCAACAAAGAAAAGTCCAGGGCCAGATGGCTTCACAGGTGAATTCTACCAAGCATTTCAAAAAAAATTAACACCATTCCTGTTTAAACTCTTCCAAAAAATTGAAGAGGAGGGAAAAACACCCAACACATTTTAGGAAGCCAATATCACCCTAATACCAAAGCCAGATAAAGATTCCACAAGAAAAGAAAATTACAGACCAATCTCTCTAATGAACATAGATGAAAAAATTCTCAACAAAATACTTACAAATCGAATCCAACAGCATATCAAAACACTTATACATCACGACCAAGTGAGATTTATTCCTGGTATGCAAGGCTGGTTCAACATAAGAAAGTCAATCAACGTAATACACCACATTAACAAATTGAAGGAAAAAAAAAAAACACATAATCTTAATTGATGCAGAAAAGGCATTCGACAAAATCCAGAATCCTTTTTTGATAAAAAACACTTCAAAAGATAGGAATAAAAGGAAAATTCCTCAATATGATAAAAGGCATATATGAAAAACCCACAGCCAACATCATACTCAATGGGGAAAGGTTGAAAACTTGAAAGCTTTCCCTCTAAGGTCAGGAACAAGACAAGGAAGCCCACTGTCACCATTGTTATTTAACATTGTACTAGAAGTTCTAGCTAGGGCAATTAGGAAAAAAAAAATTAAAGGCATCCAAATAGGAAAAGAGGAAGTAAAACTCTCACTGTTTGCGGATAACATGATCCCCTACTTCGAAAATCCTGAGGTATCCACGACAAAGTTACTTGAGCTAATGAGTTCAGCAAAGTGGCAGGATGCAAGATCAATACCCAAAAATCAGTAATGTTTTTGTACACCAGTACTGAACAATCTGAGGAGGAAATCAGGGGAAATATTCCATTTTCAATAGCAAAAAAAGACTCAAATACCTAGGAATTAATGTAACCAAAGAAGTACAGGGCCTATATGCAGAAAACTACAAAACAATGCTAAAAGAAATTTAAAAAGACCTAAACAAATGGATAGTCATTCCATGTTCATGAATTGAAGAATAAATATCATGAAGATGTCAATCTTACCCAAAATTATTTATAGATTCAATGCAATACCAATCAAAATCCCAACAGCTTACTTTACAGAATTAGAAAAGGTAATTACCAAATTCATTTGGAAGGGAAAGTGCACCTGAATAGCAAAAAGAATTCTAAAAAAGAAGGGTGATGTGGGAGGAATTTCACTGCCTGACCTTGAAACATATTACAAAGCTACAGTGGTCAAAACAGCAAGGTACTGGCATAGAGATAGACATCAGTGGAATAGAACTGAAAACCCAGAAATAAACCCTCACCTATACAGTCAACTGGTTTTTGACAAACCTACCAAGTTAATGTTAATGGGACAAAACAGTCTCTTCAACAAATGGTGCTGGGACAACTGGATATCTATAAACAAAAGAATGAAAGAGGACCCCTATCTCACTCCCTATACAAGAATCAACTCAAAATCGATCAAAGACCTAAATATAAAAGCCAGGACCATAAAACTACTAGAAAAAAATGTAGGGAAACATCTTCAAGACCTTGTAGTAGGTGGTGGTTTCTTGGACCTTACACGTAAAGCACGTGCAACAAAAGAAAAAAATAGATAAATGGTATCTCCTCAAAATTAAACACTTTTGCACCTCAGAGGACTTTGTCAAAAGGGTAAAAAGGCAGCCAACTCAATGGGAGAAAATATTTGGAAATCACATATCTGTTAAGGGTTTAATATCCAGGATATATAAAGACATGTTACAACTTGACAATAAAAAGACAAACGACTCTATTTAAAAATGGGCAAAAGATCTGAATAGAAATACAAATGGCAAAAAAAAAAAAAAAATGCTCAACACCATTCAAGATTAGGGAAATGCAAATAAAAACTACAATGAGATATCATTTCACACCTATCAGAATGGCCACTATTAAAAAGACAGAGAACTACAAGTGTTAGAGAGGATGTGGAGAGATAGGAACACTTCTTCACTGTTGGTGGGAATACAGAATGGTATAGCCACTGTGGAGGACTGTTTGGCAATTCCTAAAGAAGTTGAATATAGACTTGCCATGTGACCCTGCAATACTGCTACTGGGTATATACCCAGAAGAATTGAGGGCAGTGACACAAACAGACATCTGCACACCGATGTTCATAGGAACATTATTCACGATTGCCAAAAGTTGGAAACAACCCAGGTGTCCATCAACAGATAAATAGATAAACAAACTGTGGTATATTTATACAATGGAATATTACGCAGCTGTAAGAAGAAATGAAGTAGTAAAGCATTATGACAACATGGGTGAACCTGGAGGACATTAGGTTGAGCAAAGCAAGCCAAACACAAAAAGACAAATACTATATGATTGCATTACTATGAACCAAATACATTGTGTAACATATTGCATGATTCAAACAAAAAATTTTTATATGTATGCAGTACATTTAATTGAGAAATGAATGTTTTAATTCAACTGTATTTTCTTTTTAGTTTTTGTTTATATTTTAAATTATTAAATGTACAAAATAAAGTTAAAAAAAAAACAGTATGTGAAAAAAGCAAAGGGGCAGATGGTGTATATAATATACTATCATGAGTATAAAAAAACACAAAATACACACACACATACTCTCTCTCATATGCAACTAGGAGGATAAAAAAACTGGAAACATGCCTTGTGGAGGTAAACTGGGGATGGAGATATAAAAGAGACTCAGTTGTCAGCCTTTGTATGTTTGGGAAAAACAATCATATGTTAACTTTTTTTTTGAGGTACTGGGGGCCAGGAATTGAACCCAGGACTTTGTATGTGGGAAGCCGGTGCTCAACCACTGAGTCACATCAGCTTCCATGAGTTGGTTTTTTCATTTGTTTTGCTTGTTGTTGTTGTTTTTTTTTTCCAGGAGACACTGGAAACCAAACCCAGGACCCCCCATGTGGGAAGCAGGCACTCAACTGCTTGAGCCACATCTGCTTCCTATGCTACCTATTTTTAAAAAGGCTATGGTACTGAGGAAACGCAATATTCCAACAATCTTAAAACTCCAGGCATCAAAAAAATAAAATAAAATTCTGGCATCAGCCAGATGACTGAAGATAAGGACAGAACATATATGGCTAATTATGCTTTCATTAGGAAATAAGATTTAGAGAGACAGGCAGTCTGATGATACTTATAGTGTATGGAGAACCTAAGAAATTATATCCTGGTAGCACTAATCATTCCAACAGGATCTTTCACCCCTTCTCCATAAGCTAACAACTGGCAAAGTTGCAAAACTCTTCAGCTTATTACAGAGTGCCAATATAGCAGAGCTTCAGTTGGTCAAGTGTCAATGATTTGAAATTTCATATCACCCAAGGTACTGATATAATTTCTACTCTACTTCCCTAGGGGGTCACTATGTAAAACTGTTCATAGAACTGAATTTGGTGGCAGACTCTTTCCTTTCCCCAACTCTCAAGAGAGCCTCCTTTTCCCTTATGGAAAAGCTCCCAGTGTTATTCCAGTTTATTGGTCAACAAAATACACCTTTCAACACACAACCAACCTCTCCAAAGGAGTGTGACTGTGAATGGGTTAAAGAACGGGAAGGGTGGAGTACACCCCCCTGCCATAAACACCCCAGGTACAAAAAGTTTGCTATGACCCTCAGTTTCTTGATCTATAAAATTAGGGAGCAGGGAAGCGGCTGTGGCTCAATCAGTAGGGCTCCCGTTTACCATATGGGAGGCCCCGGGTTCGGTTCCCGGGGCCTCCTGGTGAAGGCAAGCCTGCCCGCACGGCGTGGTTAGCTGACCCAGGGTGCACAAGCAGCAAGGGGGGGATAAATGAATGAATAAATAAAATCTTAAAAAAAAAAAAAAAAAAAAAAATTAGGGAGCAGTAACACCTACTTTATAGAATTGTTCTGAGGGAGAAACAAATGAAATAAATGACCATATAGCTGCACTCTGAAAGCAGTTAACGCTAACCAAAGTAGTGGCCAATTTTGCCAGCCTTATTTTGGAAAGTAGAGACTTCTGCAGCCCAGTAATTTTTGCCTCCACAGAGCCTAAAGTAAGGCTGGCTAATTGAACAGCTGACGGTAACTGACTCTTCTAGTCTTGGATTTTATCCAGATAGTTTTCAACTAACAAGGAATTCATATGATATTCTTAAACAGGAAATTAGAGGATACTTTTATATTAAAAATGAGCAAAAATGGTATCTTTTCGAGAAAATTGAAAGGTTTTCCTAATATCTATCTTTCTTAGGTCTTTAAAAGTTGTTTTTAATAGCAACATAGTGCAAGGATTATAAATGTTCAGTTAAGATGTTAAAAGCAAGCCCAGAGCATCATAAAATGCAGTTGAATTAAAGAAAGAATCAGCTGCAGCTCACTCTCCAGTTGGGGTATGCCCATTGAATACTTAGAAGTTGAAAAGAATGTGCTGTGTGGCAACAATATAAAAGGGGCCTTCTTTCAAATAAGGGATAGAAGGCATTTCAAAGACGTGAACTATGCATGAACCCTCATCTCTCCTGTAAGAATAAAACAGAAGTACTTCTGGGAAATCGAGTATAGTGAGGGCACAAGAGGTGAGAGGACCAGGCTCTAACTCATGCAAGAATAAAACAGGCGCACCACAAAATGAGGGCCAATGCACACCCAAGCAATGAACTTCATGTAGTTCAATCCCACAAATCCCAGCCACAAATGTCCTTATTTTATAATATCAACCTTCCTGGCCTGCCAGTGAGTAGTCCCACAATTTGGATTAAGGTATTAAAGTCCTCATTAAAGGCCAATATGTCATTTTACAAAGAAAACACATTAAGCCAGTCAACCACTAATAACTATATGTAGATTAATTTAGCACAGTAGGAAGTGGAAAGCAGAGCTCTGAGGAACAGGATACTCTAAAGTGAGAAAGAGACTGAAGAGGGAGAGAAAAGTATGACTCCCTGCCTGAAACCCCACAGGTAGAAGACCTGAGCAGTTAAGAGGTAACAGACACCAAGGAGGGAGGTCACTAAAACAAACATATGAAAACATAAAAAAATAAACTTTGCTAAGGTAATTTTTTTCCTGCCTCCCTTCCATGCTGCCTGTGGTAACTGTGCTGATGCTGTATGTACCCATCAAATTTATAATATCAGTGAGGTATATTTTAACAAAAACTAAATAATGAAAAAAAGGTATATAATAGTAAGCATAGCTTTTTTGGATACAGAACAAAAAATTTTATCTCAAATGCTGGTGCATAACAAATAACATTAGAGGAGGAGACAGAGAGAAACCTCAGATAAGGAGGTGGATTTATGGGCAGGTTTAAAACCTTTCAAGGTTGAAAGCAAATTTGTTCATCCAGTCTTTTCCTTAGTTCAAGATGTATGACTTTCTTTTACCTGACAATTTCTACTAACAGTTCTTATAATACAAAGCTCAATTAAAGCCCTTTGGGGAAATGGATGTGGCTCAAGTGACTGGGCTCCCATCTACCATATAGGAGGTCCAGGGTTTGATTCCCGGGGCCTCCTGGTGAAAGGTAAGTTGGCCCGAGTAGAGTGCTGGCCTGTGTGGAATGCTGGCCCGCACGGAGAGCTGGCACAGCAAGATGACGCAACAAAAAGAGACACAGAGAAGAGACAATAAGAGATGCAGCAGACCAGGGAACTGAGGTGGTACAAGAGATTGAGTGCCTCTCTCCCACTCCGGAAGGTCCCAGGATCAGTTCCCAGTGCTGCCTAGAGAAAAGACAAGCAGACACAGAAGGACACACAGAAAGCAGACAGCAAGCGCAAAACAATAAATCTTTAAAAAATAATAAAAAATAAAGTCCTTTGCCTGTCAGTTAAATGAAAAATAGAGGATGAGCAAATCAGAAAATTTCCCTAGACTATAAGGGTATTTGAAATTGTTTTTGTACTTTCACAGAGATTTTGGTGTCAACATTTTTTTTTTTTGAGGAATTGGGGAAAGGGATTGAACCCAGGACATCATATGTGGGAAGCCAGTGTTCAATCACTGAGCCAATGGCTCCCCGGAGTTTTTGTTTGTTTGTTTGCTAGTTATTTGTGTTTTTTTTTTAGGAGACACTGGGAACTGAACCCAGGACCTTCCATGTGGGAAGCAGGCACTCAACCACTTGCTACATTTGCTCCCCTAGAGTCTACATTTGAAACATAACTAAAATGTGTTTTTTTGAGGAGGTACTGGGAATTGAATCAAGGACCTCGTTCATGGAAAGCAGATGCTCAACCACTGAGCTACATCCACTCCCCAATGAGAGTTGGTTTTTTCATTTGTTTTGTTTTGTTTTTAGGAGGTACCAGGGACTTAATCTGATACCTCATATATGGGAAGCAGGTACTCAACTAGTTGAGCTATAGCTGCTCCCAAAATGTCTTAATTTTAAAATTTTAACATGGTCATGACAATGGATTCTCTTGAATTACAGATCATTACAGTTTTAAAAATGATCAAGATACGTGATCATTTTAGATGTTCTTGGAAACACATTTTAAGATATAGCACACATGATATATATTTCTTTTTGGGTTTGCTCATCCTGTTGGGATACCGAAGAAAACTCAATTTATCTTACACTACTAATTTAGGCTTTGATAACTATAGCTTGAATAGATCACAGAGTTGGAATTTTCAGTTTTCTCACCAGGCCTCTGGTCCAAAGAACTCAAAGGACATCTTGTATCCGAAGAGGACATTTTGCTTATTTTTTCTCATTACAGAGTTACTATCAGTGAGCTCTTGGATGGCAGTTTGTCTTGGTCATGACTTATTCTTGCAAAATCCTTCCTTACAATGAAGCAGGTATAAAAGACATTTTCCCCAATGCAAGGAAAACAATCTGGATCAATAACTAAGTCGAAGGTGTAGTTGTTTCAGAACTTTTTTTTTGAGGTACTGGGGCTGGGGATTGAACCTGGGACCTTGTATGTGGGAAGCCAGCGCTCAACCACTGAGCCACATTGGCTTCCCCGAGCTGGTTTTTTCATTTGTTTTGCTTGTTGTTTTTTTTTTTCTTTCTTTCCAGGAGGCACCAGGAACCAAACCCAGGACCTCCCATGTGGAAGGTGGGAGCTCAACCCCTTAAGCCACATCCACTCCCTCAGGACATTCTTTTTTTTTTTTTTTTTTTCAATTTACTGGGAGGTCCTGGGGATCGAACCCAGGTCCCTCCGTATGGGAGACGGACGCCCAACCAGTTGAGCCATATCTGCCCCCCTCAGGACATTCTTGAAAACAGGTTTCTGCAGTCCTAGGAGCCTTCTCCCTTTTCTTTCTTAATGATTCTCTTCCTTTTTCAGGACTGTACAGTCATTGCTCTATTCTCTTCTATTCTCCTTCTGTGGAAGGTCACTCTCACCAGGCATTACATTGATCTGCAGGTTGCACTCTTCATACAGTTTGGACAGCACAGACATTTCAAACATCTTACAAGCTGCTCGACTACTTATAAAACATTTTCAGCAAGATATTAAGTAGAGCTTCTTTTAATAGGTATGAATAACTAGAAACGTAATTATTCTAAAGTTAAACTTTTAGGTAATGTACAATGTCTTGTCTAAGCCTGACTTCTCAATAAATTTTAATTTATTATTTCTAAATTAATCATCACTAACAATCTATAGCAAAGGTAAATAAAGAATATTAGCTTGTTTGAAGACAGGAAAAAGGTCCTCATTGTACCACCTAACTCAGCTATAGCCAACTTATCAAGACATATACATCATCAATATACCTAACACGTAGACAAGAACTTACCAGAACTAATAAGAACTAAACTACTTTGAAGGAGTTATCAATAAGAAACAAGATAATAGATATTACTTATTCCAAAAGACCAATCAACAGACTTCTAAGGGACCATCTAATGCACTACTAATTCTAAAAGGCTATCTTAAAAGTTTACCAGCAGGAAGCGGCTGTGACTCAAGCTCAAGTGGTTGAACACCTGCTTGCCACATGGGAGGTCCCAGGTTTGGTTCACGGTGCCTCCTTAAAAGAAAAAAACAAAAACAACAAGCAAAACAAACAAAAATAACTAACTAGGAGCACCTATGTGGCTCGATGGTTAAGTGATGGCTTCCCACATACAAAGTCCTGGGTTCAATCCCCAGCCCCCAGTACCTCAAAAAAAAAAAAAAAAAAAAAAAAAAATAGGGCAGCATATAGGAATTTTGTATCTTATGCATGATTATTCATGTCCCTCAATAATTTCCTCTATAAGATCATATACATTTCTTCTTTAGATATTTCCTGGATACCTTATAGTTTTTTTTTTGTTTTTTTTTTTTAAGATTTATTTATTTATTTCTCCCCCCTCACCCTCTCTGTCTGTTCTCTGTGTCCATTTGCTGTCTGTTCTTCTGTGTGTGTTTGTCTTCTCTTCAGGCAGCACTGGGAACCAATCCTGGGACCTTCTGGAGTGGGAGAGAGGTGCTCAATCTCTTGCGCCACCTCAGCTCCTTGGTCTGCTGCATCTCTTCTCTTATTGTCTCTTCTGTGTGTCTCTTTTTGTTGCATCATCTTGCTGCACCAGCTCTCCGTGCAGGCCAGCACTCCACATGGGCCAGCTTGCCTTCACAAGGAGGCCCTGGGAATCAAACCCTGGACCTCCCATGTGGTAGATGGGGGAGCCCAATTGCTTGAGCCACATCCGCTTCCCCTTATAATTTTATAAGGCTATTGTGAATGGGATATTTTAAATATATTTTCTAAATAGTTATTGCTAATGTATAGGAATTTGATTTTTGTATTAGGTTGAATCATGTGAAACTGCTGATATTTTACCATTTTGAACTATACAAATTATACTCTCATATGGTTCAACTACAACCTTGAGGAACTCTTTTATTAGCTCTAATAATTTATGGATTCTCTAGAATTTTCTATGGAAAACCACATCATCTTCAAATAGAGACAGTTTTTCTCTCTCTTTACTAACTCTATTTTTCTTCTCTCTCTTATTAGCTAGTGATTCCAGTTCATTGCTATAATAAGGATGATAGTAAGCACCATGTCCTCTTCCTAACTTTGGAGAGAATGGGCCTAAATTTAACCTCCATGGTAACCAAAAGAAAATATCATAAAAATATGCACAGAAGGAAATAAAGGATGCTAAATGGTTTACAAAAGATCAACTAAATACAAAAGTAGACAGTGATGGAAGAATTGAGGGACAAAAAAGGCTTAAGACTTAAAAAACCAAATAACAAAATAGCAGAAGAAAGTCCTATATTATCAGTAGTTCCTTTAAATGTAAATGAAGTAAACTCTCCAGTAAAAAGGCAGAGATTGGCAGATTGGATAAAAAAGCATGAACCAACTATATACTGTTTACAAGAGTCTCACCTTAAATTCAAAGACTCAAATACATTGAAAATGAAAGAATGGGGAAAAAAAAATTCCATGCAAATAGTAACCAAAAGAGAGCTAGGGTAGCTATACTCACATCAGATATAATAGACTAAGTCAAAAACTGTTTTAAGGGACAAGGAAGGACAGTATATACTGATAAAAGGGTCAATTCACCAAGAAGATATAACAATTATAAATATATAGGAATCTTACAGTGGAGCTCTAAAATATATGAAGTATATGCTGACAGATTTGAAGGAAGAAATAGATGGTTCTAAATTATGAGGATGAAACTCCAATACCCCACTTTCAATAATGGACAGTACATCTATACAAAAGATCAATAAGGAAATAGAAGGCAAACAATACTATAAACCAACTAGACTTAACAGACATATATTGAACAATGCACCTAGAAGCAGTAGAATATACATTCTTCTACAGTGAACCTAGATTATTCTCTGGGATAGACATGTTAAGTCATAAAATGAGTCTCAATAAATTTAAAAAGACTGAAATCACACAGAGTACCTTCTCTTATCACAGTGAAATGAAGCTAGAAATTAATGACAGAGAACTTGAAAATTAACAAATATGTGTAAATTAATCAATTCACCCTGAAACAACCAATGAGTCAAAGAAGAAATCACAAAGGAAATTAGGAAATATTTTCATAAAAATGAAAACAAAAACACAAGGGGAGTGGATATAGTTCAGTTGTTAAGCACCTGCTTCCCATGTATGAGGTCCCAGGTACAATCTCCAGTACCTCAAAAAAAAAAAGGTACAACAAAACAAAACTTATGAATGCAGCTAAGGCAGTGCTAAGAGGGAGATTTATAGCTCTAAATGCTTACATTAAGAAAGAAGAAAGATCTTAAAACAACAACTTAACCTCATATCTGCAGAAACTAGAAAAAGAAGCACAAACTATACCCAAAGTGAGCAGAAGGAAGGAAATAAAGATAAGAGCAGGAATAAATGAAATAGAGAACAGAAAACAATAGATTAAAAAAAAACAAAATTGGTTCTTTGATAAGATCAATAAAATTGATAAACCTTTATCTAGAAAGAAAGAAAAAAGGGAGAGGACACAAATAGCTAAAATCAGGAATGAAAGGGACATTACTACTGATCCTACAGAAATGAAAAGGAATTTAAGAGGACACTATGAACAATTGTTCGCAACAAATTAAATAACCTAGATGAATTGGACAAATTCCTGAAAAAAGTAGAAATTACCTAAATTGACTAAAGAAGAAACAGAAAACCTCAACAGACCAGTAACAAGGAGAGATCAAATTAGTAACCAAAAACCTCCCAACAAAGAAAAGGCCAGGACGAGATGGTATTCACTGGTGTATTTTCCCAAACATTCAAAGAATTAATACCACACTTTCTCAAACTCCTCCAAATTTTTAAAGAAGAGGGAATACTTCCTAAATCATCCTATGAGGCCAGCATCAGCATCATTCTAATACCAAATCAAATAAAGATAAGAAAATTTCTTGGATCTTACACCAAAAGCACAAGCAACAAAAGAAAAAATAGATAAATGGGACCTCCTCAAAATTAAACACTTTTGCACCTCAAAGGACTTTGTCAAAAAGGCAAAAAGGCAGCTGACTCAATGGGAGAAAATGATAAAGGCTTAATATTCACGATTTTATATAAACAGATGCTACAATTCAACAACAGACAAACGACCCTATTAAAAAATAGGCAAAGACTTGAATAGGCATTTGTCCAAAGAAGAAATACAAATGGCAAAAAGAACACATGAAAAAAATGTTCAATATCATTAGCGATTAGGTAAATCCAAGCTACAATGAGATATTATTTCACACTATTAGAATGGCTACTATTAAAAAGAGAACTACAGGTGTTGGCTAGGTTGTGGAAAGATAGGAACACTTATTCACTGTTGGTGGGAATGCAGAATGGTACAGCCACTGTGGAGGACTGTTTGGCAGTTCCTAAAGAAGTTGAATATAGATTTGCCACACGACCCGGTAATACCACTATTGGGTATATATCCAGACACGAAGAGATATCTGCACACCAATGTTCACAGGAGCATTATTCACGATTGCTAAAAGTTGGAAACAATCCAGGTGTCCATCAATCGATGAATGGATAAACAAACTGCAGTGTATTCACATGATGGAATATTATGCAGCTGTAAGAAGAAATGAAGTCGTAAAGCATATGACAACATGGATGAACCTGGAGGACATTTTGTTGAGTGAAGCAAGCAAGACACAAAAGGACAAATAATGTATGATTGTGCTACTATGAACTAAATATATTATGTAATCTCTTAATAACTTGAATATGGGTCACTAGAAAATAGAATGAGGTTAGAGAATGAAATGCTGAGGGTTAACTTGTGTAGAATTGGTAAAAACGATGTGTATTAATCTTTGGAAATGAATAGAAAGGGTGAAATCCCAATATGTTTGTAACCAGAAGTACTATTATGTGGGTATGGAAGTGGTTTAAAGGGAAAGTCTAAGGTCATGTATATTATTAAAAGGAAAGCTGAAAAATGTAACATGGAACTGTATAGCATAGTAAAATATGAATATGGGAAAAATTGAATATATAAGACCATTTTTCTTTGAAACTGAACAAATGTATGTTAGTACTACAAGACGTTAATATCAGACAAAAAACCCCACATTATGCTAATTGAAAGAAACCAGACACAAAGTACTACCTATTGTATGATTCCATTTATATAAAATGTAAATATAAATCAATTTATAAAGATGAAATTAGATTAGTGGTTATGTAGGACTGGGGAAAGACTGCTAAGGGGTGTGAAGTTTTTCTTTTTGGAGTAATGAAATTGTTCTAAATTTTTTTTGTATGGTGAGGAATGCACAACATGGTGATTTTACTAAAAGCCATTAATTATAAACTTTGGATAGATCATATGGTATGTGAATATATCTCAATAAAACTGCTTAATAAATAAATAATTGTGCAAGAATAGCAAGAAATAGCAGCTATGTACAGCAGGGGAAGAATAGAAATTGGAGGTGAAGAATTTTCTTGTTTGTCTGTTTTTTGTTTATTATTTGAAATAATGAAAATGCTCTAATAGTAATTGAAGTGATGAATGCACAACTATGTGATTATACCAAATACCACTGATTGTACACTTTGGATGAATTGTATGCTTTATTAATATATATCGATAAAATTGGTTTGTTTACAAAAGATACTACAAGAAAAGGAAATTATAGACCAATATTTCTTATGAATATAGATGCAAAAATCTTCAACAAAATATCAGCAAACCAACTCCATCACACCTTAAAAGGATTATATACCACAACCAAGTGGAATTTATTTTAGGTATACAAGGGTAGCTCAATATAAGAAAATCAATTAATGTCATATATCACATTAATAGAATGGGGGTGGGGGGAAGACTACCTGATCATCTCAATTGATGCAGAAAAGACATTTGACAAAATCCAGGATCCTGTCTTTATAAAAATACTAAGAAAACTAGGAATAAAAGCAAACTTTCTCAACATGATGAGGGCATATATGAAAAACCCACAGCTAACATCATACTCAACCATGAAAGACTGAAAGCTTTCCTAAGATCAGGAACAAGATAAGGAAGCCCACTTTCATACTGAAAGTTCTAATCAGAACAATTAGGTAGGCAAGAAAAAGAAATAAAAGGCATCCATATTAGAAAGGAAAAACTAAAACTTTTCCTATTTATAGATGACAGATCCTATATATAGAAAATCCCAAAGAAGCTACAAGGAAGTTACTAGAGCTAAAAAAAAAAAAAAAAAAAAAAATCAGCAAAGTAGTGGAGTTCAAGATCAACACACAAAAATCAGTAATGTTTTTATACACCAGCAATGAACAATTTATAAAGGAAACCTAGAGGGACTGGGTATACAGTTTTACCATTAAGTTAATAAAGTTCCCTTTTAAAATTCTAGCTTGGTAAAAATTTTAAAAATCAGACTAAATATTAAATTTTATTTAATGTTTTCTTCTGAACCTATTAAGAAAATTACATGATCTCCTTTTAAAAATTGTTGGGTTATATCAGTGGTGAATTTTCTGATGTCGAACCATCCTTACATTTTATAATTAAAAAACATTTAGTCGTGATGTGTTTTTATTTTGTTCTTTATTACAATGACAGATTGTATTTACTAATATTTTATTTAAGATTTTCACAAGTGAGATTGATCTTTCTATTTTCTTTTATTCCCAGTTTTTGCATCAAGATTATACTAATCTCTGGGGGTCGGATGTGGCTCAACTGGTTGGGCGTCCGTCTCCCATATGGAGGGACCCGGGTTCGATCCCTGGGACCTCCCGGTAAAAAAAAAAAAAAAAAAAAAAAAAGATTATACTAATCTCAAATAATAAGATGGGTGGCTTTCCCTCTTTATCTCTTCTCTGAAACAGTTTAATTCTTCCATGGTTTATTTACTCCATGAAGGTCTTATAAAACTTACCTGTAAAGCTGTCTTTTCTAGGTATTCTTTAGGATTGTTTTAGTGGTGGATATAGCTAAATTCAGAGCAAGACCTACATATCCTCCCACTGATCAGAGCTCTCTAAACTTTGGGAAAGTTTGTCTTGGTAATCCAGTGTCCAGCAATTAAAATTTGGCAAAACGGTATGAAGCACCAGTGCCAAGTAACCAACAGCTTTTTATACACTGGTGCTACTTGTACAGGCTGATTTAGGCTGATTTACCTTGAGAGTGTGGTAGGTGCCTCTGAACAAGATACACCTGCATTATCACTATAAAAAGTGATAAAAAGGTGGGGAACATGGGAATCCCTGTAATTTTTGTGTAACACTTGTGTAATCTAAGCATCTTTTAAATATATATATATATGGGAAATGGATGTGGCTCAAGAGGTTCGGCGTCCGTCTACCATATGGAGAGAACGGGTTCGATCCCCGGTACCTCCCGGTAAAAAAAAAAAAAAAAAAAAAAAAAAGAATTAAATATATATATATAAAAAAACACACATATGAAAAAATAAAAGAAAGGCAAAAAAAAAAAAAGTGGTACTATTCAAAAGGAACTCTCCTTCATTGGGGCGGGGTGGGGGGGAAGCAAACTGGTATAGCCACTTTGCAAGACAGTCTGGCAGTTTTTTACAAAGTTATACATAGGTTTACCATATGACCCAGGAATTGCACTCCTAGGTATTTACCCAAAGGATTTGAAAACTTATGTCTATATAAAAACCTGCACATGAATGTTCGGAGCAGCTTTATTGATAATTGCCAAAAAGTAGAAGTAACCAAGATACTCTTCCATAGTGAAAGGATAAACTGTGGTGCATCTATACAATGAAATATTCAGAGATAAAAAGAAATCAGCTCTCAAGCCATGACAAAACATGGCAGAACCTTAAATGCATGCTAAGTGAAAGAAGCCAAAATGAAAAGGCTAAATATTGTATGAGGTAAAAATATACAATGTGGAAAAGGTAAAACTATAGAGACAGTAAAAAGATCAGTGGTTGATACAGGTTCAGGGGGATGGGGAGGAGGGATGAACAGGTACAGGACAGGATAATTTTAGAGCAGTGAAACTATTCTGTATGATACTGGAATGGGGGATATATGACATTATGCATTTGTCAAAACCCATAGAACTGTACATACAAAGAGTGAACTTAATGTAAACTATAGACTTTAGTCACTAAAAATATATCAATATTGGTTCATCAACTATAACAAATATACCACACAACTGCAAGATTTTAATAATAGGTGAAACTATGTGTGTGTGAGGGAGTGGGGAGCAGAGCTGGGGTATATAGGAACTTTGTACTTCCTGTACAATTTTTCTGTAAAACTAAAACTGCTCTAAAATTAAAGTTTATTATTTCAAAAAAACATTGTTGGGAAGCGGATGTGGCTCAACCAGCCGGTCACCTGCCTACCACATGGGAGGTCCCAGGTTTGGGTCCCAGTACCTCCTAAAGAAGACAAACAGACACCGCACTTGTCTGCTGAAACCTGCTGCAAGGAGCTAGATGCCACAAGCTAGCAGATGCCTCAGACCATGGGGAGTGGATGTGATTCAGGCTGTTGGACATTCATCTCCTGTGCAGGAGGACCCGGGTTTAGTTTCCGGTGCCTCCTGGAGAAGACAAGCAGACAAAGTGAGCAAAACAACAAGCAGACAGACAAGGGAACCAAGGGGTGGGGGGGGGGCGCACACAACAACAAAAAAATAACATTGCCAAATAATAAATGTTTGCTTGGATAACAACAAAAAGTAAAAAGTGGCGCTATTATTTTTGAAGTAAATTGATCATTTCTCTTCATGACTAATTCTTGTGAACATTGAAATTCACACTTAACATTAAAAATTAAATTAAAAAAAAAAAAAAAAAAAAAAAAACCCAAAAAACCCCACAACGACCACCTTTATTGGCTTGCTACCACCTAAACGATAAAGTTCGATCCTTAGCCAGTTTTTTTTTTTTTTTTTTTTTTTTTAATTTTTAAGCCAGGTTTTTAGAATTATTCTACAGGGAGCAGATGTGGCTCAAGCAGTTGAGCGCCTGTTTCCATGTGGGAGGTTCCAGGTTCAGTTCCTGGTGCCTCCTAAAAACAAAAGCAAACAACAAGCAAAACAAACAGAAAAACCAACTCAGGGAAGACAATGTAAGACAATGTGGCTCAGTGGTTGAGCAGTGGCTTCCCAAATACGAGGTCCTGGGTTTAATCTCTGGCCCCCAGTACTTAAAAAAAAAAATCTGATCCCAAACTAGGGCCTAACTTTCCACCCTTCCTTTGTTTACTTGCAAACAACCAGCTAGACTGGTCTACTCACTTTTTTGGAATGCTAATCTTCTCTCACTTATCCAACTTCTATACTAATCCTTCAAAGCCCAATTTAGATCCTATCATCTCCATGGAGCTTTTCCGGACCACTCCACTGCACAGTGAATCTCTCCCTCAAAAAATGCCTCATTGCCCACAACCCATAGTCCAAACTCCTTAAAGCAAATGCTGTACCACTTTTTACTACTCTCCACCCAGAGATCTTGGTATGGAGAAAAACTTAGATATTGAGCCCAAATTCTTCCTGGATATCTTTCACTCATGGTAGCTGCCAGTCTTAATTTCTAATCCAGGTGGAGTTCCTCCACTTTAAAAGATAAACTGAAATGTTTGGCTTTAAACAGAGAATAGACATTTATCTTCTGAAATTTGGTGATGACTATGCACTTAACCTATTCTTCCCCAGTTCCAGCTCCTTGCAGGGTACTTTTTATAGGACTGTCAGGCTTCCCTAGCTACATATGTATCTACTGGCAAAGCCTAGGTCCTAGCATTAAAAAAATTAGGTAAGTGCAGGCAAAAAGGCAAAAGTAAAGAAGTGGCTTCCTAAACAGATCACACACATGGTGTGTTCCTTGCAAAAAGAGAAAAAATAAGTATAGTGAGGATGCCATTTTTGATAGTTACCAACAATGTGACATATTTAAAAGAAGTTCATTTTTTTTTTTTTATTAGACACTCACTGTTATTATGAAGACTGTGTGCTCACAGCTTCCATAAAAGGATATTTTTGGTAACAATCACTTTACCACAAGAAATTAAATTTTTTTTTTTTTTCCCCAAAGACTCTATTTATTTATTCATCTATGCCCCCCTTGCTGCCCATGCTCGCTGGGTCAGCCAACCACGCCGTGCGGGCGGGCCTGCCCCCACCAGGAGGCCCCGGGAACCGAACCCGGTAAACGGGAGCCCCACCGATTGAGCCACAGCCGCCTCCCACAAGAAATTAATTTAATCAATAAATATTTACTGAGAGCCCATCAATGTTGTACCAAGCACTATGCTTTAGACATAGAAATCAGTCAAAACAAGATTAGACAACATCACAAAATCTCAATGAACTAAAATGATTAATTACTCTGATGTCTTAAAACACTAGAATAAACATAATTCAATATTTGTTTTTGTGTGTGTTATTGGGAATCTTGTGGTACTTTCAGCTACCTATCATTGTTTCTTGTTTTTGCTGTTTTTGTTGTTGTTGCCTTTGACTTGAAATCTAAATGAAAATTTTAGAACTACATTTCTGGGAGTAAATTTTTGTTGTTTACTGAATATAAGATGTCTCTTCAAAAATGCTCATATCTGAAAGAGTAATAATTTGAGATTATTATAGCAGGTGATAAATGTTTAAGCACTGACATGCAACATTATTCTGATGGTTTCTTCCATACTCCAGCAATATACAATTTTTAAAAGTGGCTCCAGTTTGATACTCAAAACACAGTGCAAAAAATTCCACCTGAAACATCAACTATTTAGTTTCCTAGCTGCTAAAACAAATACCATATAATGGGTTGGCTTAAAAACAGGAATTTAATGGCTCCTGGTTCCAGAGGCTAGAAAACTTGCTTCCTTCCAGAGTTGGTATCTTCTGGTTGGTTGGCAATTTTTGGGGTTCCTTAGCTTTTCCAAGATGGTAGCATCTTCTCCTTTTTCTTCCGAGTTTCACTGACTTCTGGCTGCTACCTGTAGCTTCTCTTTCTGTGTCCAATTTCCTTTGCTTATAAGGACTTCAGCCATACTGGATTAAGGCCCACCCTCATTCACTCTGGGCACACCTTAACTAATAACATCTTCAGAAGTCCTACTTACATGTGAGTTCACACCCACAGGACTGGGTTTTGGGACCTGAACATGCCTTTTGTGGGAGACATAATTAAATTCCCAATACCTACACCAAGGCTTCTCTCTAGTTTTCATTGGTAAGAGGATATAGATAATAATTCTTTTTATTTTTAATTGGAGAAGTTGTGTGTTTACAGAAAATTCATGCATAAAATACAGGGTTCTCATATACCACATTAACACCTTGCATTGGTGTGTACCTTTGCTACAATTGATGAAAGCACATTTTAATAACTGTACTATAAACTATAGTTCATGGTTTAACTTAAGAGTTCAGTGTTTGTGTTGCACAATTCCATGGATTTTTTAAAAAATTTATTCTAGTAACATATATACAACCTAAAAATTTCCTTTTTAACCACATTCAAATATATAATTCAGTGCTGTTAATTATGTTCACTAATTTGTGCTACTATCACCACCATCCACTACCAGGGCAAGAATTCTTTATAACCACTAATCTCATCCCAGGTGAGAATCTAGGCTCATATAAGGAATAGGTGAACCAAATACATTTGTAAGGGAAATGTGAGACATTATAGCAAGATTTCCAATCCCCAGAAATGGCCAAGTGATGAAGAGTGAGCTGACCGTTGATCTGGAAAACCCATTATTAACGTAGCCCAGGGAATTCAGTGTCTGACTTCAAATGTATCTTGTTAGTATCTCCTAAAAAGCTGTTGTTGAATTCTGCCCTTTTGGAAAAATACTGCCATTGATGCTAAAATAAGCATAGAACTAGAAAAATGTGTCGAGTACATGAGCAGGTCCATGGGCATATCAACAAACAGAGCTTTAAACTCAAGATACCCACACAGCTGAATAGCGAAGAATACTGAGGCATACATGGCCATCACAAGGAAGAATTCAAAGTGGGCAACTAAAGGAAATTTGTCCTATGTTAGGTCTTTATGAGTTCTTTTGTAATATGGGGGCATTCTTAGATCTTCAATGTCCTTGAGATGTCTGACCCACAATTCTCAATACATAAATACAACTTCATTCCTATGACTCCCATACCTTACCTCACTCTATCATAACATTGAACTCTGTCTAAGGTGGCTCCCATGCTGTTGAGAAAATGGAAACAGGGGTTACACAATAAAAACAATAGTGATTAGTAAATTGCACCAAATGTCAGGTATTTTTCACAACTTCTCTAGGCCTAACACAACCAGATACTATTATACTTGTTTTATAGATGAGGCGCCTGAGGCTCAGAGAAGTTAAACAACTTTCTCAAGATCACACAGCTAGAAAATAGCTGAGCCAGGCTTCAAACTTAGTACTGCCTATCTTCAACTTTTGTAATATTTAGCTATACTCAGGAGATAAGAAATAAAAAAGGAAGGAAAAGTATTGTAACAATAATAATGGGGAGAAGGTGGTAAAAGGAAGAAAGTGGTGGTGATTTTTGGGGAGATGTGCCATTTTTTTTTTTTTTTTAAGATTTTATTTATTTATTCATTTATCCCCCCCTTGCTGCTTGTGCTCGCTGGGTCAGCTAACCACGCCGTGTGGGCGGGCCTGCCTTCACCAGGAGGCCCCGGGAACCGAACCCGGGGCCTCCCATATGGTAAACGGGAGCCCTACTGATTGAGCCACAGCCACTTCTGAGATGTGCCATTTTGACCCCAAACCACCACTCAAGTCTCCAATCTGTGTCTCTGCCCACCGTCAATGGAGGTGACCTTAGGTAGGGAACATGGCTTACTGAGATAATTACTTGGGATCTCCCAGGGTGGCAAAGGCTTAATAATTCCTTTTGGATGGGTGGATGAGTAGATGGAAGCATGTCAAATACACATTTAGCATGCAAAGGAGACTTTAGCCAGCCTAAAAAAATGGTCATGCCCCTAACATTTCCATTACACATAATGTTTGTAATTCAGAATTACAGCTTCAGAATTCTGAAGATACTGAAATGCAGTCAAGAAGCCAACTTGATTGAAATTTAATTTCTCTAGGTTACTCAAGTGTGGAAAATGGAAGTCTTTAAGAACCAGAGAATTCAAGTTAACAAAAGGTTGGCAAAAGAAAGTTTCTGGGCAATGTAAATTATGCAGGTAGATAGGAAGTTAACAGGAGTAGGCAGAGTAGCTGGCAAGTGGCTAAGAAAGAAGATCAAGCTTTTGGCTCACAAAGAATGTCATTCTTGACAAAGCAGTAACCAAAGGCCTTGAAATAAAAAAAAATAATTAAAAAAACAACAACACAAACACCTTCACCAATAACTATGAAGTATGTCCTATTAAAAGCAAACAAAAATAAAAATATTTCCATTTCCTTTTCTCCCTATTTCCTTGAGTACACCACCATTACCCCAGTTAACCAGGACTGTGAAGTTCTGTCTTATCCTTGACTTCTTTGTCTCCGCCTACTGTGTACACACATCAAGCCAAATGCTTCAAATCTTAAAAATTCTACATTTACAATGGAAAACAATTTCTACCCGATTTTATCTAAACACCTAAACAAGCCGTTCCAATAATAACTGCTTCAAAAATGTCATGGCTCCTCACTATCCTCTGCTAAACATTAAAGACTTTTTACCTTATGGCCCTTATCCTCCTCTTCTGAGTGTTTCCCCATTGGATCCCTGCACTGTAGACAAACTAAATTACTCATTTTCTGCTTCCCAAACACACTAAACACATTCATGCCTTCTCACATTTGCTCATACCATCTCCCTCCAGGAAGGCCCTTCACACTCCCTTCTGCTTATTCCTCATTCAATAAATATCTGAATATCTTTTAGGCATTCTGTTGGCCATGAAAATATTATGGTGAAAAATACACAGTCCTGCTTTCAAGGAACTTACCTTCTAGAGAAGCTTATTCTTTCTTCACTTCTGGGTTCAAAGTCCACCTTCTTATCAAGTCTTACTATGAGTTACTATGACATTTACAGGTTAGACACTTATTACAGTCTACCAAATACTGGTACTCTTAATTTATAAATATTGTCTGCAAAGTCAGATAGTAAGTTACTTCAGGGCAGCTACCATTTCTTCATCCCTTCAATACTAAGCAAAGAGCTTTAAAAAGAATTTTTTTAAAAAGCATTAAAACATTTGTTCAACGCAATTAAGACCTGTAACCTCAGAGTTTACAAAGTCATATGGAAGATGAGAAATGAACACAGAGAAATTGGACAGGTAAGGCCATCTCAGGGTGCCAAGCAAATATTAAAAGCCTTATTAAGAAGCAGGGTAAACTAAAGTTCAAATAATATTTCCTGATTATGCTTCTTACTGATAGGATGATGCCATCACTTTGGAGTTCATTGTTCTCCCAAGGTAATTTATCTGAATCCAAAAAGGATTTAAACTGACCAGTCCAGATGAATGAGTTCTCCAAACACTAATCTTCAAACCAATAATTTCACTGGCCAGGGTAATTCCCATCTGGTTTATTCTTGGGAAACACTGTTCTTAATTAAGAGATTATATTTCTCTAGCATTCCTGAAATAATCCTTAAGCGTTCTTTTTCTTCTGAAAATGATAGTAGAGAGTTTCTTTTGATGATAACAGATAGTAGTTTGGGTTAGTGTGTGTGTTTTACAAATCCATGAAATCTAAAAAATCTGAGAACCACTGTTTTAGATAAAGTCTTCCTAGAACAAAGTCCTGGAAAGCCTTTTAACCTTAAGTTCTATGATTCTAAATGTCATAGTTCTCCATGGTAATTGCCAGCAATGGTGTTAGGCTCTTATGGTATATTTTTCTTTTGTATAGTACTATTTTCTCATTAAAAGCACATTCATACTTTTAATTATTTCATTTTCTGCTGCCTACAGCCCTGCAAAATAGTTGTGGCAGATATTTTTAATCTTTTATTTATAAATAAGCTGAGAGGCAGTATAATATATTGGTTAAAAGATCTAGGCAATCTGCCTGGTTTGAAATTTCAGCTCTGTTCCTTATTGTAAATGTACATGACCTTGGGCAAATAATCTCTCTGGGCCTCAATTTTCCTCATCCTTAAATGGGAACCATAACAGTTTCTACTCATAGGGTTGTTGTGAGGAATAAATGAGTTAATCCATGTAAAATGCTTACAGCAATGCCTGACACATAGTGAGAAATCAAGAAATGATAGTTGTTATATACAGTGATCCTGACTTGTACCAGATCAAAAACTGACACTGCTAACAAAGCTGGGACTAGCTCGATCCCTCCTGAGATCCTTCCACAAGGCCTTGCAAACTCGCCATTCTACTAGTCAAATATAAAGGAATTTCTGGGCAAATTATTATTCTGGGCTCTTATTAGTCACCTCCCCAAGTAAAACCCAACTGCTTAATTCTACCCGACCTGTTCCTGCTATGTTAATGCTGGAAATTTATTTACAAAATTTTAAACTTAGACCCCCCCTTTTTGCTTGTACAACTGGAAATGACACACTTAAGGCTTTAGGAATTTGCAACATTAATAAGCTCCTACATTTCCGCTGCCTCTCTCTCAAGCATGCTTTCTGAAATTCACTACTTTGCATTCCCTAGTAGCTGTTGTGTGATTAGATGAACAGAGGTAACTCAAGCATAAGAGGCAAGAGAAACACACTTTGAAGACACACTAAAGTGCAACTTCATGTTATACAGCACTGCTGGGGACCCAGAGAAATCGCTGGTAGATAAACCTAGGGAGCATCAATGAGCACCTTAAGTATTTCTTTCTAAAAGAGGATGGTAGGTGTAAACTGTGCCACACTCAGTACATGGAGTTTGCAGCTAGGAATCATGGACGTGTGACCAGCTGGTGGGGAGAGAGGTGTGACCAGCTAGATAGCAATTAATGGTCAGTGGCCGTCATCTTTAACTACAAAGGACAAGATATAGCTCTCTACCATCTACATTCTTTTTTTTTTTTAAAGATTTTGTTTATTTATTCATTTATCCCCCCCCTTGCTGCTTGTGCTCGCTGTGTCCATTGCTGTGTGTTTTTCTGTGTCTGCTTGTCTCCCCTTGCTGGGTCGTCCTGCTGCGTCAGCTAACCGCGCTGTGTGGGCGGGCTTGCCTTCACCAGGAGGCCCCGGGAACCCAACCCGGGGCCTCCCATATGGTAAACGGGAGTCCTACTGATTGAGCCACATCCGCTTCCCTACATTCTTTAACAGGTTATTTCTCTCATTGCTAAAAGTGACAGCTGGCATAAGGTATATTTACCTATCTGTGTGAAAAATAAAAATGGAAAGAACCATAAACAAAGGGAAAACCCACAAAAGGCTTAAAAAACTGTTTTGAGCCATATGAGATGTTATCTCCTTCCAACCCTCTCTGTACTTTACTATAAGAAAGCCCTAAAGAATTTTTACAATGCCTGACTTCTCATGCACATACCTCACCCACCCTATTCTTTGACTGACCCTCCATATTTTTCTCAAACTAGCCCAAGATATTTGAGGTCTGTTTCTTACTATCACAAGGGCTCAAACTATAACATGTAGATGTATTCCATGTGCCATGGTGGATCTGGAAAGAGACAATGGGTTAGAGATGTACCATATGCAGGGGTGCACAGGGAAGGGGAGGAAATGCTCGTTCATTTGTTTGTTTGATCAACAAACATGTATACAGTGCCTGGCAAAGCCCAAGCACTTTATAAATATTAAAAATCACGTAACCCTCATAACACTGTGAGCTAGGAACTGTTTACAGATGAGGAATTTTGGACACAAGGTGGTAAAGTCTCTTGCCCAGTCAAACAGCCAAGACTCAAGCCCAGGCAGTCTGGCTCCAAGGGACCTGCTCTTAACCACTATCATCTGCTGCTCTGTACACAGGAACTTAATTAGTGGGCGGAGGGGCAGATTTGGGTTCAGCTGGAAGAATGGATAGGATTAGGGAAAGAGAAAGGCAAATGTGTCCAGGCAAGTGGAACAGCTTGTATGGAAGCAAGAATTAATTCTCATGAAGGGAATGCTGTGAAGATGGAAGGGCTGGATGGAGAGGGGCATCTGGTGTCATGAAATGCTCAAAGGAATGGAAGAGAGTTGAAGCACCCTCCTTTTGGTTGGTAAATGAGAATTTGGATTGGCAATTGGACTACTGCTTGTGAGCTCTCTCCTGTAGATCTTACTTCTCTAAAATTGGTGGTAAATCTTGTTTTGTGAAAATTTTGCTTTTATTTTTATTTTCTAGAGTAGTGTTCTATGTGTGGTTTGATTATTTAAATTAATAAGGGAAGCGGATGTGGCTCAAGCATTCAGGTGCCCACCTACCACATGGGAAGTGCCGGGTTCGGTTTCCGGTGCCTCCTAGAGAAGACGAGCAAGACAGCGAGCTGACCCGATGGGCTGACACGACAGGCTGGCACAGTGAACTGACACAACAAGATGATGTAATAAGGAGCCATAACGAGGAAACACAATGAGAGACACAACAAAGCAGGGACCGGAGGTGGGTCAAGCAATTGAGTGCCTCTCTCCCACATGGGGGGGAGGTCCCGGGTTCAGTTCCTGATGCCTCCTAAAGAGAAGATGAGCGGACACAGAGAGAGCACACATCAAATGGACAAACAGAGCAGGCTGTGAATGCAAAACAATGAAATGGGGGTAGGGAGAAATAAATAAATCTTTTTTTAAAAAATTAATGAGGGAAGCGGCTGTGGCTCAATCAGTAGGGCTCCCGTTTGCCATATGGGAGGCCCCGGGTTCGGTTCCCGGGGCCTCCTGGTGAGGGCAGGCCCGCCCGCACGGCGTGGTTGGCTGACCCAGTGAGCACAAGCAGCAGGGGGGGAATAAATGAATAAATAAATAAAATCTAAAAAAAAAAAAAAAAAAAAAAATTAATGAATGAGCGGAGCAGGTGTAGCTCAGTGGTTGAGCGCCTGCCTTGCACGTATGAGGTGCCGGGTTCAATTCCTGTTATCTATCCTTAAAAAAATAAAATAAAAAGATTGAGAATTAAAATGAATGAATGAGAGAAAAAAAAAAAAAAGAAAGAAAGAAAGAAAAGAAAGCCCTTAAAATCTGGGAACTCAGTCAGTTAATTTTTAAATGAAGTCTGAAAGTACAAGGCTTTTTTTTTTTTTTTTTTTTTTAAGATTTTTTTTTTTTTAATTTATTCATTTATCCCCCCCTTGCTGCTTGTGCTCGCCGGGTCAGCCAACCACGCCATGCGGGCGGGCTTGCCCTCACCAGGAAGCCCCGGGAACCGAACCCGGGGCCTCCCATATGGCAAACGGGAGCCCTACTGATTGAGCCACAGCCGCTTCCCCCAAGGTTTTTTTTTTAACCCTGAATATCCACTCATCCTATACAGGGTCATGTGCTTCAAGAGAACCTGACCTCCGCCCCAGCTCCAGAGGCAGGTCCTGAGGAATCTAAACCAGTTTATGCATCGTATTCCCTGGCACAAATTGGTCCAGCAGTACGTGACCAAGACTGGCCAATCAAATTGAAGGAAAGGGCATAATCCATGTGTAAAGGAAAGGTTTGCTTTTTTTTCCCTGCTAAGTAGAACAAGGATGAAAGTAGCCTGACTGCTCCTGGCAGCCGTGTTAAGACATCAACTTCCATTTATGTGAGATAATAAATTTCCTTATTGTTTAAGCCAAAACAAACGAACATTAAGAAACAAAACAAAACAAACAAACCCAGACAATTGGGAATGTATGTTTGGTGGATATGGAGTGTGTATAAATAAAATTAATAATTTAAAAAACCCAACATCCAAAGGCCAAAATGCTGGCCCATTCATGACACTGATACTCAGATACCCAAACCATAACCAGAAGGAAATTTAGGGGGATAAAACAAATCTCTAAGGCCACCGTGGCTCAAAAGGCCTAAAGAAATATACCTTGGGTGTGGGGACTTATTGATCTTTCCAATTTTCTCATAGTATTACTGTAGCTTCCACTCTCTAAGCGTCCGCAACAGACAACCAAGAGCACATGCTGAGGATTTATGCAGATCTGAGTTTGAATCCTAGTTCCTATATATCATGACTGTTGTGAAAACACAGAAAATACAAGAAAATAATTCAGCAGATTTTTTGCACATTATAAAAATGTTATTTTTGTGGTGGTTTTTTACATTGTTTGCATCTCTTTTAACCCATATACTTTTTTTTCTGAATGAAAATATTATCCACATTTTGGAAAAAACAGGTTGTGAGTGGCTAAATAATTTGCATGAGATCAATAAGCAGCTAGGTCATTGGAATGTAGATATGTCTGACTCATTTATACCACTACAGAAGTACCTAATAGAAATAATTATTAAAATTATGATTTGTAAATCACATATCATGTGCCAGGGAATATACCAGATGATTTACATTCAAACTGTCATGTAAACCTAACAACAATCCTAAAAGTAAGTATTATTACACCCCCGCCCCTAAAAAAAAAAAAGGAAGGAAACTGAAGCTGAGAGATTATATGATCACATGGCTAATAGGTATCTGGTTTTGAACCCAATTTTGACTTTGAAGTTCATGTTGTAAATTATGGTACTTCACTGCCTCATAACTGAAAGACAATATTTCCCAAAATGTTGGTATATGAGATAATTTGAGGTGATGAAAGAGCAAATATTTATATATTCAGACAATAAAGTTGACTTTGTGTATTCAGTTCTATGAATTCTAACACATGTATAGATTCATTAACCACTACCACAATCAGGATATGGAACAATTCCATCACCCCAAAAACTCCCTCATGCTACCCTTTGTAGTCACATCCTCCTTCCACTAACTTCTGACATCCAATGATACATTCTCTGTCATTATAGTTCTTTTTGAGAATGCCATGTAAATGGAATCATATATTATGTAAACTTTTGAGACTGGTTTTCATGCAGCATAAATGCCTTTGAGGTTCCTCTAAGTTATGTGTGTACAGTTGGCTCATTTTTATTCTAGTAGTATTCTAGTATAGGGTTATACCACAGCTGATTATCCATTCACCCTCTGAAAGACATTTGAGTTGTTTCTAGTTTAGGGTGATTATGAACAGTGACTCCCAAAAAGCAAAAGATTATGTTTTAAACGAATCCATTCCTTTGGGTGTGAGACCCATTTGACTGGATTATGTCAGTGGGGCATGATTCACATTGAGTTCCCGCCCTCCTGCTGGGTCTTTATAAAAAAACCCAGACAGACACAGGAAAAAGGGAGCTGGCATATTTGATCCACAATGTGAGAAAGGATCGCTTAAGCACGAAGCTGCTGAGAGGCTGTGCCCACAGAGCAGCTCAAGAGGAGATCAGCCCTGCTATATGTCTTATAGTAATATCTGAACTTGGGAAGAAAGCAGAGCAGCAGAGACTGATAGAAGGCCAGGAAAGAGACAAGCTTTATGTCTAGTTGCTCAAACCTGAGCTCCAAGAGACAGGAGATTCTGGAGGGGAAGGCAGAGACCTCCGCAGAGATTGGTAACCATCTTGTTCCATCATGTGGCAACCATGCCAGGATCAATAATAGCTAACTTTGATGAGAAAGCACCTCTTATGGTGCCTTGAGTTAGACTTTTCATGGCCTTGGAGCTGTGAGTTTTTACTCTAAATAAATGCCCTTTATAAAAGCCAACATATTTCTGGTACTTTCCATCGACAGCCCTTTGGCAAACTAAAACAACAGAGCTGCTAACATTCATGTATAGGTTTTTGGTGAACCTTAGCTTTCATTTCTCTAGGGTTAATACCTAGGAGTGAGAATGCTAGGATATATGGTAAGTATATGTTTATTTTCCAGAATGATTACCATTTTGCATTTTCACCAGCAATGTATGACAGTTCCAGTTGCTCCATATCCTAGACAGCATTTAGTTTCGTCAGTGTTTTTTCATGTTAGCCTTTCTAATAAGTGTGTAGTGGTATCTCATCATGGTTTTTAACTTGCAATTCACAAAACTTGGGGAATTATCGGCTATTAACTCTTCAAATATCTTTTTTTTTTTTTTTTTTTTTTTCTTTTCTTTTCTTCAAATACCTTTTCTGCACTATACTCTTTCTCCTCTCCTTTTGGAATTTTACTTACATAAATGTCAGATCTTTTGTGATTGTCCCACAGGTTCCTAAGGCTCTGTTTATTTTTTCTCCAATCTTTTCTCTATCTATTGTTCAGACTGGATAATTTCTATTGATCCATCTTCAAGTTCATTGACTCCTCTCTCTCTCCTTTCCATTGTTAAGCCCACCTAGTGATTTTTTATTTTTGCTAATATATTTTTCAGTCCTAAAATTTCCGCTTGGTTCTTCCTTATATCTTCTCTCTCTTTACTGAAACTTTCTATCTTTCCATTCGAGTGTTTGCTGTTCCTTCTTGGAGCATTATAAAAACAGCTGCTTTAAAATCTTTGCCAGATAATTCCAATTATCAGTAGCATTTCAGTGCTGACATCTATTGGTTCCACACAATTTGAGATTTTTCCTGGTTCTCTATATGCTGTGTTTAGACTGCATCCTGAACATTTTAAATATTATGAGACTCCAGGTCTTGTTTATATCCTCTGGAGAATGTTGACATTTTTATTTTAGCAGGCAATCAATCTGGTTGGATTCAGTCCACAAATTCTGACCAATCTTCTCCAAGTTGTGATCTAAATGTCAGTTCCATAATTCAAAGTCCTAGCAGAGCTATTTGGATCTGTCTGGCAGGAGCATACCAGTAGCCAGTCTGGGACCTGGTCAGTGATCTATCACATGGTTCAATTTTCAGGGTCTTTTGTATGCTGTTTAGGATCAGATTCAGCATATGCAACCTTGGGGATAAGCCCAGGAAAACTTCTTTATTGGGGTCTTTTTTAGTTCCTCTCTCTCCACTGTCTTCCAAGTATTTTCTGGTTCCCTGGAGCTCCCCCTTTTCTGTCCTCCAGCCAGAAAGCTGGGGTTTCAGCTACCTCACTCTGTTACATACTTTCAGGGCTATGCAGTAGGGGAACAGAGAAAGAGAAAAAGTGACAGGGCTTTGCTGTCACTGCCACCACCACCACAAGACTGCCTAGGGGCTGAGGCACAATAACTCAGATTAAATTTCTTTAAGGGGGGAATTTCCTTCACTTTCTCTGAACATTAAAAGTTTCCTTTTCCACTGAAGCCAAACTAGAGGGTTTACCTGGTGCCCAATTCCAGGTTTTGAGCTGCCTAGAGTCCATGCCTGCCACTAGAAATAAAAAGGGAAACCCACAGCTAGATTCATAGTACCACAAATCCTGATCTCTATTTACTTTTCAGAGTTTTCAAATAGCTGCTCCATGCATTCTGTCCATGCTTTTAGCTGCACTCAGTGAGAGAGACTGGGTAGAGTGTGATTACTCTTTTCTTACCCAGAACTAAAATTCTCCAGGGGCAAATATTTTTACACTTGATCTTAGCCAAAAGGCCGAGAAGCGATAGGGGCAAATATTTTTAAATTTAGTAGCCATATATTATTTTATTGTATTTTATAAAGTAACAGTAACTCCATGGATATTTTTTAAGATGAGTTCAAGTGGGTTTTTTTTTTAGTTTTCCTAAGCTGCTCAAGCAAATACCATGCAATGGGTTGGTTTAAACAACGGGAATTTATTAGCTCATGGTTTTGAGGCTAAGGAAAAGTCCAAATCAAGGTGTCATCAAGGCGATGCTTTCTTCCCAAAGACTGGTGCTCTGGAGCTAGCTGCTGGTGATCATTGATCCTTGGCTCCTGTCACAAGGCAATGCACATGGCAGCTTTTCCTTGCCTCTCTGTTCTCTTATGGGCTCTGTTGAATTTCAGCTTCTTGCTTCCTGTGGCTTTCTAGCTGTCTGAAATTCCTTATAAAGGACTCCAGTAATAGGATTAAGAGCCATCCTAACTGAGTTGCGCCACATCAATGGGTTCACACCCACAAGAATGGATTAAATTTAAGGAAATGTTTTTCTGGGGTACATACAGCTCCAAACCACCACAGTTTTTTAAGCAAAAATAATAATAATAATAATAATAATAATAATAATAATAATTTGGCTTACAGAAAAATATTAAGTAAATCTACAGATGTTATGAAGTACAGCAAAAATCACGAAAGTGGTACACAAATGACAGAAGCTTGAGAAATGCTGTTCTACAAGACAGAAGTCACTATTTTTAAAGCTCCTCTTAGCTGAATTTTTATAACATTACTTTTAATTATAAATTAATACAAAATAAACGCATATGAACCTGCTTATTCTATTTGCTTTCTATTAATTGACCTTGTAGTTTCCCTCAGAATACTAGGAAAGAATAAGAAAGATTACTGAGGGACCCATAAACAAAGCTTTCTTTGAGAAGATGGAACTAGGGACTTAGAAAGAAGGACACAGGGTAGCAGGAAGTATTACACATCAAAAGCCATGAATTCAGAAGTGATCCTCTTCTTTTAAAAGTCTGCCTATGGGGAGCAGAAATAGCTCAGTGGCTGAGCATCTGCTTCTCAAGTATGAGATCCTGGTTCAATCCCTGGTACCTCCTAAAAAAAAAAAAGTCTGCCTAACTCAGCTTAGAGTTTGACGCGAACTCTTCCTTGGTATTCCGATAATACCTTCTTCACACCTAATATTATGGCATGCTGACTGTAAGCCTTGGTTTCCTTTATCTACTTGATCAGATTCTGAGGCCTCTGTCATCTGTGTAACCCAGGCACTGCACAGAGACTTAGGTGGATCATCAGTAAATGAGGATCCAATGGATAGATGAATCTCCTGAAACCATGTTTAAGTACCAGCACAAAATCAAAATGACTGCTTTCTCAGTAGAAGCAGCTGCTATAGTATTTATCTAGGTTAACTTCAACCAGGAATACAGCAGATATCTTTTTTTTAATTTAAGATGCTGCATTTATTTATTTATTTATCGATTTGTACCAGGGCCAGGGATTGAACCCAGGACCTCCTATATGGGCAGCTGGCGCTCAACCACTGAGACACACTGGCTCCCCTGAGTTGGCTCTTTTTCATTTGTTTGCTTTGTTGTTTATTTTTCTGCCCCTAAGAGGCACTGGGAACCGAACACAGGACCTCCCATGTGGGAAGCAGGCGCTCAACGGCTTAAGCCACATCTGCTCCCCACAGCAGATATCTTAAAGACTAGAATACAGACAAAATGCAAATTGTGTGTGTGAGTGTGTGTGTTTGTATATGTGTGTACATACAAGCAGTTTTCAGTATCCTAAGGGAGCAATTTTTGGTATCCTAAGGGCTCCATCCATACCTAGCCTGGCATCGTTGCCCATCACTCAGGCACCCCCTGTCTGTTGAACAGTTAAATCTGTCCCTAAATAGAGAGCTACAAAAAAGGAAGGAAAACCCATTCTATGGTGAGATACTTTTCTCACTTCCTAACAGGTGTCATCAATATTATCTTTTCTCTACTTTGCATGATAATAGGTATCTACCCTTGTATGCTCCAGGTGCTTTATTTTCTTTTTTTTTTTTTTTTAAGATTTTATTTATCTATTCATTTATCACCCCCTTGCTGCCTGTGCTCGCTGGGTCAGCCAACCATGCCGTGCGGGCGGGCCTGCCCTCACCAGGAGGCCCCGGGAACCGAACCCGGGGCCCCCCATATGGTAAATGGGAGCCCTACTGATTGAGTCACAGCCGCTTCCCTTTATTTTCTTAATCCAAGTTAAAATGCTCATGTTATGAGATTACTGGTTACTGAAGAAAAAGCTCATTTCACCACATATAAGTTAACTAGTATGAAATAAAGGCAAATAATGCCATACTGCTGTGGACTTCTTAAAGACCAGTTCCATGATGACTTATCACAGCAATAAGTATTTGTAGAGCACAGTTTATTGGATTGTTTGATGACAGCCAATTTTATAGCTCCAATATAGATTATTCTCCTAAATTCATTCTACTGAGAATATGTCAGCATATCCAAAACTGAACTCTTCTTCCACTCCAATCAAAACTCCTCTTTTTCTTGTGTTCCCTATCTCTGTAATCAAGACCCTCTCTCTCTACCACCTCCTACATCCAGTAGATCCTTAAGTCCTATGGATTGTTCCTTCTGAAGCTTGAATCATTCTTTCCATAATATCTCTATAATCACCAATAAGGCCCTATGTCATCAGACCCCCTTATCCATCTGAATTCATCTCCAATTATTCTCCCCCCTCACTTTTTCAGCCACACTGACCTCCTTGCTATTCTTCAACATACCAGGCAATCTCTCATCTCAAGACCTATGCAATTCTGTTTTCTACCTACCTAGATTGTTCATCCCTCAGCTATCCACATGGCTTGCTTCCTCACTTCATTTAGATGTGTGCTCAAATGAAGCTTTCCCTGGTCAGTGAAACATTCCCTGGCCAATCCATATAAAATTGTTCCCTCTCCCACTTAACACTCACTTATCTCCCTCCCAGACTTATTTTTCTCCCTGGCAATTAGTATCCAAACACAGTATATTTTTTACGTATTTTTCTTGTTTATTGTCTTTCACTCCCCCTGGGCTATAAGCTCCATAAAGGCAAGGAGTTCTGTTCATTTTGGTCACCGGTGTAGCATAACACACCTAGCAGAACACAGGTGCTTAGTAATTATTTTCTGAACGAATAAACAAAACTACTTCCATTACCTCTAATCTAATTTAAACCACTCTCAAGTTTAGCCTACATTACCAAAACTGCCTCTTTTTTTATCTTTAAAAATTTTTTTCATTTTGGTAAAATATATTTATAACATTTGCCATTTTAACCATTTTTAAGTATACAATTCAGTGGCATTAATTACATTCACAATGTACAACCATCACCACTTCACCATTACCTATTTCCAAAACTTTTCATCACCCCAAACAGAACTCTAAAGCTAAAATTCCCCATTCCCCCCTCCCCTCAGCTCCTGGTCATCTTTAATCTATTTCTGTCTCTACAAAGTTTCTTATTCTAGATATTTCATTAAAGTGGAAACATATATTTATCCTATTGTGTCTACTTATTTCACTTAACATAATGTTTTCAAGCCTCATCCATGTATCAGAACTTCCTTACTGTAGTAACTAGCACGTGGCACTGTAATTACCTGTTACAACTATCAGCAATGTGAGGCAGACATGGTGCTAGGAACATAGCAGTTACTCAACATACTCTGTTGAATGAAAGATTGACTAAACAATTTTCTATTTTAGTTTCTTCTTTGGCAAATTATTAATAAAGCTTAACATTCCCTTTAACATACTCCCAAAGGAGAAAAAAATATCCTGATGAAAACTGAGAAAGTAAAAGTAATTTTTAAATTGTGGTTGGAAAACAAGATGATCTACCTAATCAAATAGAGTACTTCAAACACCATGATGAAAGGGTCCAAAAAAGTAGGTCACCAATGGAAATAGTTGCATATAATACAGAAAGTTACAAAGTTACAATAATCTGTACTTGAATGTTACTTAATATACTGGCATATGTCATTCTAGAGCCACTAGCTAATAGTTCAATTTGTGAAAGATTTCTCATGAATTAATGGACTTAGGCAATGATCATCAACAGCTACTAACATTACAAAAAGAGAGATAACCAGACATTACGTACCACCTGACAGAAGTGTACACCGATACTTAGAGATTTCGTGCAAAAAATAAAACCTGGGAAACGGATGTGGCTCAAAAGGTTCGGCATCCGTCTACCATATGGAGAGACCGGGGTTTGATCCCCGGTACCTCCCGGTAAAAAAAAATAAAAAAATAAAAATAAATAAATAAATAAAAAAACCTGAGTCTAATTATAATTAATCTGTAGATTTAAATACCAATTTACAGATAATGCAGTAAGGGACATAAGTGTTCAATGACACCATTGGGATACAGTCACCAATATTCAGGACAAATGATTCAGTTTCATGCAAAAATAAATTGCAAGAAAAAGAGAGAAGGCGATATGGAGAGAAAGCCAATAGGAAAGATATTTAAGAAACATCAACTAATCGAAACATTTGAACTTTATTTGGAACCTAATTCAAACAAGCAAACTTAAAAAAAAAAAAGAACTGGGGAAATTTGAAAATTGATTACTAGATATTTGATGATATTAAAGAATTGCTATCAATTTTTGTATGTGTAATGATGATTGTGGTTATGATTTTTAAAAAGAATTGTCTCTTAGAGATGAATAATTCAATATTTATGGATGTATAATATAATGGTTAAGATTTGCTTCAAAATAATCCAGGATTACAACAAGGAAGAGGGAGGGGATATTGATGAAGTTTGAAAATTTCCATTATAAAATGTTTTTAAAAAATTGTGGATGGTAGGATTAATTTTTGGCTTAGCAAAGGACAAGAAGTCCATGTTTTCCCCCATGTGTACAGATTAGGGGTATATTATGCATTTAGAAACATAATTTTTAAGATAAATTGGATCCTACCATATATATCATTCTTCATCTTGCTTTTGCTTAAATTAATATATTTTCTACATTTTCCCACACATCTGCCTTTTTACCTCACTCTTTCTAAAGACTATCAGAGGGAAGCGGCTGTGGCTCTATCAGTAGGGCTCCCGTTTACCATATGGGAGGACCCGGGTTCGGTTCCCGGGGCCTCCTGGTGAAGGCAAGCCCGCCCGCACGGCGTGGTTAGCTGACCCAGCGACTGACCCAGCGAGCACAAGCAGCAAGGGGAGGATAAATGAATAAATAAATAAAATCTTTAAAAAAAATAAATAAATAAAGACTATCATATTCTGTGGTATGGACTGCATAATTCATTTAATCAGCACCCTTACAAGTGGAGAATTATGCTGTTTTCAGTGTTTCATTATTATAAACAATGCAACAGTAGATATTCTTGTGCATTTATCATGGCACACTTACGCAGTGTGTCTGTAGGATAACTTACAGAAAACGAATTGCTGGGTCCACCCACTCAACCCAGTAGTATCTGAGAGTGCATGTTTCCCCCTCTCAATCTGAAGCAGAGCGAGCGTCACCATCCCCAAATCCTCAAGATTGAGGATTGAACACACATAAGGGGGGAATGCAACTATGGACCAAAGTAGACTTATTATTGAAGTAATAGAAGAACTTGTGACATTGATATAAAGTGGTCAGCAGAGGCTCTGAGGGGAAGAAGAGGGAAGAATAGATGGAACACAGGTCATTTTTAGGGCATTGGAATTGTTCTGCATGATTTTGCAGTGATGGATACAGGCCATTATGCATTTTGTCAAAACCTATAAAATTGGGTGGTGCAAAGTGTAAACCAAAATTAACTACAGACCACAGTTAGGAGCAATGCTTCAATACCTGTTCATCAGTTTTAACAAATGTACCACACTAATACAAGACGTTATTAATACGGGAAAATGTGAGAAGGGGAGGGGTGGGGTATGTGGGAATCCCCTATATTTTCAATGTAACTTTTTTGTAATCTAAAACCTCTTTAAAAATTAAGTTTAAAAAAAAAAAAAAAGGGAGAACATACATGTTTCTCCCCATCCTTGCCAATACTAGGGATTGACACATCTTTAAACAATTTTTAATATGACAACTGAAAAATTATATATATATATATATATATATATATATATATATACTCACACACACACAAAGTATTTTTAAAATTTGTTTGCATGCCCTTACTATGGTGAATATTAATCTTTTTTTTCCTTTTTATTGGACTATCAGTTCATATCTTGTACACTGGGTTCTTGGTTTTTTAAAATTGATTTGCAACATTTTGTGTAGTAATACTTAAATCAGAGTACTTGCTTTTAAAAAAGAACTTCATCAATGAAAAGGAATGACCCTTAGGGGAGTGGGCATAGCTCAGTGGTTTGAGCGCCTGCTTCCCATGTACAAGGTCCCAGGTTCAATGCCCAGTACCTCCTGAAAAAAAACAAAAAGCAAATAAACAAATAAACAAGCAAAAACAGTAAAGATTAACTTGAAAATAAAAGTACATATTGCCTACTAGGAAAAAATGTGGCTTAATGAAGTCAACTTTCTGTAATAGTATATAGTGTGATTATAGGACATTCAGGAAATCAAAAAAAAAAAAAAGGACTACAGAAGGCAACATGTCCGATGCTGGTATCTTCAAGCAACCATGAAGTCCATATGTAATATTGTTTAAATTTACTCATTTCCCCTAATTCAACACTTCTTCTCACCCTTCCCCATTCATGGATATGTCACACCTGTTCACCTGATTTCCCTGACTGAAAACTTGACATTCTCTTTAACTTCTTATTCATGTCACAATGAAGAAAGTTACCAAGACCTACTAATTTGTATAATTTGTATTCAGAAATGATAGTACCAGGCCCTGTTCTAGGTTCTTTGTTACACTAGCTCATTAAGAGAATGGGTTCAATCAACTCAAGATGGATCAAAGATCTGAATATAAGAGCCAAAACCATAAAAACCTTGGAAGATAATGTAGGGAAGCATCTACAGGACCTTGTAATAGGAAATGGTTTCATGAACTTCACAGCCAAAGCACGAGCAGC
>JAKSZT010018658.1:12637071-12653537 GCA_026826555.1 Tolypeutes matacus | reverse complement strand
AATGGCCATCCCAGGGAATGGAGAGGGCCTGCATCTGCAGGCAGGATCATCCCACCCACCATATCCATGGGATATAAGCCCTCTCTCACTTGGAGTTGGAGTGGACATCACCATCCCAGTCCCCTCAGGATTGGGAGAAGAACTATGGACTAGAGTGGACTTGATGGTATTCTCTTGTTCACATATGGTGACTCTAGCAATGCAAGAAATTATAATGAGGTGGAGCCAGTGGCCACTTGACACTTTTGGGGTAGGGAGGGGACTAGCAGTTGAAATACAGTGGCTTCTTTGGGAGTTGGAGGTTGTCCTGAGTACTGTTGTGGCAACGGATGTAGGCCATTTTAAATCAGCACACACCACTCAGAACTGAGTGGGAAAGAGTGTGGTCTACAGTGTGAACTGTGGTCTATGGTTGGTGGCAAGGCTCCAGGATGTGTAAGTTCATTGAGGGTGGTGGGCCACACTGTGGGAGATGTTTGTGTGGGATGTGATGGGAGGTGTGGGAGGTGGGCAACATGGGAATCCCAGTGGGTTCCGTGTAATATTTTGGGTAATCTAAGCACCTCTTAAAATATATGTGTGTATATATATATATATATATATAAACAACATTTTTGTAAGCAAATACACATATATGCATATATATTTATATATCATTTTGCAAATGTTTGTATGTATTGTGAGAATTTTGATTTTTACCCATAATAAAAAAATAAAAATAAATAAAATAAAGTATACTATTAAATTAAAAAAAAAAAAAAAAAAAAAGAATGGGTTCAAATACCCCCTGGGCTACTTTAACTTAGTTGCCCTCCCCATTTCCTCCGCTATTCCTTCTCCCCAAATCTAGGAACTTACCCCATGTCTGCATTATTACTGCTTTAACTACTAGTTGATCTTGATACCATCTATCTTTCTGGATTTACTTCAATAGAACCTGAATATTATCACTATATTAAACAAAAACAGCATTTTCATCACTTATTGAAGTTCCCTGTGTTCTGGTTTGTCTTTTGTGGACCCCAGAAAATTATGTTCTTAAGTTAACCCCTACCTTTGCCTGTAAATGCAGTGTAGATGGGGTCTTTTGATTAGATTGTTAAGAGACTTTTGATTACATCTTGATTAGATTGCTAAATTTAGGGCCTTTGATTGGACTACGTCAGTGAGGCATGACCCAGATTGAGAACTGAAAGCAGAAACATACAGAGAGAAAGACAGCTGCCATTTTTATCCTGCCATGTGAGAGAGGACTTGAGGATCGCCAGCAGCCAGAGCTGAAGAAATGAGGTGCCCAAGAGGCTAGACCACAGGGCAGCACAAAGCTGAAGAGATGAGCCCTACCATGTGCATGATTAGCCACAGCTGAGCTCAAGGAAAAAGCAGCCTTGAGGAGAAGGCAGAGACGGGCTGCCATCTTGCCTTGCCATGTGGCAGGACTCCAGGATCTGCTAGCAGCTGACCTTTGGTGAGAAAGCGTCTCTGATAATGCCTTGATTTAGATGTTTTCGTAGCCTCAGAACTGTAAACTATTACCCTAATAAATTCCCTTTATAAAAGCCAACCCATTTCCGGTATATTACATTGGCAGCCTTTGGCAAACTAAGTCACCCTGCTAAAAACACACAATAGTCATCCAATATCCAAAAGATAGTTGATATGGGTATAGTATAATAGAAAGTATATTTATTTTGTAAACCTCTCTCAAATCTGACACATTTTACTTCCATGTAACTTGTTTCCATATACATTAAAATGGGATATAACATCTGTATGCCTCACACAGCCAATGTGATAACTGAATGAAATAATTTATGTGATAGTGATTGGCATATAGAAGGTGCTAAAAAAATATTAGGTGAATAACACTATTAAGAGTGAATTTGCTAAACCTCGTTACAAATAGAATTTGAAGGGATTTTAAAATTAGAGATGTAACCTAGTGTCTAACACAATTCCTCATATGTTGCATGCACTGGATAATATCTGTTAAGCCCTGTGCTTCCAATAAAATGTGGCAGAATGAATATACATGTTTACCTTCTTTCCCTCTCAAAACCCCAGTAAAGAGGAGCGGATGTGGCTCAAGCAGTAAAGCGCATGTTTCCCACATGGGAGGTCCAGGATTCGATTGCTGGGGCCTCCTAAAAAAAGGCAAAACAAAACAAAAAGCAAACAACAAGCAAAAAAACAACTCAGGGGAGCTGATGTGGCTCAGTGGTTGAGCCTTGGCTTCCCACATATGAAGTCCAGGGTTCAATCCCCGGCCCCAGTACCTCAAAAAACAAAACAAACAAAACAAACAAACAAAAAAACCCAACCAACCAACCAAATAAACAACAACAACAAAAAAAAACAGTAAAACCAAAGTAAAGGAATAAATTCCTAAGGACCAAAAGAACGGGAGATAACACAACAGCAGATGAGAAACATCATCAAAATTTTGAAAGCTGGGAAGTAAATAGAGGAATGGACTCTGTAACAAGCACTAGCATGCTAAAACTTACCTTCAGCAAAGTGAGGTACATAAGAAGAAAGCCATATAGAATAGAACCTGGAAAGGCTCAAGAATTGGAGGCTCCATATACCTCTGAAAAGGGAGGTGTGGGATACCAGGTCACCACCAAAAAAAAAAAAAAACAGAGGTTGTGTTGAACTTCTTTAGGAGGATCCTCACAGATTTCACTGCCTCAGCCCTGAGCACAGCCAAATGACTATACCTCTTCCACTTTGGCAGAGGACTGGGGTTTTATTTACGGGAGAGTTTGAACCTTAGAGGTTATAGTCTTTGGTATACTGGGCATAGCCAAGGATGGTAGTAATGTCAGGTAGTAATGCTGAATAGACAATAGCCATTTGGTGCATTCTGATTAGGAAGCTCCTTTCATACCATCAAAGAAGGGAAGGCCCAGAGGCCACCCAATAAAAAACATATCTATTAGTATATAAACTTTGATAATTCACATTTTGAATGTTATGTTTCTTTTCCCATTCATATTCTAATGGTGTTCCCAGTTGTCCACACTTGGAAATGGCTGACGTTAGTGAGTGATGAGACAGATCCAGTGAGCAGAAGTCTAATGACCACATTTGTTAACCTTGAAGTTACTATTAAATGATTCAATCTAATGCGCCAGCTAATCTCTTTCTGTATAAAAGTCTATTAAGCACAGTCTATGAGGTTGGCATTTCCACACCAAAACCAGACAAAGACAGCACAAGAGGGAAGCAGATGTGGCTCAAGTGACTGGACTCCCGTCTACCATACGGGAGGTCTTGAGTTCGTTTCCTGGGGCCTCCTGGTGAAAAGTGAGCTGGCCTGCGCAGAGAGCTGGTACAACAAAAAGAGACAAAGAGGAGAGACAATGAGAGACACAACAAACCAGGTAGCTGAGGTGGCTCAAACGAGTGAGTGCCTCTCTCTCACATCAGAGGTCCCAGGATCGGTTCCTGGTGCCTCCTTTTAAAGAGAAGACGAGAAGAGAAGACAAGCAGACACAGAGATCACACAGTGAATGGACACAGAGAGCAAGACAGCAAGCACAAAACAACAAGGGGGAGGGTGGGATTAAATTTTTAAAAAAAAGAGCACAAGAAAAAATTACAGACCAATATAACATCCTTTATGGATATAGATACAAAAATTCTCAACAGAATACTGGCAAACTGAATCCAATAGTATAGAAAAAGGATTATACACCATGACAAGTGGGATTTATTCCAGGAATACAAGGATGGTTCAACATAAGAAAATCAATGTAATATGCCACATTAATAGAATGAAGGGAAAAAGAACACATGATCCTCTAAATTGACTGTAGCCGTTGAGCAATTTGATGTAATTATGAATTCCAAAAATATATATTGGATTATGCTTGTAAACTGGTTTGCTAATCTGGGCATGATTAATTTATGATTAGGGTGTTAACTGGGCCATGTCAGTAGGGCGTTGAGCCCCACCCCTTGGTTTTGGTGGGGGAATCAAATATAAAAGGCAAGGCAAAAGACAGAGAGAGAAGTTTTGATGTTGGAGTCTTGTGCTGGAGCCCCAGGAAGTAAGAGAGCTTGGACATTAGGAAGAAGAGAAGGCCCTGGGATAGAGACAAGCCATTCACCTGATAGTCTACAGCTGGCCTTGTGGGGGAAGCAAAGTCTAGAGAGCCTTAATAGTTTACAGCTGACCTTGTGGAGGAACCAGAGGAGCTAAGCCTGGAGAGAAACACAGCCCCAGGAAGAGAGGAACCCAAGAAGCCTGAACCCTGGCAAATGTAGGCAGCTGTCTTGTTCCAACATGTGGCAATAGACTTTGGTGAGGGAAGAAGCTTATGCTTTATGGCCTGGTAACTGTGGACTTCTATGTCAAATAAATACCCTTTATAAAAACCAACCCATTTCTGATATTTTGCATCAGCACCCCTTTGGCTGACTAATACATTGGTGCAAAAGAGAAAAAAAAAGGCATATGACAAAATCCAGCATCCTTTCATGACAAAAACACTCAGAAAAACTAGGAATAGAAGAGACTTTTCTCTACATGATAAGGAGCATTTACGAAAAACCCACAGCAAATATCAAACTTGATGAAAAACTGAAAGATTTCCCCTTAAGATCAGGAACAAAACAGGGATGCTGGCTGTCACCACTGTATTCAACATAGCACTGAAAGTTTTAGCCAAAGCAATCAGGCAAGAGAAAAAAAATGAAAGGCATCCAAATTGTAAAGGAAGATGTCAAAATATCTTTCTCACGGATGACATGATCCTATACACAGAAAAATTCCAAGCAATCCACAATATAGCTACTAGAACTAATAAACAAATTCAGCAAAATTGCAGGATATAAGATAAAAATGCAGAAGTCAGTTGAGTTTCTGTACACCAGTAATGAATGATCTGAAAAGGAAATGAAAAAAAAAAAAAAAAATTTCATTTACAATAGCATCTAAAAGAATAAAATACCTAGGAATAAATTTAAACAAAGAGTTTGTGATGGCTCGGAGTTTTGTACCCCAGAAAACCATGTTTGTAATCTCAATCCATTCCTGTGGAAATAAACCCATTGTAAATAGGACCTTTTGATGAAGGTTCTTCAAATAAGGTATAGGCCAAATTAATCAGAATGGGTCTTAATCCTATTATTGGAGGCCTTAAAGAGAAGGCCAGAGAGAGAGAAGCCATGGGGAGCAGCAAGAAGTAGGAAATTAACAGAACCCAGAAGCAAAAGATGATGACAATGTCATGTGCAATGATATGCGGCAGAAAAATCCATGGACAAAGGATTGCTGGCAGCCAACCCCAGAATGCCACAGACTTTGGGGAGAAAGCATCACCCTGCTGACGTCTTGACTTTGGACTTCTTTAAAAAAAAAAAAAACAATAATAACAAATAAATAAATTTTATTGATATGTATTAATAAAGCATATAGTACATCCAAAGTGTACAATCAGTGGTATTTGGCATAATCACATAGTTGTGCACTCATCACTTCAATCATTACTACAGCATTTTCATTATTTCAATAATAATAATAATAATAATAATAGACAAACTAAAAGTTCATCACTTCTTAGACTTCTTTAGCATCAACCATGAGCTAATACATTTTCATTGTTTACACCAACTCATTGTATTGTTTTTGTTTGAGCAGTCAGGAAAATAAAACACAGGTGAAAGACCTATACACTGAAAAACTACAAAACACTGCTGAAAGAAATTAAAGACCAAATAAATGGAAAGACATGGATTGTGTTCACGGACTGGAAGACTTAATATTATTAAAATGTCAATACTGCCTCCTAAAGCAATCTACAAATTCAATGCAATCCCTATCAAAATTCCAGCAGTCTTTTTTGTAGAAATGGAAAAGCTGTCCTTGATTCATATGGAATTGCAATGGGCCTAGAAAAGCCAAAACAATCTTGAAAAAGAAGAACAAAGTTGAAGGACTCACAGTTCCCAATTTCAAAACTTACTACAAAGCTGCAGTAATTAGAACAGTGTGTACTTGCATAAGGATAGACATATGGACAAATGGAACAGAATTGAAGAGTCCAGAGATAAATCCACACATCTATGGTCCTTTTGTCAAGGCAGCCAAGTCCATTCAATGGGGAAGTAATAGTTTCTTCAATAAATGGTGTTGGGAAAACTGAAAATCCACATGCAGAAGACTGAATGTGGACCCCTACATTTGCAAAAATTAATTCAACAAGGGCTAACAACTTAATTATAAGAGCTAATACTATAAAACTCTTACAAGAAAACAGGGAAGAGTAAGAACAAGAGTGAGGTGTGAATATGGAGAAGCAAAAGAAAGCAAGTAAGTATGCAACCATGAAGTGAATTCTTAGTCTCAGAGATCAGAAGCTTTAAAAAAAGGATAGATTAAAACCTAAAAAGAAAGAAAAGAGAGATCCTAGCAAACACAAAGAAAGAAAAGTGCCCCAACACACTTGCTGCTTATTTTTCCAATGTAATACACAGCTGGGCCCACCTTAACACATCCTGGCTGATACCAACTTTTCCACTAAATCCAAACTGTTATTTTAGTACAGTCAATGATGGACTGTTTATAAGTCAAGTGTATTCCTTATATAATTGTGTCATGGCTGAAATAGAGAAACTGGGACCGAAGTATTGAGTGGCTCTAAGAAACACTAAGGATCCAAGATTTGACTGATTACCATGCACATACAAAGGAACCTATGCAGATGACTGCTTAGTACAGGGAGTTACTTAGCACAAGTGTTAAAATTGTGGCCATGGTTGACTTGGCCACAAACCAGTGAAGAATCGAAAAGAGCCCTGGAATTCCTATCATGTAGATTTCTAACCACAGGTACAACACTGAATGGATGCCACATGATTATGGAGTCCCTAAGGTATAGTCCTTACAAGACAAAGTTTCTCTGCCTTCCTTCTACTGACTTTCTGTTACTAGTTCATTAAACATGCTCTGTTATGAGCCGATTGAGTGTCACTAAGTACACTTATGGATTTTTTTTGCACTCATTTTTTGATTCTGTTTTGAAAATCATATTTTGTATCACTTAAAAATTTGTTGCATTTTTAAAATAAATCAGATGCTCGCATTATTGCTCAGATCATTTTCTGTTCTTTGTTTTATATCTGTTTATTCAACAAATATTTATTAAGTCCATGTAAGGTGCTTAATAAGTTATAGTCCTGCCCTCAAGACTCAATATTATGGTGGGGAAGAGGAAGACATAAATGAATAAATACAGTAAAAGAGTGTGCTAGGGTAAAAGTATGGAAGGGTAGGATATGGATACATAAACATGGAAAGAATGATTTCTTTATACTTGGTTGGGATGGTAAGGAAGAAAGACTAGAGGTAGTGCTGTTTGACTTAATCTTTAAAATAATGTGTCAGTGCTGTTTGAGTTCTCTGTGTGGGGCTGGTATTATTTTTGCAACTGTCCTGTAAGTTTAAAATTATTTCAGAATAAAAAAGAAAACAGGGACTATCTTTAGGACCTTGTAGTAGGCAATGGATTTTTAGATTTTATACCAAAAGCACAGCAACAAAAGAAAAATAGATACAATGGACTTCATCAAATATAAAACTTTTGTGCATTAAAGGACATTATCAAGAAAGTGAAAAGAGAACCTACACAATGGGAGAAAATATTTGGAAACTGTATATCTGGTAATGGTTTACCATCCAGAATATATAAAGATCACTACAACACAACTACTAAAAGACAACGCAATTAAAAAATAGGCCAAGGACACTAGCAAACTGAATCCAATAGCACATTAAAAAAATTATACACCATGATCAAGTGGGATTTATCCCTGGTATGCAAGGGTGGATCAACATATGAAAATCAATTAATGTAATAGACCACAATAACAGAATGAAGGAAAAATCATATGATCATCTTAAGTGATACAGAAAAGACATTTGACAAAATCCAGTACCCCTTCTTGATTAAAAACAAAAACAAATTTAGAACATTAGGAATAGAAGGAAACTTCCTCTATTAAGATCCTACTTGGGCACGGATGTGGCTCAAATGGTTGGGCGTCCGTCTCCCATATGGAGGGACCAGGGTTCTATCCCCGGGACCTCCTAGTAAAAAAATAATAATAATAAAATAAAATTTAAAAAAAGATCCTACTTAATGGTGAAAGACTGAAAGCTTTCCCTCTAAGATCAGGAACAAGACAAGGATGTCCCCTCACCACTATTATTCAACATTGTACTGGAAGTTTAGGAAAGTGGCAGGGTACAAGATCAACACCCAAAAGTCAGTAGTGTTTCTATACACAAGCAATGAACAATGAGAAGGAGAAATCAAGAAAATAAAGTCTATTTACAATAGCAACTATAAGAATCAAATATCTAGGAATAAATCTAACCAAGGATGTAAAAGACTTGTACACAGTAAACTACAAAACATTGCTAAAAGAAATCAAAGAAGACCTAAATAAATGGAAGTACATTATGTGTTCATGGATTGGAAGACTAAATATTGTTAAGCTATCAATCGAGCCAAAGACATTTATGGATTCAATGTAATACCAATAAAAATTCTAACAATGTTCTCTGCAGAAGCAGAAAACCCAATCACCAAATTTATATGTAAAGGTAAGGGGCCCTGGAAAGCCAAAGTCATTTTGAAGAAGAATGACATTGGAGGACTCACAGTACCCGATCTTAAGACTTAGTACAAACAAACAAACAAAACAAAACTCATTACAAAGCTACAGTAATCAAAACAGCATGGTAAGGGGAGCAGGTACAGCTCAGTGGTTGAGCTCCTGCTTTCTACATACTAGGTCCCGGGTTCAGTCCCTGGTACCTCCTTAACAACAACAACAACAAAAAGCATGGTAGTAGCACAAGGACAGACATATAGACCAATGAAATTGAACTAAGAGCTAAGAAATCATTTATAGCCAACTGATTTTTGACAAGGATGCAAAGACAACCAATTGGGAAAGAAATGTATCTTCAACAAATGGTGCTGGGAAAACTGGATCTATATTTGGAAAAAAAAAAAAAAATCATGGAAGAAAACAAGGACTCCTACCTCACACCTTATATAAAAATCAACTCAAAATGATCAAAAATCTATATATAAGAACCAGAACTATGAAACTCTTGGAAGAAAACATAGGGAACCATCCTTAGGACCTTGTGTTAGGCAATGGTTTCTCAGATTTTACACCCAAAGCCCAAGCAACAAAAGAAAAAATAGATAAATGGGACCTCATCAAAAGTAAAAACTTTTGTGCCTCAAAGGGTTTTATTTATCATGAAAGTATAATGACAAGCTACATAATGGGAGAAAATATTTGAAAACCACATACCTAATAAGGTTTAATATCCAGAATATAAAAAGAAATCCTTCCACTTAACAACAAAAAGACAAACAACTAAATTTAAAAATGGGCAAAACACTTGAACAGACATCTCTCCAAAGAAGATATTCAAATGGCCAGAAAGCACATGAAAAAATGCTCAACATCATTAGCCATAGGGAAAAGCAAATTAAAACCACAAAGAGATACCATTTCAAACCCATTAGAATGGCTGCTACTCAAAAATGGAAAATTATGAGAGTTGGAAACGATGCGGAGAAATAGGAACACTCATTTATTGTTGGTGGGAATGTAAAATAGTGTGTAGCAATAAGAAAGACAGTTTGGCAGTTCCTCAGAAAGTTAGGTATATGCCATATGACTTGGCAATCCCACTACTAGGTATATACCCCAAAGAATTTAAAGCAGGGACTCAAACAGATATTTGCACACCGATGTTCATAGCAGCATTATTCAAAATTGCCAAAAGATGGAATGCAAGTATCTATCAACTGATGAATGGATAAACAAAATGTGGTATATACATAAAATGGAACATTATTCATCTGTAAACAGGAATGAAGTTCTGCTACATGTGACAATAAGCCAGACACAAAAGGACAAATATTGTATAACCTCGCTGATTTGAAATAATTAGAAGTAAACTTCTAAGAGTCAGAATCTGGATTACAAGTTACCAGGGGATGGGGTAGGGATAGGGAAAGGGAAGTTAAGGCTTAAAATATATAGGACTCCTGTTTGGAACAAAGGAAATGCTTTGGTAATGGATAATGGTGATGGTAGCACAACACTGTGAATGTAATTAATAATATTGAAATATATATCTGAATATGGTTAAAAGGGGAAATGGTAGGTTGTATATATGGTAACAGAATAAAAAATTTAAAAAAACAAACATGGAACTACACTACACAGTGATCTTTAAGTTAACCAATGCACTGTGTTTAATAGTACAATTATAAAAATGTGCTTCCATCAATTATAACAAATGTTCCACACAAATGCAAGGTGTTAGTAAAAGAGGGGTCTATGGGAATCTTATATTTTATGTATGATTGTTCTGTAAACCTACAGGTTCTCTAATAAGGAAGAAAAAAAAAAGTCCTACAATCAAAGACCTAACTGCACACTTGGAGGAACTATAAAATAAGCAGCCCTAATAAAGCAAAAAATTAGAATAAATTTAACATTAGTTGGTTTGCTTTTTTTTAAGTTTCTTAAAAAAACTGACTCACTTTGAAAACAAGCAAGATTAAATTATCCATGAGGGCAACTGGATGGGCCATCTTTATTGCTATATTGGGCTCCAATGTAAGATTTGAGAACTTCTGAACCATTTGGTACCTTTTTAAAAAAAATAATAAAACATCATGAAAATCCCATTGTTCACACTCTATCCTCAACACTTAGCCATTAAGAAACTACCAATTAGTGTTCAAAATCCACAGTGGCCATCAACTCGGAAATACCCGAGGAGGGAGCTGTGCCTTGAGCAAAAGACTCAAAGACTGTAATGTAAGGTAGCATGATTGGACTCACCCAGGACAACTAACAAGGAGATGATGATGATGGACAACGCCCATCCCCATGTTAGGCCAAGGAACAGAGAATATCTGCAACTGCAAACAAGATAGCTCCATCCATCTGCCCCATAAGATCCAAGCCCCTTCTCAATTAGAAACAGAGTGGGCATCACCATCCCCAAATCCTCCAGATTGGGAATGAAAAATGGACTAAAGTAGACTTATTGTTATTCTATCATAGACTTACTGTTATTCTGGCAATGGAAGAACTTTTATCACTGATATAAAGGCATTGGCCACCAGAGGTTCTGAGGGGAGGGAGAGGGAAGAATAGATGTAATATAGGGGCATTGGAATTGTCCTGCATGACATTGCAATGACAGATACAAGCCATTATATATTTTGTCAAAACCTACAAAATAGTGCAGGATAGAGTGTAAACTATAATGTAAACTACAGTCCACAGTTAGTAGCAATGCTTAAATATGTGTCCATCAATTTTAGCAAATATACCACACACCAGTGAAGGTTGTTGTTAATGTGGGAAGGTGTGGGAGGGAGAAGAGGTGGGGCATATAGGAATCCCCTATATTTTTAATGTAACATTTATGTAATCTGAAGCTTCTTTAAAAATAAAATTAGACTTCCGGGAAGATAGCAGACTAGTTAAGACACGGGAATCTCTTCTCCAGAAAAATAGCTAGAGGACAGGCTGAAACAGCCCCGAAAAAGATCTTCCAGGGTTTAGGACAGCAGGTGAAGGCTGCATACCATCCAGAGAAGAGAGGAACAAAAGAGGGAAATCATGACAACAGAACCGTGAGTTGGAACTAACAGCGGCTGCTGCCGGCACCCTCCCCCCAACTTTTTAGAATTCTCAGGCCTCTGGGTCTGCAACTACAAACAAAGGGAGCTCCAGGGATCTACCACTCCAGGAAAGGGGAGAGAGAGGGTCACAGCCTAAGGCTGACTCAGATTCTGACCTGCAAATTAGGGCTGCAGAGCTCCAGGGACCCTTCCACACGACGGTTTGTCCTGGGAGCCTAGGAAGGACTAGAGAAATCCGACCCTCCCAATCTCCCTCTGTTCTAGCCTGGACTAATTGTTGAGGACTCCACAGAAGAGGGGAGAGAGAGCCAAGGGCTGACTCTGCTTTTGACTCCCAGGTTTGGTCTGCCCTGTCCCGAGAGCTCTTCCAGGCCGGGTGGGACTGCGCCATTGTTTGCCTTGGAGCATGCAAGGGGCTAAAGATACACAAACCTCCCAATATCCTCCTCTACTAACAGGGACTGATTGTTGAGGATTCAGAGGGGAGTGGAAATATCTCCTAGCTGGGAAAAGGGAGGGGTTGCCAGAGAAGACTGGAGAATTGTCTCAGAAAGTTTGAATTATAAGGCTCTTAGCCCTGAGACAGGAAGCTCTATCACATTGATCTGCTCTGTGTCACAACAAATACACTCCGACCACGCATTGAATTGAGAGCTGCCAATGAGCGCCATCTCCTGGCAGACCAAGCAAGTGCACATAAGAAAATTAAAAATAAATAGGAGAGTCTTTTCCTGGCCTCTATAGCCTCCCTGCCCAAGGCCCTAAGAAGTGACTCTACAACCAATTACTGGGTCCAGTGCTCAGTTTTCAGCAACCCAGCAGGACAATCCTAACAATCAAGGTTGAGCCCCAAATCAAAGAGGTGTGGTAACTCACAACCTCCTGCCACTAAATCCCTATCAAAGAGAAAGAGATTGAGCATCTAAGTAAACTACATCCTAACCAGATGCCTAAACACCAGCCAAAAATTACGAACCATACTAGGAAAATAGAAGTCATGGCCCAAGATAAGGAATACATCAAAGTCCCAAAAGAGATGCAGAGTTTGAGAGAATATGAGGACAAATTTCCAAAATCAAATTAATAAGATGAAAGACAATATAGTTAAAGAGATAAATGACATCAAGAAGACACTGAGCGAATGCAAAGAAGAATTTGAAATCCTGAACAGAAAAGTAACGGAGTTCATGGGAATGAAATAGGTGAAGTCAAAAACACATTTGAGGGGGAGGATGTGGCTTAAATGGTTGGGCATCCGTCTGCCATATGGAGGGACCTGGGTTCGATCCCCAGGACCTCCCGGTAAAAGCAAAACAAAACAAAACAAAAAAACACATTTGAGGCATACAACCACAGACTCAAAATGATAGAAGAAAGAACAAGTGATACCGAAGACAGCAGCTAAAATTGAAGAGAGAAAAGAATAGAGAGAGAAAAGAATGGAAAAAATTGAGCAGGGGCTCAGAGAGTTGATTGACAACACAAAACGCAACAACATACGTGTCATGGGAGTTCCAGAAGGGGAAGAGACAGGAAAAGGGGCAGAAAGAGTATTTGAGGAAATAATAGCTGAAAATTTCCCAACTTTCAAGAAAGAAATGAACTTACATGTCCAAGAAGCACACTGTACCCCAATGAGAATAAATACAAATAGACCTACGCCAAGACACATATTATTCAGAATGTCAAATGTAAAAGATAAAAAGAAAATTCTCAGAGCAGCAAGAGAGAAGCAAATGATCACGTACAAAGGACATCTAGTAGGACTTAGCGAAGATTTCTCTTCAGAAACCATGGAGGCGAGAAGACAGTGGTATGATACAATTAGGAAACTGAAAGAGAAAAACTGTCAGCCGAGAATTCTTTATCCAACAAAACGGTCCTTCAAATATGAAGGTGAGTATAAAGTATTCACAAACATAAAGAAACTAAGAGAGTTTGCAAAAAACAATCCACCTTTGCAGAAAATATTAGAGGAAGCCTTAGAACCTGAAAGAAAAAGACAGGAGAGAGAGGCTTGGAAGAGAGTATAGAAGAAAGAAAAGCAGAAAGGATAACCAAAAAAGTAAAAAGAGAGACAAAAACAAGATGACATATGAAAACCAAGGAATAAAAAGGAATAAATAAATAGTGCATTTTCACTAATATCATTGATTATGAATGGATTAAATTCCCCAATCAAAAGATACAGGCTGACAGAATGGATAAAAAAACATGAGCCATCCATATGCTGCTTACAAGAAACTCACCTCAGACCCAGGGATACAAACCGGCTGAAAGTAAAAGGTTGGAAAAAGATACTCCACGTGAATAGTAAACAGAAAAGAGTAGGGGGAACTATACTAGTATCAGGCAAAACAGATTTTATTATTATTATTTTTTAAAGATTTTATTATTTATTTATTCATTCATCCCCCCCTTGTTGCTTGTGCTCGCTGGGTCAGCTAACCACGCCGTGCGGGCGGGCCTGCCTTCACCAGGAGGCCCCGGGAACCGAACCCGGGGCCTCCCATATGGTAAATGGGAGCCCCACTGATTGAGCCATAGCTGCTTCCCCAAATCAGACTTTAAATGCAAAAAAGTGATGAGAGATACAGGAAGCCATTATATATTAATAAAAGGGAGATCCTCCAGGAAGATATAACAGTCACAAATATCTATGCACCTAACCAGGGTGCCCCAAAATATATGAAACAAACTCTAGCAAAACTGAAGGGAGAAACAGACATTACGACAATAATCACTGGAGACTTCAATATCCCTCTCACATCATTAGATAGAACAACTAGACAGAAGATCAACAAGGAAACAGAGAACTTGAACAATATGATAAACAAGTTAGACTTAACAGACATATACAGAACACTGCATCCAATCTCAGCGGATTATACGTTCTTCTCAAGTGCCCATGGATCTTTCTCCAGGACAGACCACGTTAGGTCACAATTCAGCTCTCAATAAATATAAAAAGATTGAAATTATACAAAGCACCTTCTCAGATCACAACGGAATGAAACTAGAATCAATAACAGACAGGAAAAAAGTAAATTTGCAAATGTGTGGAGACTGAACAACACATTCCTAAATATTCAGTGGCTCAAAGAAGAAATTGCAAGTGAAATCAGTAAATATATGGAGACAAATGAAAATGAGAACACAACGTATTAAAACTTATGGAATACAGGGAAGGCAGTATTGAGAGGGAAATTTATAGCCCTAAATGCCTATATTAAAAAACAATAAAGAGCTAAACTCAAAGATTTAACTGAACAACTAGAGAAATTAGAAAAAGAACAGCAAACCAATCCCAAAGCAAGCAGAAGGAAAGAAATAATAAAGATCAGAGCAGAAATAAATGAAAATGAGAACAGAAAAACAATAGAGAAAATCAACAAAACCAAAAGCTGGTTCTTTGAGAAGATCAATAAAATTGACAAACCCCTCGCTAGACTAACAAAGAAGAAAAGAGAGAAGATGCAAATAAATACAATCAGAAATGAAAGGGGGGAAATTACAAATGACTTCACAGAAATAAAAAGAACCATAAGAGGATATTATGAGAAACTATATGCCAACACACTAGACAACCTGGATGAAATGGACAAATTTCTAGAAACGTACAATCAACCTACATTGATGCTACAAGAAATACAAGAACTTAACAAACCAATCACAATTAAGGAGATTGAATCCGTCATCAAAAATCTCCCAGCAAAGAAAAGTCCAGGACGAGATGGCTTCACAGGTGAATTCTACCAAGCATTTCAAAAAGAATTAACACCAATCCTGTTTAAACTCTTCCAAAAAATTGAAGAGAAGGGAAAATTACCCAACACATTTTATGACGCCAACATCACCCTAATACTAAAGCCAGATAAAGATTCCACAAGAAAAGAAAATTACAGACCAATCTCTCTAATGAACATAGATGCAAAAATTCTCAACAAAATACTTACAAATCGAATCCAACAGCATATCAAAAGACTTATACATCACGACCAAGTGGGATTTATTCCTGGTATGCAAGGATGGTTCAACATAAGAAAATCAATCAATGTAATACACCACATTAACAAATTGAAGGAAAAAACCACATGATCATCTCAATAGATGCAGAAAAGGCATTCGACAAAATCCAGCATCTTTTTTGATAAAAATACTTCAAAAGATAGGAATAAAAGGAAAATTCCTCAATATGATAAAAGGCATATATGAGAAACCCATAGCCAACATCATACTCAACGGGGAAAGGTTGAAAGCTTTTCCCCTAAGATCAGGAACAAGACAAGGATGCCCACTGTCACCATTGTTATTCAACATTGTATTAGAAGTTCTAGCTAGGGCAATTAGACAAGACAAAAAAATTAAAGGCGTCCAAATAGGAAAAGAGGAAGTAAAACTCTCACTGTTTGCAGATGACATGATCCTGTATTTAGAGAATCCTGAAGTATCCACAACAAAGCTACTTGAACTAATAAATGAGTTCAGCAAAGTGGCAGGATACAAGATCAACATGAAAAAATCAGTATTGTTTTTGTACACTAGTACTGAACAACCTGAGGAGGAAATCAGGGGGAAAATTCCATTTTCAATAGCAACAAAAAGACTCAAATACCTAGGAGTTAATTTAATCAAAGAAGTACAAGACCTATATGCAGAAAACTACAAAACAATGCTAAAAGAAATTTAAAAAGACCTAAACATTTACAAATATTGCTATGTATTGTGAAAATTTCGATTTTTACCCACAATAAAAAATAAATT
>JAKSZT010018658.1:12611238-12636971 GCA_026826555.1 Tolypeutes matacus | reverse complement strand
AATTAAAAAAAAAAAAAAAAAAAAAAAAAAAGACCTAAACAAATGGAAAGACATTCCATGTCCATGGATTAGAAGAATAAATATCATGAAGATGTCAATCTTGGCCAAACTGATTGATAGATTCAGTGCAATACCAATCAAAATCCCAACAGCTTACTTTACAGAATTAGAGAAGGCAATTACCAAATTCATCTAGAACGGTAAGTGCACCCGAATAGCCAAAAGCATTCTAAAAAAGAAGAGCAATGTGGGAGGAATTTCACTGCCTGACCTTGAAACATATTACAAAGCTACAGTGGTCAAAACAGCATGGTACTGGCATAAAGATAGACACATTGATCAGTGGAATAGAATTGAGAATCCAGAAATATACCCTCACCTATACAGTCAACTGGTTTTTGACAAACGTACCAAAGCCCACGCTAATGGGAAAAAACAGTCTCTTCAACAAATGGTGTTGGGAGAACTGGCTATCTATAACCAAAAGAATGAAAGAGGACCCCTATCTACCTCCTTTATAAGAATCAACTCAAAAAAAAAAAAAAAAATGGGGAAACGGATGTGGCAAGAGGTTCGGCGTCTGTCTGCCATATGGAGGGACCGGGGTTCGATCCCCGGGTAAAAAAAAAAAAAAAAAAAAAAATCAACTCAGAATGGATCAAAGATCTAAATATAAAAGCCAGGACCATAAAATTCCTAGAAGAAAATGTAGGGAAACATCTTCAAGACCTTGTAGCAGGTGGTGGTTTCTTGGACCTTACACCCAAAGCACGTGCAACAAAAGAAAAAATAGATAAAAGGGACCTCCTCAAAATTAAACACTTTTGCACCTCACAGGACTTTGTCAGAAGGGTGAAAAGGCAGCCAACTCAATGGGAAAACATATTTGGAAATCACATATCTGATAAGGGTTTAATATTCAGGATATATAAAGAGATGTTACAACTCAACAATAAAAAGATAAACGACCCAATCAAAAAATGCGCCAAAGACTTGAATAGATATTTCTCCAAAGAAGAAATACAAATGGCAAAAAAACACATGAAGAAATGCTCAACATCACTCATGATTAGGGAAATGCAAATCAAAACTACAATGAGATATCATTTTACACCTATCAGAATGGCCACTATTAAAAAGACAGAGAACTACAAGTGTTGGAGAGGTTGTGGAGAGATAGGAACACTTCTTCACTGTTGGTGGGAATGCAGAATGGTACAACCACTATGGAGGACTGTTTGGCAGTTCCGAAAGAAGTTTTTTTTTTTTTTTTTTTTTTTTTATTGTGGGCAAAAATCAAAATTTCCACAACACACACCAACATTTGCAAAACGATACATAAATATGCATGCATATATGTGCATTTGCTTACAAAAATGTCACACACATATATATATATATAAATATATTTTAAGAGGTGCCCAGACCACCCAAAATATTACATGGAACCCACTGGGACTCCCATGTTGCCCACCTCCCACACCTCCCACCACATCACACACAAACATCTCCCACAAGTGTGGCCCACCACCCTCAATGGACCTACACATCCTGGGGCCTTGCCACCAACCACAGACCACAGCTCATATCGTAGACCACACTCTCTCCCACACAGTTCCGAGTGGCACGTGCTGATTCAAAATGGCCTACATCTGTCGCCACAACGGTACTCAGGACAACCTCCAAATCCCAAAGAAGCCCCTGTATTTCAACTGCTTGTCCCCTCCCTGCCCCAAAAGTGTCAAGTGGCCACTGGCTCCACCTCATTGTTATAATTTCTTCCATTGATAGAATCACCATATGTGAACAACAGAATACCATCAAGTCCACTCTAGTCCATAGAAAAATATGGAACACTTCACGAATTTGCGTGTCATCCTTGCGCAGAGCCCATGCTAATCTTCTCTGTATCGTTCCAATTTTAGTATATGTGCTGCCAAAGCGAGCACCCTAAAGAAGTTGAATAAAGACTTGCCATGTGACCCTGCAATACCACTACTGGGTATACACCCAGAAGAACTGATAGCAGTGACACAAACAGACATCTGCACACCGATGTTCATAGCAGCATTATTCACCATTTCCAAAAGTTGGAAACAACCCAGGTGTCCATCAACAGGTGAATGGATAAACAAACTGTGGTCTATTCACACGATGGAATATTATGCAGCTGTAAGAAGAAGTGAAGTCATAAAGCATATGCCAACATGGATGAATCTGGAGGACACTATGTTGAGTGAAGCAAGCCAGACACAAAAGGACAAATACTGTATGAATGCGTTACTATGAACCAAATATATTGTGCAACATATTGTTTGATTAAAAAAAAAATTTATATGTATCCGTTACATTTAATTGAGAAATGTATATATTTATTCATCTGTGTTTACTTTTTAGTTTTTAATTGTTTATATTTTCAGTTATTAAATGTACAAAATACAGTTAAAAAAATAAAATAAATAAATAAAAATTAAAAATTAAAAAAAAAGGAAAAAAGAAGGCAGTGATCTTTGTGCTTTTGTTTTGTTCACTGACATATTTCCAGCCCCTAGAACAAAGCCTGGCACACAGCAGATGCTCAATTCTGTAAAATAAAAGAATGTCTTGGGGGTGTCTGGGAGCTGTCCCCATGCCCCTTCTTCAGCGCGCCACCTAGTTGCTAGTGAAGCCCGTGGCGCGCGCCTCTCCTGGGGCCTGCTGGGTAAAAGAAGATGATATTTCAGCATCTGTACCTGATACAGGCCACATGAAGAGTGTCAACTTTTGCATTTTCTCTGTGTATCCGGTGGCCTTTTTATCTGGGATATATCCTATAGCTGTTGATGTTCTGGAAACCTATCATCCTGGAGCAGTCATTAGAATTCTGGCTTGTTCTGCAAATCCTTATTTCCCAAGTTGTGCTACATGGTATGAAGGAAAAGCCACTGCTTTCTCTCAAGATTTCACTTATTGATATGGACAATCTAGAAGAAGACAACTATGAAGAAAATAATGATTGTGTAATGGATAATCTTAACAAAAACTTTAGCAATGCTACCTTCAGAGAAGGGCTAAATAATGGATATTTTGATAAACTACCTTATGAGCTCATTCAACTGATTCTGACTCATCTTACACTACCAGATCTATGTAGATTGCACAGCCTTGCAAACTACTGAACCAGCATTGCTGTGATCCTCTACAATACATCCACCTCAATCTGCAACCATACTGGGCAAAACTAAACGACATTTCTCTGGAATTTCTACAGGCTTGCTGTACTCTCGTTCAGTGGCTTAATTTATCTTGGAGTGGCAATAGGGGCGCTTCATCTCTGTTGCAGGATTTAGCAGGTTAGTGCAAAGCCTTGTTAAGATTATTTCACCAGTAGGGTGTGCTTACTATGAAGTAGTTTTCTTAAGAGTTTGAAATTATATACCGTGTGCTTTACATAAATAAGAAAGAAAGACATTAAGGTCCATTTCAAAGTTGGGAGCAACCAATACAAAGGACAGTCCAAGTTTGGTATCAGTTGGGTCACTGAAGAGGTTGGAGGTACTCCTACTTCAAACCAAATTCTCCTTTTTCCTTTCAGTCCAGATTTCCACATCTCCTTATAATCTTTTTTTTTTTTTTACCAGGAGGTCCCAGGGTTCGAACCCAGGTCCCTCCATATGGGAGACGGATGCCCAACCACTTGAGCCACATCCACCCCCTCCTTATAATCTTGAACATACTCTCTTCTAGCACAATTATGAAAAACGAGCGCTCTTTTCACTTTTCTAGACTGTCAGCCACAACCTTAACTTATCAGAATGTCACTAGAGTGTAGATGGAGGTGTCATGTGGCATTATAATATTCTGATGTAGAAACAAACTACAGTGCTTCACAACGTAAATCTAGTGAGCCCCACCTAATATGATCATGTTAGGCTAGGACACAGTAACTAAAAAGCCAAACAGGCACTCTATTACATTCCACAGATTTCCAAAATATGCCACATTTAAATTTTGCTCAATTTATAAATAAACACAAATAACTTACTAACCACCAACATTTACAAAGTTTGCTTAATCTTGCTTGTAGAGGACATACCAGTAGTAAAACAAAATCAGCATTTATTTTTAATCACTCAGCATAAATGAGATCAGTTATGTGCAAGGCAAACAGGGGAAACGGGAACTCTAAGTAAAAGTTTCTTCTGTCTAATAAATGGTTAACATTTTCAGAAATATTACAGCCTTATCACCTGATAATATTAATCACAATGTAATGGATAGCAGTGTTTCCTGAATTCTAATTTAACGATCAACTATATGCATTCTAACCCCTGAACCATATATTAAAACCAGCCTCTAATTTTTGTTCAAATTTTTGACCCTGTGGGAGCAGGTCTCAAAATTTTTGGTCTTAGGACCCCATTATATTTTTATTAATTACCAAAGACCCCAAAGAATTTTACTTTATGTAGGTTAAAGTCATATTAGAATTTAAAAAAGAAATTTTTATAATATTTATTAATTTGTTTAAAAATAATAAATTTCATGTTAACGTAAGGAATAATTTTTATTGAAAAAAAAACAAATTTTCCAAAGCAACAAAGAAAGTTTAGGGAGAAGAGTGGCTTTGTTTTATATTCTGTCTGGAAGACAGTTGGATTCTCCTATCTGCTTCTGCAGTATCACACATTGGAAACTTCACCGGACATTCACGAGAAAATAAGAGTGGAAAAGACTAATAAGGTCTTACTATATTATAAAAATAGTTTTAATTTCAAAAAGCTCCTGAATGCTGATTAAAAAGATATGTACACATCGGGAAGCGGCTGTGGCTCAATCAGTAGGGCTCCCGTTTACCATATGGGAGGTCCCGGGTTCGGTTCCCGGGGCCTCCTGGTGAAGCAAGCCCGCCCGCATGGTGTGGTTGGCTGACCCAGCGAGCACAAGCAGCAAGGGGGGGACAAATGAATAAATAAATAAAATCTTTAAAAAAAAAAAAAAGATATGTACACTGAGAGCCATAACTTTGATCAACATTCAGAAGAAATCATCAAATAAACAAAGGAAAGGGGTCAAAATGAAGGAGAGAGAAAAGAGGAAAACAGTACTGACTCCATGCAGGGAGACCTTGCCATTTTTATCAGCGTGCTTGTTGATACTTTAAATGTGGCAAAGTCTTTGTACTCTACAATATTTCAACAGGAAGTGAATTGTTATTTGAAGAAAAAAACAAGACAATGCTTCTCTCTGACAAGATACACACCAGAACAAAAACCACGTACTATAACTCCTTCCAGGTCCTATATAAATGTCAGTTGTACTGTACATTTACTTTTTGACCATTGCTTATAAGTGACATTCTAAGACCACTAAGTCCTCCTTCTCTTGGCTTTTCTTCTCTAACACAACTTTCTGCTATCATTCAAATATTACTTAACAGGACAAAAGAGCAATTTCCAATTACCAATCAGTTCCAAATTGCTGCACAGTTCAATCTCTCTGGCTGCATGTTTCTATGAATAGTAGCTAAATGGAAGTCTACAAATCAACTCACTCTGACCTAAACATGTGTTGTTCTTTAGCTAGTTCAGGTGATTTCTATCTACTACAGATGACTGGTAATATAACAAAACAGCAGTAATCAGGTAAGTACAGTCAAGAAAAAAATATATTTACAAATAGTCATCTCACATCATCATTTTCCCCACACTTAAGAAGGTATATGACTTAAAATTTTCTTCCTATAGGCAAGTATAAATGGTTTAGATATGGTAACTACTTCAGAAGCTATTTGGCTTTAGTATCATTTAAATTCATACCCACTTTAGCAAACCTTGTAAGACTTCAGGCCAGTACCCTGGTCAACAGCACATGCTTTGGAGCATAGGGACTAGGTTTGAATTTTGAAGTTGCCACTTGCAATGTGACTTTAGGCAAGTTACTTAATCTGTGCCTCAGTTTTCTCAGCTGTAAAATGAAGATAATAATAGTATCAACCTCATAAGTGGAGGACAGGATTAAATGAGATAATGAATAAATGAGTAAAGCACTTGAAACACTGCCTGGCACAAAATACATACTTAGCAAATGTTAACTTTTGTTTTTATAAATGAATCTTCTAAAAGAGCCTCACAATGGTCATAGCAGATAGAACAGACCATAATAATCTAATCAAGTAAATGGAAAATTCAGGAGGGAAATACTACAAAGAGATGGCTGTTTCAGTGTCTTTCCTTCTTAAAATAGGTATTTGCCTGCACCACCTTAGAAAGTGCTTAGAAAGCCATTAAATAGACATCAAAGAAAAATGAAACTCAAGAAGTCTTGTCCTTCAAACAGACTGAAGGAATTTTATGTTAACTGAAAATTTAACACAGCTATCTAGAAATATGAGAATAATGCATCCTGCTCTGATAATGGATACAACTTTTACAAGCAAGATGAAATTATAATGGACCGAAGATGGTTATTTATTCTTATGTATCTGTAAGCATCATATACATCTTAAGATATGGAGTAATAGTCTTGCAACATGATCTAAGAGAAATGAAGCAAGAAGCCAAAAAGAAGATGTACATGAAAAAATTTTTTTAAAAACCCTAACCATCACGGTTAACCTTATCCAAGATGGTTTAACTCTGGGAATGTATATGAGAAAGATTCTTCTGTGGAAGGCTAATACATAAAAATGCTAACTGGGATACATAGGATAATTATAGCTAACACATATTGAACACTTACTATGTTCCAGGCACATTCCAAGTTTTTTCCCATAGATTAAATAATCCTCAACATTGCTATTGATCTAGGCAATTCCTTACACCTGAGGAATTGAGGCACAGAGAGATTAACCTGTCCAAATGTCAAGTTAGTAGTGGTTAGTCAAAAATTGTCTGGGGAAGCGGATGTGGCTCAAGAGGTTCGGTGTCCGTCTGCTGTGTGGAGAGACCAGGGTTCGATCCCCGGTACCTCCCGGTAAAAAAATAAAAAAATAAAAAAAATAAAAAATAAAATAAAAAAAAAATTTGTCTGGCCCCAGAGCCCATGTTTTTAACCTCTAGGCAAAGAAAAAAGTTTGCACAAATACATATGATATAATTTATACTGATTATCTTTGGGAGGGAGCTAAGACTCAGGTAGAGGGTTTTGGTTATCTATAATGTTTGAATAATTGATGATAAGAACATATGGAATGACTTGTGTAATTAAAAAAAAAATGTTTATATCTCATAACCTTAGTCAAACCTTTTCTTGGACTTCCTGTGGAATTCTGCTTGATTATTGCCTAACACATAATCTGTACTTGCTCAAATTAACAGAATCCCCATCATGAAGCTAACATCACATCAGCTGGCAGTATCTGTAGAAAAAGGAGGGGTGGGTAATTCCTCTTGACAGGTCATAACAGACACAGTCTCTGTCCAATCACCAATAAGCTTCAAACCCACCCTAGGCATGGTTTTAGTATATTTGCTTGTCTCCAGGTCCCACCTTTATCTTCAAATACAGCTGTGCTCACTCCTAGTTTAATTCATGATTACTAAAAAATTTACAAGGGTGAGAAGGAATAGGTGGTAGGAGTTCAGAGCAGGAATAAGGCAAAGAATAGTCATGATCATCACCCCCAACAGTAGCCCAACCTTGGCCACCTCTTACAGATTGGCATACATAAAACTGATGCTACAAATTATTTCATTAATAACTTTTTATTATAGCTTTCTTTCTTACCCATTAAACAAGGTTTTCCCATCTTCATCCATATTATTCCAGAGTCATTGGTTAAGATTTCCTCACTTCCATTACCTAAGGGGGAAAACAATCTGTAAGATTGGGCTAATATATGTCAAGAGAAAAGTAATTGCATGAATTTTATTTACAAATTCAATAAAAGGATCAGTATTACAATGTAACTGAATGAACTCCCTATAAGTCCTCAGAATTAACATAAAATAGTGAAGCAAAACCATGATCTTGTTTTCAGTTAAGAGTGATCAAAGATTCAGTCACTTAAAGACTGGCCAATAAGTGGAAAAATTAAAGGTTTTAAAAATTAGTACATTGTTTTGCATAGTTCATTTCCTGACATGAAGCTGTCAGGAAAAAAAAAAAAATCATGGTAACTGTGTAATTATGTAACATGTCTCAATTTAGACATGTTCTTAACCTTAATCCACATCCCCGTAGGTGTGAATCCATTGTAAATAGGGCCTTTTAAAGATGTTTTTCGTTTAAGGTGTGGTGAACTGACTCTTAATCTGGATTACTGGAGGCCTTATAAGGAGAAGGCCACAGGAAGAAGTAGGAAACCAGTGGGAAAGGAGGGACATTGCCATGTGACAGGAAAGCCAAGGAATCCCAAGGATTGGCTGCAGCCAGCACCAGAATGCTAGTCTTTGGGGAGAAAACAACTTTGTCCCTATCTAGATTTTGGACTTCTATTCTCAAAATTGTGAGACAATAAATTCCCATTGTTTAAGCCAACCTACTGTGTGGTTTTTGTCACAGTAGTCTGGCAAACTAAGACAGTAACAAAAATACTCAAGTATCAAAAACTAAAATCATTTTTGTATAAGCGAAATATCCAATAATGAAAGATGGCATCTTCTGGGCTGGGTGGGTTCATGGTTTTTAGGTAAGGAGCAGGTTTCTTTAAAAGCAGAATATGTCCTATACACAAGAACATTATATTAGTCAATGATATCTAGATATCTAGAGATTTGTATAAATTGCATGTATAATCACTTTTTTAGGTTTCTGACACTTTATTCAGGAAGCAGGACTCAGTTTGAGATTGGTACGCTGTCAGCAGCCACATAGCTAGATGAAAATTTCTCTTATTTTGTCTCCTAATAGCTAACACAAGAATTCCTCTTGGAATGAACTTTCTTTGTGAAAATATGTTTCCTCAATATGGACTGCCACACACACACACCCCTCGTGTCAAGTCCACTTGTGGTGGGTGGTTCCCTGAACAATAGTTATCAAAACCCTGAGGAAGGGAAATTGCTCTGCATTAAACAAGGGGAAGAATTTAACATTTTATCTCTAAAAAGAACAAAGAGAAGAATGATGAAGAGAAAGAAATAGAAGAAGAGTTAAAATAATGGAGCAAAGTTGGATTTAGGTCAGGTGAAGCTCTCAGTTCAAGAAAGGTCAAAAACCATTTTAAGAGTGGGGATGCCCCCATTCATCAGTTAGGTGTACGAAGCCCACATATTTTCAGGGCCTTTCTGATATTCAGAGAAGGACCAAGTTTCACATCTGAGTGCACTATGGTGCAAAATTAGAGTCATGAGGAAAGAAAATAGTGGTCCAGGAGGCAGGACAGGCTGCAAGATGATAAAGCCCAGGAAAGGCACAAACATTTTTAGGACAAGCTTAGACTCCTACATGCTCTGGGTTGGGAGTCTGAGGCTATCTTATCTAGGCTAAGAAGGCTCAGCTGAAATTGTATGGTGAGGGTTTCACATCTACCCATAAGATGTCTCTCCTTCCTATCCAATAATAATATAATACTATTATATTATTATAAGATAACAACAAAAAATTAAAGTTAACTTAATTATATCTAAATTCAAGTTATTTGAACTAATTCTGGATCTTCCACAAAAGCTGACCACAATCTGTTCTATACTAAACAGCACCTAGGGTATTTAACCACATGGAGTTTAGGCTAACAGCCCATGAAAAGGCAATTTATTTTGAAGAGTAATGACTTTAACAATTATGACTGGCAATTTTGAAAACTTAGAAATTATAAGAAGTTAAAATATGAAAACTATTAAAAAGGCTTCAGACATTCAGATATTTTCCACCTAGGTTCCACTTACATGATTTTAACTACTGTAATATACTTTTGAACGGGGGGGGGGAGGGTTGTGGAATCAAAGATATATAAAATAAATAACTACATTAGCACAAACTAAAAATGTAGATGACATTCCTTTAAATGGGCATTAGAAGTAAAGTCCCCAACAATCAGGAAAGTATATTCCAAGCTTACCTATTAGTGAAACATGCTGAAACCTCAGGCTTTCTGGTGTCATGAAAGGCAAGAGTACAGGATTTGGAGTAACAGAGATCAGTTATCATCATGGTGTCCATTTATTAGTATGAGACCTTGCGCAAGTTACTTAACTTCTCTGAGCCTGTTTTTTCATCTACTTCATAGCACTGGTGTGAGGATTAAATGAGAATGCAGGTAAAAGGCTTAGTACATTGCTTAGCACATAGCTGATGATCAACAAAGGTTTAGTTTCCTTCCTTTATCTTTCTACGTTAAGTTTAGAGCAATTTTCAGGGCTTGAAAAAGAGAAGAGTCACTCTGGAAACACTTACCCAACTTACTCTTATACTGCTAAATAGTTAATAACAACAATGATAATGAAGATGATGATGATGACGGGAGCTAATACTTAAATAGTCCTTAATGTGCCAGACACAGATCTAAGAACTTTTATATATATTAACTTATTCAATCCTCAGAACAATTATGAGGTAGGTATTATTTTTAATCCATTTCACACACCAGGAATCTGAGGTATAAATAGGTCCCACAGCTGATCAGTGGCAGAACTAGGCTTCAAACCAGGGTTTCTGCTCATATGAAACAACAGCACTGCAAGTCAAAACCACAATGAGATATCACTTCACACTCACTAGGATAACTATAATCAAAAAGAAAAATAAGTTTTGGAGAGGATGTGGGGAAATTGGAACCCTCGCATGCAGCTACCGGGAATGCAAAATAGTGCAGCCAAACCCTTATAATTCAATAACAAAAAGATAAACAACCCAATTTTAAAACTTGGCAAGGGATACGAATAGACCCTTTTTCCAGAGAAGATCAAGCACATGAAAAGATGCTCAACTTTATTAGTCATTAGGGAAATGCAAATCAAAACCACAATGAGATAATTCACACACATTAGGATAGCTTTAATAATTTTTAAAAAAATTGTTAAATACCAAGTGTTAGTGAGAAAGTGGAGAAATTGAAACCCTCGTATTGGTGGTAGAATGTAAAATGGTGCTACTGTGGAAAACAGTTTGGCAGTTCTTCAAAAAATTAAATAGAGAATTACCATATGGAAATATTGACAGGATATCTTCCAGGAAGATGGCAGAATAAAAAGATATGGGACTTTCTTCTCTCCCAGAAAAATAGAGGATAGGCAGAAAAGGCCTGGGGAAAAATCATCTAGGGTTTAGGATACCAGGGGAAGGCTGAACACTGCCCAGAAGAGAGAAGGACAAAGGAAAAGATTTGCAACAGCAAAACTGAGTTAAAAGTGGCAACTGCTACTGCTGCCACACTCCCCTACACTAAGGACACTTCTGAATTCTCAGGCCTCTGGGCTGGTGGCAACAGACAAAGGGGGCCCCAGAGATCCACCTCCCCAGGAAAGGGGAGAGAGAGGGCCACAACCTAAGGCTGACTCTGCTTTTGACCCACAAATTTGGTCTGTTATGTCCCACGAACCCTTCCAGGCCAGGGGGGACCCATGCCATAGTTTGCTTTGGGAGCCAGCACGAGAGTAAAGAGATCCAACCCTCTCAATCTCCCTATCTACTAACCAGGACAGATTGTTGAGGACACAGGGGAGAGTGGAATTATTTCCTACCTGGGAAAAGGAAGGGGGCTGCCAGAGAAGGTTGGAGAACTGCCTCTGAGAAAGTTTGAATTACAAGGCTCTTAGCCTCCAGGAAGGAACCTATATCACACTGATCCAGTCCTTGTTGCAGCAAACACTCTGACCAGGCACTGAGCAGAGACGGCTGGCCAAAGAGCTCCATCTGCTGGGAAACCAAGGAAGTGCACTTGAGAAAATTAAAAGTAAATAAGATAGACTTTTCCCGGACTTTATAGCCTCCCTTCCCAAGGCCCTAGGACATGGGTCTGCAACCCATTACTAGGTCCAGAGCTCAGTTTTGAGCAACTAACAGGGACAATCCTAATGACCCAGGTTGAATCAAGAATCAAAGAACAGCAGTAACAGACAGCCTCCCGCCACTAAATCCCTATGAATGAGAGAGAAATTGAAGATCTGAGTAAACATTTATCATCCTAATTAGATGCCTAGACATCAGCAAAAAATTACGAGCCATACTAAGAAAATGGAAGACACGGCCCAAGAAAAGGAATTTATCAAAGCCCCAGGATTTGAGACAACTAATTAACGAGATGCATACAAATTTCCAAAATCAAATTAATGAGTTGAAAGACAATATGACTAAAAAGATAAATGACATCAAGACATTGAGCAAGCACAAAGAAGAATTTGAAAACCTGAATAGAAAAGTAACAGAGCTCATGGGAATGGAAGACATGATAGGTGAGATCAAAAACACATTAGAGGGGCCAGTGGATGTGGCTCAAGCGATTGGGCTCCCGTCTAGCATATAGGAGGTCCAGGGTTCGATTCCTGGGGCCTCCTGGTGAAAGGCGAGCTAGGCTGCGCAGCAAGCTGGCCTGCGCAGCAGTGCTGGCCCATGCGGAGAGCTGGCTCAGCAAGACGATACAACAAAAAGAGACACAGAAGAGAGACAATAAGAGACACAGCAGACCAGGGAGCTGAGGTGGCGCAAGAAATTGAGCACCTCTCTCCCACTCCAGAAGGTCCCAGGATTGGCTCCCGGTGCCATCTAAAGGGAAGACAAACAGACACAGAAGAACACATAGAGAGCAGACAGCGAGAGCAAAAAACAACGGGGTGGTGGGGAATAAATAAATAAATCTTTTAAAAAAATACACATTAGAGGGAAGCAGATGTGGCTCAAGCAATTGAGTTCCCGCCTACTGCATGGGAGGTCCCAGGTTTGGTTCCCAGTGCCTCTTGGAAAAGGTAAGCTGGCGCGATAGGCAGGTGCAGTAAACTGACTCAACAAGGTGATGCAACAAAGAGACAGGAAAGACAACAAGAGACACAACAAACCAGGGAGATCAATCAAGAAATTGAGATCAATCAAGAGATTGAGTGCCTCTCTCCCATTTGGGAGGCCCCAGGTTCGGTTCCCAGTGCTGCCTAAAGAGAAGACAAGCAGACACAGAAAGCACACAGCTAATGGACAGAGAGAGCAGACAGCAACTGCAAACAACAAGGGGGGTGGCGATAAATAAAAATAAATCTTAAAAAAAAAAAACAACAACCACATTACAGGGAAGTGGATGTGGCTCAAGTAGTTGGGCGCCTGCTACCACATGAGAGGTCCCAGGTTCGGTCCCCAGTGCCTCCTAAAGAAGATGAGCAAGACAGTGAGCTGATGCGAAGGGCTGGTGCAGCGAGATGATGCAACAAAGAGACACAGCAAGGAAACACAATAAGAAACAAAACAAGCCGGGAGTAGAGGTGGCTCAAGTGATTGGGTGCCTCCCTCCCACATGGGAGCTCCAGGATTCAGCTCCCAGGGCCTCCTAAAAAGAAGCCAATATAACCAAAGTACCAAAGCCAGATAAAGACAATTCAAGAAAAGAATTGTCACATATGAACACATATACAAAAATTCTCAACAAAATACCTGCAAATCAAATCCAACAGCATTTCAAAAGACCTATACATAACAGCAGCGTGGGATTTATTCCTGGTATGTAAGGCTGGTTAAACATAAGAAAATCAACCAACATAATACACCACATTAACAAATTGAAGGAAAAAAAACATGTGATCATCTCAATCAATACAGAAAAAGCACTTGAGAAAATCCAGCATCTTTTCTTGATCAACACTTCAAAAGATAGGAATCGAAGGAGCATTCCTCAATATGTTAAAAGGTACATATGAAAACCCCACAGCCAACATCGTGTTCAATGGGAAAAGGCTAAAAACTTGCCCTCTAAGATCAAGAACAAGACAAGGATGCCCACTGTCACCGTTATTCAACATTGTACTGGAAGTTCTAGATAGAGCAATTAGACAAGAAAAAAAAATTAAAGGCATCCAAATAGGGAAAGGGAAAGTAAAACTCTATTTGTGGATGACATGATCCTATATTTAGAAAATTCTGAAATGTCTACTTGAGCTAATAGATGAGTTCAGCAAAGTGGCAGGATACAAGATCAACATGCTAAAATCAGTAATAATCAGTAATGTTTTTGTACACTCAGTGTTAAACAATCTGAGGAGGAAATCTGGGGAAAAAATTCCATTTACGATAGCAACAAAAAGACTCAAATACCTAGGAATCAACTTTTTTTAAAGATTTATTTAATTTATTTATTTCTCTCCACCCCCTTTGTTCATTGTATGTTCATTTGTTGGGTGCTCAGAAACCGAACCCGGGACCTCCAATGTGGGAGGGAGGCGTCTATTTCCTTGAGCCACCTCTACTCCCTTTATTGTGTCTCTCATTATTTTCCTCCTGTGTCTCTTATTGCGTCAGCTTGCCGCATCAGCTCATCACATCAGTTCACTATCTTGCTCATCCTTCTTTAGGAGGCACCAGGAACTGAACCTACGACCTCCCATGTGGTAGGTGGAAGCTCAATCACTTGAGCCATATCTGCTTTCCAAATTTTATTATTATTTTTTTTTAGTAGGTACCGAGAATTGAACCCAGGACCTCATATGTGGGATGCAGGCGCACAAACATTGAGCTACAGCTGCTCTCCCTGGGAATCGATTTAACCAAAGAAGTACAAAACCTATATGGAGAAAACTACAAAACAATGCTAAAAGAAATCAATGAGACTTAAATGGAAAGACCTTCCACATTCCTGGATTGGAAGACTAAATATAGTGAAGATGTCAATCCTACTCAAACTGATTTATAGATTCAATACTATACCAATCAAAATTCCAACAGCCTGGGAAGCAGATGTGGCTCAAGCGTTGGGCTCCCTCCTACCAAATGGGAGGTCGGTGGTTTGGACAGTGAGCTGGTGCGATGGGCAGGTGTGGCAAGCTGACACAACAAGATGACGCAACAAGAGAAACAAGAAGAAAAACATAACGAGAGAAACAACAAAGAAGGGAGCAGAGGTTCCTGGTGCCTCCTAAAGAGGACAATCAGGTTGGTGAGCTGGTGCGACAGGCAGGCACAGTGAGCTGACGCAACAAGATGATGCAACAAGAGACCAAGAGGAAAAACATAATGAGAGACACAACAAAGCAGGGAACAGAGGTGGCTTAAGCGATTAGGAGCCTCCCTCCCACCTCAGAGGTCCCGGGTTCGGTTCCTGGTGCCTCCTAAAAGAAACAAAGAAGATGAACAGACACAGCAAGTGCAAACAACAAGGGGGTGGGAAGAGATAAATAAAAAATAATAATAAAAATAAAAGACACTAAGTAGATATGTTAATTTATAAGGGGCATATAGGAGAGTGTGACCTTGGGCACTCACTAATATCTTGGGACCTCTACTCCCTCATCTGTCAATGAATATAAAATCAGCTCTCCTCCCTTCCAACAAGGCTGCATAGATCGAATAAAATGCATATGTAAGTACATTGTAAACTGGCAAGAGCTATATGTGTGTTAGCTATTCTTTCCTTGTTACCAAGGAAAATAAAGACTTCAAATCATTTTTCTGGTGAGAAAAAGACACTGATATTCAAACATTACAGTGGTTTGGGGGCAGGCTGAGATAAAAAGAATCCTAAAATGTGTTTGATATCTAGGTCTTTATTTTAGTTAAGTAACATCCTGGTCTTAACCAACCATTTATAAATACTAAAGGACACACGATCCTGGTCAGAAAACTGGGCATCTCTTCTCACTAAAAAATAAAATGAGCTAAAAGCAATGACATAATATGCTTGCATTTTCCCTAGTCATCCAAGTTAAATTAGTACAAACAAAACCAATGCCAAATCCTTTTTTGTTTGTCCATCAGCAGTCAGACAAAAATTACCTCTCATATAACATACCCAAGAGTTGCTATATCACCACTCTGCTTAAATCTAATTCTGCTTTTTATACTCCTCATATATAATAAATATTGTTAATTGCTAGCCCAGTGTACAAGCATATTCAAAACCATTTTAAAAACATTAATTCTGTCATTACCAAGCACTTTTTATAAAAATTATACACCAATTTACAACAATTTTGTCAGCACAGAGCAGGAATTTTAATTAAGAGAGAATATTTATTATATTCCTACTAGATTCCATACTGTGTGAAAGTACAGTCATACACATTTTCTCAGTTAATTCTCACTATGAGGTAGGTGTCAGTGGCATTTTACAGATGAAACAATGGAGGCTCAAATTGGTTACTGAATGACTTGTCCAGGTTCAAACAGCAAAGGAACAGACAGCATCACCTAGGCCCAAGATAATTACTCTGAATGTGCACAATTCCAGTGACTGTACATCAGTGACAAAGCATGAGGTTTATTTAAGTAAAGTTTTGTACCTGTGGTAAATTTTAGTTCACAGTTAGTAATATATTGAAGAAGTTTATATCCATTGTTTGAGATATCATTGAACTGTGAATCTGCATTCCTTCTACAGAAACAGTTTCTAACTTTAAAATTCAAACTAAAGACTTGTCACTACAGCTAGTTGTCTTCAGGGAAAAACATTGAAAAGAAATAAAGAACAGCTATCAAAAACTCTGATAAAGAAGCCACATCTTAGAGATCATATGTAAATAATTATCCAAAATTACTTGTTTCTTACAAACTTGGATATATTTTAAATAAAAATTCTGAGGTACTATATAAGAAAAATGCTTCCTAACAACACAACTCCTCCTTTAAAAATTAAAATAAGTTAATTCCATTCTAAATCTTAAACTATAGCACAACCTAAAATGATATTGTTGGGGTTTTCCATGACAATTCCCATTTAAAAAGCTAAGATTTATAAAATAAACATTTTTAGAAGGGCTCTGAAATGGGTAACTAAATATACAAAGTTTACAAAGATTTAAACCGATGGACTACATATTTGTGCGGGACAATAGGAAGTCTTCTTGAGCCACATCCGTTTCCAGGAATATTTGGACAAGATGTAAAACCTGTACAGCTTTCCAACTAAAGGGTCTTAGCAGGAATAATATAGGATTTGCTGACTGCATTGTTATTTTCTTAGATGATTCAAAAATACAAAATAAATGCAATCTTAAATATATAAAAATTATGTTAATTATAAAATAATACCCTAATTAGATATAATGGTTGAAATCATATTTAGGAACCAGATTGGCTGGATTAGAATCCCAATAGGGCCAAATTATTAGCTACATAAATTCTCTGTGCCTCAGTTTCCTCACCTATTTCATATAGTTGTTGGGGAGTTGTGTGTAAAGTGCTCAGAAGAATGCATGGCTTGGGATACATGCTCAATAAATGTTAGCTATTATTATTATCTTGTGTAAAGCAATCACACATACATGTGAAAAGACTTAAGGTCTTTAATTATTGAGCAAAATTGCTTTCAAGGGTTTAGTTCAGTTGGTTAGTGTCTGCTTCCCATGTACAAAGTTCGGGGTCCAAACCCTGGTGCCTAGAATTTAAACTTGATCAAGAGAAGCAAAATCCTAATTTTCTTGATAATCAGGATAATAGTTAACTTAGGGTGGAGCACAGGGAGGATCACACAGAGAACATTTATTTGTAAAGGATAGTTATAAGCTTTTGTTTTAGTAGTTTTTAAAATGTCTATATGTTTTTAAATGTATTTCACATATATTTCATAATAAAAATTTTAAAAAATAAAAATTGGCCTCGTGCAGATCAAGATGGAGAAATAAGACGTTTCAGGGCTCTACCTACCCTTGCCCCCCATAGACAACTTGAACAACCAGCAAGACCTGGAAGACACAAAGTTCCATAAAACAGTTAAAGGACTGCAGGAACGGGGCGAGTGCCAGAATCAAGAAAAAGGCTACCTGACACCCTAGCCCACCCCTGCCCCACCCCTCACCTGTGCTCCCAGTGCAGATACCTGACCCCAGTTCCAGGGGAGCAGAGTGATCCTCGTGTACATACTGGGAGCATGTATGTCTGGCCCAATCTGCCTGCTGATGGCCTGAGGAACTCGCTCTCCTAGAACTTGCCCAAACTTGCCTTGCGAATAGAAGGCAGCTGACTAAGCTACCCTACAGAAGGCCTTGGGAGAGCAGTCAAGTTGTGCTGCCTGAAGCAAGAGACTGCTGGCTGTAGGATATACAGCACAGTGCCTGGCACCATTAGGAAACCGCTGTCTAGGGAGGAAGGGGATTTCCTAGGGCCACTTGCAGAATACCCAAGACAAAAGGCATGTGCAGAAAGGACCAGGGAGGCCCCTGGGCTTTGGTTTGAACCTATTCTCCAAACTCATTGTACGGATAAGCCCTGAAGGAAAGCACTTGCACAGGTCAATCTACCAAGACTGGGAAAAGTGTTTTCTTCTTTACTTTTTGTTGTTGTTGTTGTTGTTAGCTTCTGGCATTTAAGGAAATCTCTCTCATAATGATAGCTGGATGTAAGCTTAAGGAGCAGACACATCAGAGTCCAAATTCCAGAGATAACACATTAAAATAGCAAAACACTCAGGTTTCAACACAAGATTACAAAACACAAAGAAACAGAAAGCTATGGTCCAAGCAAAGCAAAAAATTAAAACATTAGACACCATCAATGAAGAGGACCAGATGTGGAACATGCCAAAGACTTTTAAAAAATGGTCCTAAACATGCTCAAAAAGCTAAAAGAAAACATGGAAAAAGAAACAAAGGAAATCAGGAAAATAATAGATGAACATAAAGAGAATATCAATATAGAGATGGGAATTATGAAAAGAGACAAAAGAGATGAAGACCACAATAACAGAAGCGAAAAATTCTCTAGAGAGGTTCAACAGCAGATTGGAACGGGCAGAAGAAACAATCAGAGAAGTGGAAGACAAGGCCATTGAAACCATCCAGTTTGGCAGCAGAAGGAATAAAGAATGAAGAAAAGTGAACAAAGCCTGAGGAACCTGTGGGACTCCCGTATATGCATTGTGGGAGGGAGGAAGGGAGGGAGGGAGGAAGGAAGGAAAAGAAAGAGGCAGAGAGAATATTCAAAGAAATAACAGGGAGCAGATGTGGCTCAAGCATTTGAGTGCCTGCTTCCCACAATGGAGGTCCTGGGTTTGGTTCCTGGTGCCTCCTAAAACAAACAAACAAACAACCCAAACAACAAATAAAACAAATGAAAAAGCCAACTCAGGGGAGCCAATGTGGCTCAGTAGTTGAGCTCCAACTTCTCACATACAAAGTCCTGTGTTTAATCAATCCCCGGACCATGGTACCTCAAAAAAAAAAAAGAGAGAGAGAGAAAGGAAAAGAAATAATGGCTGAAAACTTCCCAAATTTAACAAAAGACGGGACTATATACATCCAAGATGCTCAAAGAACTCCAAACAAGATAAATCGAAATAGACTCATGCCATGGCCTATTATAATCAAACAGCCGAATGGTAAAAAAATCAGAGAGAATCTTGAAATCCACAAGAGAGAAGCAAAGTGCCATGTTCAAGGGAGCCTCAGTAAGATTAAGTGCCAATTTCTCATTGGAAACCATGGAGGCAAGAAGGCAGTAGGAGGGAAGCAGATGTGGCTCAATCGATAGGGTTCCCATTTACCATATGGGAGGCCCTGGGTTTGATTCCCGGGGCCTCCTGGTGAAGGCAAGCCAGCCCGTGTGGCGTGGTAAGCTGACATAGCAAGATTACGCAACAAAGGGAGACAAGTAGACACAGAAAAACGCACAGCAAATGGACACAGTGAGCACAAGCAGCAAGGGGGGGATAAATAAATAAATAAATAAAATCTTAAAAAAAAAAAAAAAAAGGCAGTAGGAGAGCTTCTTCTCCAAAAAGTCTACTTTCCAGATAAGAGAACATACACAAAGGAAGGGGCAGAAACCTTTCTTTGAAGTGCCTTGTAATCAAGAAGTGAAATCTTATCAACCACCAAGAATCTATTAATATCTAATATGTACCCCAAAAAAGGAACATAGTACTACAGTTAAAGCAACACTGCATAAATATTTGTATAATTGAACACACAATACACACAGAATATGAAAGGGCAATTCACAGAAGAAAAACAGCTAATTAGAATATGAAGAAATGTTCAGACTCACTAGTAATTAGAAAATACAAATTGAAATGAGATACTACTAAATGACAAAAACTAAGAAAGCAGACAATACCACGTGTTGGTGAGGTTATAGGGTTGCAATGCTTATGGGAAATAAACTGACAAAGCCTGATGGCGGGGAACAGATGTGGCTCAAGCAGTCGGGTAGCTGCCTGCCACACGGGAGGTCCCGGGTTCTATTCCCAGCGCCTCCTAAATAAGATGAGCAGACAGACAAAGGAGTCATCTCAAGGGGAAGGGATGGAAATTAAAACATTAAAAAAAAAAAAAAAAAAAAAAAAAAAGCCTTACAGTACTTATGCCCCTCCTAAGTCTATATCCCAGAAAAATTCTCCAACACATTCATAACGGACATGTACAAGACTGTTATTGGAAGCATTGTTTATGGTATCCTAGGTGCCCATCGCTCTGGGAATGGATACTCACCACAGAACAGAATGCTGCAGTTTGGAGCAATTAGCTAAATGTACATTCAACAACATACATAGATCTTAAAACACAGTGCTGAAAAATAAAAACCAAACTTAAGATCTTACATCATTTTTACAGAGAGAATTCTCTAGCCAAATTCTATACCGCTGTGGTTAAATGGGCATTTTTGTAACTAAAGATAACATACACAAAAACATCACTAAGTATTTTACAAAGATGTGTACAGAATCAGGAACATGTATCAGACACACTAGAGGGTGCCTGTGGGGTAGGAGGGGAAATGGGCACGGGAAACAGGGTTGAGCAAAAGGCCTTTATAGACCAATGCTAGACTGTGTCTAAATAAGGGAGTATAAAGTTAAAATTCAAAGAAGAATTTTTCATTCATACATACACTAATTTATTCAATAAAAAGTCACCGAGGTGAAACTAGTAAGACACATGAATCTCTTCTCCAGAAAAATAGCTGGGGACAAACTGAAACAGCCCCAAAAAAGATTTTCTAGGGTTTAGGTCAGCAGGTGAAGGCTGCACACCACCCAGAGGAGAGAGGGACAGAAGAGGGAAATCGCGATGACAGAACCGTGAGTTGAGAGTAGCAGCTTCTGCTGCCACCGGCACCCTCCCCCACACTCCTCAGAATTCTCTGGTCTCTGGGCCTGCGACCAAAGACAAAGGGGGCTCCAGGGATCTACCACTCCCGGAAAGGGGAGAGAGACGGACACAGCTTTAGGCTGAATCAGGTTCTGACCCGCAAATTTGGACTGCGGAGCCCCACGGACCCTTCCACACAGCAGTTTGCCCTGGGAGCCTAGGAAGGACCGGAAAAATCTGACCCTCGTAACCTCCCTCTCTTCTAGCCTGGACTAATTGTTGAGGACTCTACAGGAGAGGAGAGAGAGAGCCTGGGGCTGACCCTGCTTTTGACTCCCAGGTTTGGTCTGCCCTGTCCCGAGAGCTCTTCCAGGCCGGGTGGGACTGCGCCATTGTTTGCCTTGGAGCCTGCAAGGGGCTAAAGATATACAAACCTCCCAATCTCCTCCTCTACTAACAGGGACTGAGTGTTGAGGATTCAGAAGGGAGTGGAAATATTTCCTAGCTGGGAAAAAGGGGGTGCTACCAGAGAAGTCTGGAGAACTGTCTCAGAAAGTTTGAATCACAGGGCTCTTAGCCCCCAGACAGGAAGCTCTATCACATTGATCTGGTCTGTGTCACAACAAATACGCTCCGACCAGGCATTGAATTGAGAGCTGCCAACAAGCGCCATCTCCTGGCAGACAAAGGAAGTGCACATAAGAAAATTAATAAGTAGGAGAGGCTTTTCCTGACCTCTATAGCCTCCCTCCCAAGGCCCTAGGAAACGACCAATTACTGGGTCCAGTGCCCAGTTTTGAGCAACTAGCAGAACAATCCTAACAATCAATGTTGAGCCAAAAATCAAAGAGCTGTGGTAACTCACAGCTTCCTGCCACTAAAACCCCATAAAAGAGAAAGATATAGAGCATCTAAGTAAAATACAAACTAACCAGATGCCTAAGCACCAGCAAAAAATTATGAGCCATACTAAGAAAATAGAAGACATGGCCCAAGAAAAGGAACACAGCAAAGTTCCAGAAGAGATGCAGAATTTGAGAGAACTAATCAGTGAGATGAGCACAAATTTCCAAAATCAAATTAATGAGATGAAGGACAATATAGTTAAAGAGATAAATGACATCAAGAAGACATTGAGCAAACGCAGAGAAGAATTTGAAATCCTGAACAGAAAAGTAACGGAGTTCATGGGAATGAAAGACACAATAGGTGAAGTCAAAAACATATTTGAGGCATACAACAGCAGACTCGAAATGATAGAAGAAAGAATAAGTGATACCAAAGACAGAGCAGCTAAAATTGAAGAGAGAAAAGAACAGAGGGAGAAAAGAATGGAAAAAATTGAGCAGGGGCTCAGAGAGTTGATTGACAACACAAAACGCAACAACATACGTGTCATGGGAGTTCCAGAAGGGGAAGAGACAGGAAAAGGGGCAGAAAGAGTATTTGAGGAAATAATAGCTGAAAATTTCCCAACTCTCACGAAAGAAATGAACTTTCATGTCCAAGAAGCACACTGTACCCCAATGAGAATAAATACAAATAGACCTACGCCAAGACACATATTATTCAGAATGTCAAATGTAAAAGATAAAAAGAAAATTCTCAGAGCAGCAAGAGAGAAGCAAATGATCACGTACAAAGGACATCTAGTAGGACTTAGCGAAGATTTCTCTTCAGAAACCATGGAGGCGAGAAGACAGTGGTATGATACAATTAGGAAACTGAAAGAGAAAAACTGTCAGCCGAGAATTCTTTATCCAACAAAACGGTCCTTCAAATATGAAGGTGAGTATAAAGTATTCACAAACATAAAGAAACTAAGAGAGTTTGCAAAAAACAATCCACCTTTGCAGAAAATATTAGAGGAAGCCTTAGAACCTGAAAGAAAAAGACAGGAGAGAGAGGCTTGGAAGAGAGTATAGAAGAAAGAAAAGCAGAAAGGATAACCAAAAAAGTAAAAAGAGAGACAAAAACAAGATGACATATGAAAACCAAGGAATAAAAAGGAATAAATAAATAGTGCATTTTCACTAATATCATTGATTATGAATGGATTAAATTCCCCAATCAAAAGATACAGGCTGACAGAATGGATAAAAAAACATGAGCCATCCATATGCTGCTTACAAGAAACTCACCTCAGACCCAGGGATACAAACCGGCTGAAAGTAAAAGGTTGGAAAAAGATACTCCACGTGAATAGTAAACAGAAAAGAGTAGGGGGAACTATACTAGTATCAGGCAAAACAGATTTTATTATTATTATTTTTTAAAGATTTTATTATTTATTTATTCATTCATCCCCCCCTTGTTGCTTGTGCTCGCTGGGTCAGCTAACCACGCCGTGCGGGCGGGCCTGCCTTCACCAGGAGGCCCCGGGAACCGAACCCGGGGCCTCCCATATGGTAAATGGGAGCCCCACTGATTGAGCCATAGCTGCTTCCCCAAATCAGACTTTAAATGCAAAAAAGTGATGAGAGATACAGGAAGCCATTATATATTAATAAAAGGGAGATCCTCCAGGAAGATATAACAGTCACAAATATCTATGCACCTAACCAGGGTGCCCCAAAATATATGAAACAAACTCTAGCAAAACTGAAGGGAGAAACAGACATTACGACAATAATCACTGGAGACTTCAATATCCCTCTCACATCATTAGATAGAACAACTAGACAGAAGATCAACAAGGAAACAGAGAACTTGAACAATATGATAAACAAGTTAGACTTAACAGACATATACAGAACACTGCATCCAATCTCAGCGGATTATACGTTCTTCTCAAGTGCCCATGGATCTTTCTCCAGGACAGACCACGTTAGGTCACAATTCAGCTCTCAATAAATATAAAAAGATTGAAATTATACAAAGCACCTTCTCAGATCACAACGGAATGAAACTAGAATCAATAACAGACAGGAAAAAAGTAAATTTGCAAATGTGTGGAGACTGAACAACACATTCCTAAATATTCAGTGGCTCAAAGAAGAAATTGCAAGTGAAATCAGTAAATATATGGAGACAAATGAAAATGAGAACACAACGTATTAAAACTTATGGAATACAGGGAAGGCAGTATTGAGAGGGAAATTTATAGCCCTAAATGCCTATATTAAAAAACAATAAAGAGCTAAACTCAAAGATTTAACTGAACAACTAGAGAAATTAGAAAAAGAACAGCAAACCAATCCCAAAGCAAGCAGAAGGAAAGAAATAATAAAGATCAGAGCAGAAATAAATGAAAATGAGAACAGAAAAACAATAGAGAAAATCAACAAAACCAAAAGCTGGTTCTTTGAGAAGATCAATAAAATTGACAAACCCCTCGCTAGACTAACAAAGAAAAAAAGAGAGAAGATGCAAATAAATACAATCAGAAATGAAAGGGGGGAAATTACAAATGACTTCACAGAAATAAAAAGAACCATAAGAGGATATTATGAGAAACTATATGCCAACACACTAGACAACCTGGATGAAATGGACAAATTTCTAGAAACGTACAATCAACCTACATTGATGCTACAAGAAATACAAGAACTTAACAAACCAATCACAATTAAGGAGATTGAATCCGTCATCAAAAATCTCCCAGCAAAGAAAAGTCCAGGACGAGATGGCTTCACAGGTGAATTCTACCAAGCATTTCAAAAAGAATTAACACCAATCCTGTTTAAACTCTTCCAAAAAATTGAAGAGAAGGGAAAATTACCCAACACATTTTATGACGCCAACATCACCCTAATACTAAAGCCAGATAAAGATTCCACAAGAAAAGAAAATTACAGACCAATCTCTCTAATGAACATAGATGCAAAAATTCTCAACAAAATACTTACAAATCGAATCCAACAGCATATCAAAAGACTTATACATCACGACCAAGTGGGATTTATTCCTGGTATGCAAGGATGGTTCAACATAAGAAAATCAATCAATGTAATACACCACATTAACAAATTGAAGGAAAAAACCACATGATCATCTCAATAGATGCAGAAAAGGCATTCGACAAAATCCAGCATCTTTTTTGATAAAAATACTTCAAAAGATAGGAATAAAAGGAAAATTCCTCAATATGATAAAAGGCATATATGAGAAACCCATAGCCAACATCATACTCAACGGGGAAAGGTTGAAAGCTTTTCCCCTAAGATCAGGAACAAGACAAGGATGCCCACTGTCACCATTGTTATTCAACATTGTATTAGAAGTTCTAGCTAGGGCAATTAGACAAGACAAAAAAATTAAAGGCGTCCAAATAGGAAAAGAGGAAGTAAAACTCTCACTGTTTGCAGATGACATGATCCTGTATTTAGAGAATCCTGAAGTATCCACAACAAAGCTACTTGAACTAATAAATGAGTTCAGCAAAGTGGCAGGATACAAGATCAACATGAAAAAATCAGTATTGTTTTTGTACACTAGTACTGAACAACCTGAGGAGGAAATCAGGGGGAAAATTCCATTTTCAATAGCAACAAAAAGACTCAAATACCTAGGAGTTAATTTAATCAAAGAAGTACAAGACCTATATGCAGAAAACTACAAAACAATGCTAAAAGAAATTTAAAAAGACCTAAACATTTACAAATATTGCTATGTATTGTGAAAATTTCGATTTTTACCCACAATAAAAAATAAATT